>NC_069413.1:61608681-61635264 GCF_026875155.1 Cherax quadricarinatus
AAAGGGGGGGGTTAAAAATTTGGGGAAAGGGGAAAGTTGAAGGGAAAGCCGAAAGAAACTTGTGCGGCAAATTAAAAACTTGAAGGCTAGGGAGGGAAGGGAGGGAGGGATCAGGGAGGGAGGGATCAGGGAGGAAGGAAGGGAAGAATCAGGGAGGGAGAGAAAGATCAGGGAGGGAGGAAGGGAAAGATCACGTAGGTAGAGAAGGAACAGGGAGAGAGGGACAGATCAGGGAGGGAAGGAAAGATCAGGGAGGAAGGCAAAGATCAAAGAGGGAGGGAAAAAAGGCAGGAAAGCAGGCGGAAAGAAAAGAGGGTGGAAAGGAAAGGAGAAAAAAAAAGAGGGAGAGTGACGTAAGTTCTGTCACACATGTGTCTCCATCACTACACTCAATAGGCCATCATTTACAACCATCGTATTAGGGAATCATTGGGACGCTGGAGGACGTCACAAGACTCTTGGTCAGCCTGGCTATCTTGTCATCTCTCAATCCAGCACCACTTCAGCCTATACCTTCCAGTGACCTCAGAGTCCAGCATCACTCCAGCCTATACCTTCCAGTGATCTCAGACTCCAGCATCACTCCAGCCTATACCTTCCAGTGACCTCAGAGTCCAGCATCACTCCAGCCTATACCTTCCAGTGACCTCAGAGTCCAGCATCACTCCAGCCTATACCTTCCAGTGATCTCAGACTCCAGCATCACTCCAGCCTATACCTTCCAGTGACCTCAGAGTCCAGCATCACTCCAGCCTATACCTTCCAGTGATCTCAGACTCCAGCATCACTCAGCCTATACCTTCCATTTGACCTCAGAGTCCAGCATCACTCCAGCCTATACCTTCCAGTGACCTCAGAGTCCAGCATCACTCCAGCCTATACCTTCCAGTGATCTCAGACTCCAGCATCACTCCAGCCTATAACTTCCAGTGATCTAAGAGTCCAACATCACTCCAGTCTATAACTTCCAGTGATCTCAGAGTCCAAAAATCACTCCAGTCTATAACTTCCAGTGATCTCAGAGTCCAACATCACTCCAGTCTATAACTTCCAGTGACCTCAGAGTCCAGCATCACTCTAGTCTATAACTTCCAGTGATCTCAGAGTCCAGCATCACTCCAGTCTATAACTTCCAGTGATCTCAGAGTCCAACATCACTCCAGTCTATAACTTCTGTTTATAATAAAAATAAATATATTTATGAAAAATAAAGGAAATGCGTGTTCTACTTCCTGAGTTGATAATAACGTTCTTCTTGCCCAGGAAAAAAATAATAATAATACGTTCGTTGAGCATTAGGGAAAATACTTACCTTGTTCGAAGGGAAGAATATTTTTCTTGTTTGTAGGGAAAAATATTGTCCCTGCTCATCAGAAAAAAAATACTTTCATTGCTGATAGAAAAGTTTTCTTTGGTCGTGGAAGAAAAAATAATATTTTACTTGTTCCCTGAGGAAAAAATTCTTGACCATAAAGAAAAATTTTGTTTTACTTCCTCGGAGAGAAAGTAACTTTGTCTTTGTACACAGGAAAACCAAGACAATTAAGACATTGTTTTGATACTAACCTTGGTATCTGTACCATAATATAATTGTTCCAATTTATACTGGTACACTATGGTTCATATATATATATATATATATATATATATATATATATATATATATATATATATATATATATATATATATATATATATATATTTGTGTGTGTGTGTGTATGTGTCCCTCTCTATGCACATTACGTAGGCCTAGTTGCACATGCTTATATATTCTCAAATATTTCTCCACAGATAGAGTGGTTGATGGATGGAAAGAAACTAGAGAAGGACTTATGAAACGACGAAAGCATTGCACATTCTGCCTTACTGTAAAACGACAGATTTTCGAGAGACGACTGAACACCACAAACATGCGCTCCGTTTCCGTAACTGTAAACAAGTCATTTAAACAGCTGTGTAAACAAAATGAAGTTCAGAGAAGGAGAAAGATCACCTGAGACTTTTTTTACTTGTTTGGCAAAACTGGATCCGTAAGCAGTGTGCTTCTACCCAAGTCATTGACATATAGTAGTTACTCAGCGGGAACAAAAGCGTTGTTTTCCTGTCACGCAGAACGAGTCTCATACAAAGTTATATCTGTCAGCTTGAGTTGAGAGACTTCAGTAGGGCGATGGGGACATCGTCAATTACTCCAGTTAAAGATTCAGCAGCTACTGAATATCACCTTTGTGCAGGATCTGGCTGAGGACATTATTAATTAATCTATACTCGAAATCTATTACCCGCATCAAACAGAATAACAGCAGTAGTGCGTGCTAAGCAACGGTACATTATACCATGTTTCACGAAAACCTTTGGAAGGATTAGTTTATAGTGCGATTTGCAACATGCACAAGACATGTTCTTGAGTACACAGCACCAAAGACTGCGTAAAGGTATGCTTTCAGACTAGTGACCGAGCTGAGGGGAATGAAGATACGAGGTAAGAACATGGGAGTCACATCTGTGCCTGGAGGAATAAACATGAAGGAGACATGATCAAAAAGAATAAACGAGAACATGAGGGGGGCATGATCACGAGACATAGACAAGAACAAGAAGGAACATGATCTCAAGACACAGACAAGAACATGAAGGAACATGATCTCAAGACACAGACAAGAACATGAAGGGAACATGATCTCAAGACACAGACAAGAACATGAAGGGAACATGATTCCACGAGACATAGACAAGAACAAGAAGCGAAGAACATGATCTCAAGACACAGACAAGAACATGAAGGAACATGATCTCAAGACACAGACAAGAACATGAAGGGAACATGATCTCGAGACACAGACAAGAACATGAAGGGAACATGATCACGAGACATAGACAAGAACAAGAAGGAACATGATCTCAAGACACAGACAAGAACATGAAGGGAACATGATCTCGAGACACAGACAAGAATATGAAGGAACATGATCTCGAGACACAGACAAGAACATGAAGGGAACATGATCTCGAGACACAGACAAGAACATGAAGGAACATGACCTCGAGACACAGACAAGAACATGAAGGGAACATGATCTCGAGATACAGACAAGAACATGAAAGGAACATGATTTCGAGACACAGAGAAGAACATGAAGAAACATGATCACGAGACAGACAAGAACATGAAGGGAACATGATCTCGAGACAACGACAAGAACATGAAGGAACATGATCTCGAGACACAGACGAGAACATGAAGGAACATGATCTCGAGACACAGACAAGAACATGAAGGAACATGATCTCGAGACACAGACAAGAACATGAAGGAACATGATCTCGAGACACAGACTAGAACATGAAGGAACATGATCTCGAGACACAGACAAGAACATGAAGGAACATGACCTCGAGACACAGACAAAAACATGAAGGAACATGATCTCGAGACACAGACGAGAACATGAAGGAACATGATCACAGGTAAAAACACAGACGAGAACATGAAGGAACATGATCACAGGTAAAGACACAGACGAGAATATGAAGGAACATGATCACAGGTAAAGACACAGACGAGAACATGAAGGAACATGATCACAGGTAAAGACACAGACGAGAACATGAAGGAACATGATCACAGGTAAAAACACAGACGAGAACATGAAGGAACATGATCATAGGTAAAGAACACAGACGAGACATGAAGGAACATGATCACAGGTAAAGACACAGACGAGAACATGAAGGAACATGATCACAGGTAAAGACACAGACGAGAACATGAAGGAACATGATCATAGGTAAAGACACAGACGAGAACATGAAGGAACATGATCACAGGTAAAGACACAGACGAGAACATGACGGAACATGATCACAAGTAAAGACACAGACGAGAACATGAAGGAACATGATCACAGGTAAAGACACAGACGAGAACATGACGGAACATGATCATAGGTAAAGACACAGACGAGAACATGAAGGAACATGATCACAGGTAAAGACACAGACGAGAACATGAAGGAACATGATCATAGGTAAAGACACAGACGAGAACATGAAGGAACATGATCACAGGTAAAGACACAGACGAGAACATGAAGGAACATGATCACAGGTAAAGACACAGACGAGAACATGAAGGAACATGATCAAGGTAAAGACACAGACGAGAACATGAAGAACATGATCACAGGTAAAAGACACAGACGAGAACATGAAGGAACATGATCACAGGTAAAGACACAGACGAGAACATGAAGGAACATGATCACAGGTAAAGACACAGACGAGAACATGAAGGAACATGATCACAGGTAAAGACACAGACGAGAACATGAAGGAACATGATCACAGGTAAAGACACAGACGAGAACATGAAGGAACATGATCACAGGTAAAGACACAGACGAGAACATGAAGGAACATGATCAAGGTAAAGACACAGACGAGAACATGAAGGAACATGATCACAGGTAAAGACACAGACGAGAACATGAAGGAACATGATCACAGGTAAAGACACAGACGAGAACATGAAGGAACATGATCACAGGTAAAGACACAGACGAGAACATGGAAGGAACATGATCACAGGTAAAGACAAGACGAGAACATGAAGGAAATGATCATAGGTAAACGACACAGACGAGAACATGAAGGAATCATGATCACAGTAAAGACACAGACGTAGAACATGAAGGAACATTGTTCACGGTAAAGACACAGACGAGAACATGAAGGAACATGATCACAGGTTTAAAGACACAGACGAGAACATGAAGGAAATGATCACAGGTAAGACAACAGACGAGAATTGAAGGAACATGATCACAAGTACAAGACAAGACGAGAACATGAAGGAAATGATCACAGTAAAGACCCCGACGAGAACATGAAGGAACTGATCACAGTAAAGACACAGACGAGAACATGAAGGAACTGATCACAGGTAAGACACAGACGAGAACTGAAGGACATGATTCACAGGAAAGACACAGACGAGAACATGAGGAACATGATCCAGGTAACCAGACACAGACGAGAACATGAAGGAACTGACACAGGTAAGTTGACTCAGACGAGAAAGAGGACATGATCACAGGTAAAGACACAGACGATAAAATGAAGAAGAACATGATCACAGGTAAAGACACAGAGAGAACATGAAGGACAACATGATCCGACAGGTAAAGACACAGACGAGATCTGAGGAACAATGATCATAGGTAAAGACAAGAACGAGAACATGAAGGAACGATGATCACAGGTAAAGACACAGACGAGAACATGAGGAACATGATCACAGGTAAAGACCACAGACGGAAACATTGAAGGACATGATCACAGGTAAAGACCAGACGAGAACAGAAGGAACATGTCACAGGTAAAGGCACCAGTCGAGAACCCATGAAAGGAATGATATAGGTTTAAAGACACAGACGAGAATATGAAGGAACTGATCACAGGTAAACAAGACGAGAAACATGAAGGAAATGATCACAGGTAAAGACACAGACGAGAACATGAAGGAACATGATCACAGGTAAGAAAGACGAGAACATGAAGGAATGATCACAGGTAAAGCACAGACCGAGAACATGAAGGAAATGATCACGGTAAGACACAGCGAGAACATTGAAGGAACATGATCATAGGTAAGACACAGACGAGAACATTGAAGGAACATGATCACAGGTAAAACAGACTAGAGAAATGAGAGGCAACATGATCATAGGTAAAGACACAGACGAGAACATGAAGGAAATGATCACTGGTAAAGATCACACGACGTGAACATGGAAGGACATGATCAAGGTAAAAGACACAGAGAGTCATGAAGGAACATGATCAAAGGTTAAAGACACGACGAGAACTGAGGAACATGATACAGGTAAAGACACAGAGAGAACATGAAGGAACATGATCATAGGTAAAGACACAGACGAGAACATGAAGGAAAACACACTGGGATAAAGACCCGCGAGAACATGAAGGAACTGATCACAGGGTAAAGACACAGACGAGAACATGAAGGAACAGATCACAGGGGAAAGAACAGCACTACCAAGTGGGGCAAAAATAAGCAAAAACGTTAAAAGAAAAATCAATGGACCATTTTAAACCTTAGCGTGAAGGGGAAGTACAAAGAACGTCAGTAACACAGTAATAAGTATAATGAACTGTGGTTAGGTAAGACACATATGCAACAGTTAGCAACTTTATTCGAAACGTTTCGCCCACACAGTAGGCTTCTTCAGTCGAATACAGAAAGTAGGAGGAACGTAGAGTGTGAAAACGATGTAATCAGTCCATCACCCTTAAATGAGAATTTGAGGTTGTCGTCCCCCGGGGTGGGAAGTTTAGTTTCCTAGTCAGGAATATCTGAAAATCAGCGACGTGCGGAGACTTAAATACTGTCGGAAGGGAGGGTGCAGGTGTAGTAGAGTAGTGAGAGGAACTGAGAGGTCATTCCCTCTCAGATCCCCAACCTTCTCACTTGAAAAGCTTGTCCAAGGGGTTTTCTTACCAAGATGCCAGTGTTGCAGGTCTGACAAGATGAATATCAAAAGGGATAAAAAACCGAAGGTTGTTAGGTAAGACACTATGCACAGTTAGCCCAAATTTATTCCGAAAAAGTTTTTCCTAACAGTAGGTTCTTCAGTCGAATACAGAAAATGGCAGGAACAGTAGAGATGTAAAAACGTTAATCGTCCATCACCCTTAAAGTCGTAGAATTTGAGGGTTTTCAGTCCCCGGCCTGGGAAATTCAGTTCCTAGTCAGGAACTATCTGAAGATAAGCGACAGTGCGGAGACTTAAATCGTCGGGAAAGGAGGGTGCAGGCTAGTAGTAGTAGTAGGAGGGGGCAACTGAGGGGTCATGTCCGTCTCAGACCAACCCCTTTTCACTTGAAAAAACTTTTCCAAGGTGTTTTCTGTACCAAGATGCCCCGTGTTGCAGTGTCTGACAAGATGAACATCAAAATGGTATAAAATACCGACAGGTTGTTAGGTAAGACACATATGCAACAGTTAGACAACTTTATTCCGAAACGTTTCGCCTACACAGTAGGCTTCTTCAGTCGAATACAGAAAGTAGGCAGGAACAGTAGAGATGTGAAGACGAATGTAATCAGTCCATCACCCTTAAAGTCGTAGAATTTGAGGTTGTCAGTCCCTCGGCCTGGAGAAGTTCAGTTCCATAGTCAGGAACTATCTGAAGATCAAGCGACAGTGCGGAGACTTAAATACTGTCGGAAGGAGAGGTGCAGGCTAGTAGTAGTAGTAGTGAGAGGCAACTGAGAGGTCATGTCCGTCTCAGATCCAACCCTTCTCACTTGAAAAGCTTGTCCAAGGTGTTTTCTGTACCAAGATGCCACGTGTTGCAGTGTCTGACAAGATGAATATCAAAATGGTATAAAATACCGACAGTTGTTAGGTAAGACACATATGCAACAGTTAGACAACTTTATTCCGAAACGTTTCGCCTACACAGTAGGCTTCTTCAGTCGAATACAGAAAGTAGGCAGGAACAGTAGAGATGTGAAGACGATGTAATCAGTCCATCACCCTTAAAGTCGTAGAATTTGAGGTTGTCAGTCCCTCGGCCTGGAGAAGTTCAGTTCCATAGTCAGGAACTATCTGAAGATCAAGCGACAGTGCGGAGACTTAAATACTGTCGGAAGGAGAGGTGCAGGCTAGTAGTAGTAGTAGTGAGAGGCAACTGAGAGGTCATGTCCGTCTCAGATCCAACCCTTCTCACTTGAAAAGCTTGTCCAAGGTGTTTTCTGTACCAAGATGCCACGTGTTGCAGTGTCTGACAAGATGAATATCAAAATGGTATAAAATACCGACAGGTTGTTAGGTAAGACACATATGCAACAGTTAGACAACTGTCGGTATTTTATACCATTTTGATATTCATCTTGTCAGACACTGCAACACGTGGCATCTTGGTACAGAAAACACCTTGGACAAGCTTTTCAAGTGAGAAGGGTTGGATCTGAGACGGACATGACCTCTCAGTTGCCTCTCACTACTACTACTACTAGCCTGCACCTCTCCTTCCGACAGTATTTAAGTCTCCGCACTGTCGCTTGATCTTCAGATAGTTCCTGACTATGGAACTGAACTTCTCCAGGCCGAGGGACTGACAACCTCAAATTCTACGACTTTAAGGGTGATGGACTGATTACATCGTCTTCACATCTCTACTGTTCCTGCCTACTTTCTGTATTCGACTGAAGAAGCCTACTGTGTAGGCGAAACGTTTCGGAATAAAGTTGTCTAACTGTTGCATATGTGTCTTACCTAACAACCTGTCGGTATTTTATACCATTTTGATATTCATCTTGTCAGACACTGCAACACGTGGCATCTTGGTACAGAAAACACCTTGGACAAGCTTTTCAAGTGAGAAGGGTTGGATCTGAGACGGACATGACCTCCCAGTTGCCTCTCACTACTACTACTACTACCCTGCACCTCTCCTTCCGACAGTATTTAAGTCTCCGCACTGTCGCTTGATCTTCAGATAGTTCCTGACTATGGAACTGAACTTCTCCAGGCCGAGGGACTGACAACCTCAAATTCTACGACTTTAAGGGTGATGGACTGATTACATCGTCTTCACATCTCTACTGTTCCTGCCTACTTTCTGTATTCGACTGAAGAAGCCTACTGTGTAGGCGAAACGTTTCGGAATAAAGTTGTCTAACTGTTGCATATGTGTCTTACCTAACAACCTGTCGGTATTTTATACCATTTTGATATTCATCTTGTCAGACACTGCAACACGTGGCATCTTGGTACAGAAAACACCTTGGACAAGCTTTTCAAGTGAGAAGGGTTGGATCTGAGACGGACATGACCTCTCAGTTGCCTCTCACTACTACTACTACTAGCCTGCACCTCTCCTTCCGACAGTATTTAAGTCTCCGCACTGTCGCTTGATCTTCAGATAGTTCCTGACTATGGAACTGAACTTCTCCAGCCGAGGGACTGACAACCTCAAATTCTACGACTTTAAGGGTGATGGACTGATTACATCGTCTTCACATCTCTACTGTTCCTGCCTACTTTCTGTATTCGACTGAAGAAGCCTACTGTGTAGGCGAAACGTTCGGAATAAAGTTGTCTAACTGTTGCATATTGTGTCTTACCTAACAACCTGTCGGTATTTATACCATTTGATATTCATCTTGTCAGACACTGCAACACGTGGCATCTTGGTACAGAAAACACCTTGGACAAGCTTTTCAAGTGAGAAGGGTTGGATCTGAGACGGACATGACTCTCAGTTGCCTCTCACTACTACTACTACTAGCCTGCACCTCTCCTTCCGACAGTATTTAAGTCTCCGCACTGCCCGCTGATTTTCAGATAGTTTCCTAAACATGGAACTAAAACTTCCCAGGCCGGGGGACTGAAAACCAAAAATTTCTACGATTTTAAAAGGGTAGGGCTGATTACATCGTCTCACATCTCTACTGTTCCTGCCATTTTCTTATTCGACTGAAGAAGCCTACTGTGTGGGCGAAACGTTTTTGGGAAAAAGTTGTCCTAGATTCGCGGCCTACCACGGGAGTGGGTAGTGCTCTCCCCCCCCCCTCTGCTGTGGTAGGCGGAGCGCCCTTGTCATTTTTCCCTGGCTGCAGTGGTGTGAAGGGGTGCTGTAAACACCTCGGCAAAACAACTTAGGTGCACTGTGATCGCCAAGAGGGGGCTTTTAAAGTCCTGAGACGAAGGATAAATCCCTTGGGCCCACCCGGACTATTTAAAAAGGAACGATAACGCCCCATTTCGCGAAAGTTTTATTGCCAAAGACATACGGGAGACTTATGGTACAAGATTGTACTTGTATGGTGTACTTTGAACGGAGGACAACAAATTTTTTCCTCAAACTGAAACTCCCAACGGTTTATAAAACCTTTTAATCCCCAAAGGTTTTTCGGGACGTGAGCTTAACGCCCACACCAGCTGCCCACTGTAAAAAATTAAATAGATGTTTCAGGGAAATTATACGGGGAAAATCAATTACGAAACTTTCCCTTTGGGGCGGACGGGGCAGATAAAGGGAAAATTTTTGAGAATAGGGGACGGGCATTATGCCAACAGGGTTTACGTGGGGGGCAGGAGCCATGTTTGGTTTTCCAGAGGTTTTTTCAACCTAAAAATGACTTTGGGGCACCAAATACCATCCTAGTGTACCTACAAGTTTCAGGACGAAAGGTAAGGGTAATGTCCCCCAACAAGACGTACGTCCCGGGCCCTATGTGGTGAGTATATCACTTAGCGGCAAAACCTGGAAAAAGGCAAAGGGCCCTTTGTCCGGGCCCGGGGGTGGACGCGCAGCCCCTGCTTCAAAGGGGGCAGGTGAAGGAACAAACTCGGAGGGGCGGGGTGTTTTGTGGACCCGAGATTTGGATCGGGGCACACGGGACGGGTGGTGAGTTGGGGGTCCCCCCCAACTGCCTAACGGGTTGTCCGTCTCCGTGGAAAAGGGAAAAAGCAGCAAGTACAAGAAAAGGGTTTTCAGAGTTTGGGGAGGAATTGGTGGAGGTTTGAAGACGTTTGTCCCCACCAGAGGGGGATGTTACATCGAGCGTGGTGTCTTTGGGAGAACCCACCCCTTTCCAGAAAGTCTGAAAACAGGATAATTTGGGACGTGTTTGGGGGTTTGGAGTCACCCAATGACTCTTTACACCTTTCCTCAGGTGGAGGGGGGAGGTTCACCCGAGAGGTAACATCTGATAAAATATGTGTAACAGACGGTCCAGAAAGGGGGGCGGCTACATCAGACCCCCTGTGACGCCCTTTAAACCCTCAAAAAGGGCCCCGGGGAAAAAGACGAGGCAAGCGTAAAGGGTAGGGGTGTAGGGGGTGGTGCCAGATAGGGGGAAAACCGGAAGAAGGGGGGGGGGAAAAGAAGCACTTTTAAGGTTTAAAACGAAATTTTCAAGCTCTGGATTTGTAAAGAGTGATGAGAGGAAGCAGGGGGGAAATTTTTAATGGGCCCCTTTGGGTGTATGTCTGTAAATTTAAAGGGGTTTAAAAGCGGTATAAAGAAAAGATTTTTCCGTAATTTTCTAAATAAATCTAGAGTGGATTTGTTTTCCCCTGCGGGAAAGCAAAATTTTCCCAAAGAGGGTGGGGTTTTGGGGTTTGGCAGGTTTCGGGTAGTTACCCTGCATCCCCCCCGTCTAAAAGGGGTGGGGAATTTTAAAAAGGGGAGCCACCCGGTTTTTTTGAAAAGAGAACAGGGAGGGGGGGGAGGGAGGGTTTTTGGCGTTGAGGGGTTGGTGATGGGTAAGCGGGGTGCCTTTTTTTTGAGTGGTATGCCCCGGGCCGAAAATAACAAAAAAGGTAAAGAATGTTTTTTGTTTTGTGAGGATCTTGTGTTTTTCATAAGTGCACTGCCAAAAGGTGGCGATATTTGGGGGGGACTGAATTTAGTGAAAACAGGGTGGCTGATGGGGAAAACCCAAAGGGGAGCTGGATATTTGTCGTGGCTCTTAGGGTTTTAATTAAAGGGAGGGTTGGGTTCGTGTCCCTTTTGGGGAGCGGTGTGGGAGACTAAATTATACGTTTGTTGGGGAGGGGTTAAATGCTGCGGGGACTAGATAGAGGGGTCCCCTTTCTAAAGGGAAAGAAAAACTAAAATTTTTTTTCCAGTACTGTTGAACACAATGTCAATCAAAAGGGCAGGGGTTTGGTGGAGGTTGGGTGGGGGACGCTCGCGGAAAAAATATATAGAAGTTAGGGAAATTGAATATAATTGTGTTAGGAGATGAGGGGGGGGTTTGGGGGGGGTTTTCGGGTCCTAGGGAGGGATTTTTAGTGTGGAAAACAGGGAGGGGAAGACATTTTTTTTTTTTTTGACATGGGGGATTTTTGTGGGAAAAGGGAAAAGGGATTAAAAAAATTTTTAATTGAGAAAAGGGAAAAACCGTATTAAAAATTTTTAAAATAGGGGACTGGCTAACAATTTTGGAGGATAGGTTAAGAGCTTCCCTAGGGGAGGGGGGGGGGGGGAAAAATTTTTCCTATGGATGAAATAGCTGAAAAAAAGGGGGGGTTTGGGGGTTTTGCAAAATAAAAGGTTTTAAAGTTTAAAAGGGATGCGGCGGGGGGTGGGGGGAAGTTTTTTGGGGCCGCCCAAGCCGTCAGCGTGGTTTTGGGGCCCAAAAAAAGCAAAGGCAGGCACTGACGGTTTATACCATGTTTAAAAAGGTAACGGGAGGGTTTGGGAATTTTAGAGTAGGGCAGGAGTTTACAACCCCCAACAAAGGGGGTGTGTGCGTAGCGGAGGAAATAAAAAGGAAAATACTGGAACAGTGGGGGGGGGGGGTGACGGGGCATTGGGAACAAGGTGTGTACTTAGGTGACGGTAATTTAAAAAATATGATCGAAAGGCTTAGGTGGGACGAATAGGGCAGAGGAAATAAAAAAACCTTTAAGGGAATGGGAAAGGGAAAGCCCCCAGTATTGAGGGCTCCCGAAAAATTTTTAAAATTTTACAACTTTGGGGCTTTTATAAAGGGAATTTAAAAAAGTTGGGTTTAAATTTTAATATAAAAAGGAAAAGGGGAAAATTGGGGGAGAAGCAGGAAACAGCATAGTATGCGGGTTCCCGAAGGTAAAGGGGCACCCCCACCCTTCGGGAGTACCACCCATATAAACTGATGTGTGCAGACTATAAGGGTTTGCAAAAATTTTAGGAAAAGGGTTTCAAATGTGTAGGGAGAGGGTGGAGTAAAAATCTCATTTCCCGGGTTGCCGGGAAGGTCGATGATTGCGGGCCCAAGGGAAATACGGGAGAAGTTTTGGGGAAGCAAAAGGGGGGGTTTTGGAGGGGGGCTTTTTTGGCTCTAGACTGGCAGGGAGCATATGATAAGTGGAAAGGGAGTTTTGGGCAGGTTATACTTGGGAGACCGGGTTTTTGGGGGAGGAAATAGTCAAAGTGGGAAAATACATTGTAGGGGGGGGGCGAAAATGAGGATAAAATTTTTAATGGGTGATGGGGGGGAAAATTTGCAAGGGAAAGAGGCCTTAAAAAGGGACCCCCAGTCCCAAATATTTTTCCCGTTTTTTCCGGGACCCCTTTTAAAGAATGGTTGCCCGGGAGCTTATGTACCCATGTGGGGGAATTTTGGGGGGTGGGGGGGGCCCGGGCCGGGGGAAAAATTTGGGAAAATTTTGACGCCCAACCACTTTTTCTTTTTTCGTGCAGGGATTCAATGAGGGGGTTTTGGGAACGAGGGGGTGCAATTATTTGGAAGTGCCAGGGGAATCAAAAAAATAGTGCGAAGTAAAGGGTTTGGGGGGTTTGGTTTTTTGGGGTGGGGGGGGTGGGGGGGGGGGATTTTAAGTTGTTAAAAAAAGGGGCGGTGCCCCTTTAAAGATTTTTTGGTTTTAAATTTATAGGGATGAAAAGGTTGGGGGCGCGGGGGGAAAAATTTTCGGATGGGTTTAGGGGAAAGGATCGTGGGGTCTAGGTGTTCTGAAAACCCCAGCACCAAAATTCTGATACGGGCGAGTGTAGTCGGGGAATTTTTTTTATTGAAATGGGTTAATTTTTGGGTATGTTGCAGCTGTTTTTCCCAAATTAAAAGGGAAAAAGCAAATTGCGGGGAACTAAGCCCGGGGGGTACAAATTTTTAGGGGTTTCACGTTGTGATTGGTTGGGGAGGGGGGTTTTAAAATTTAACCTGAAATTCGGGGTGGGTTGGGGTTTTTGGATTTGAGACTGAGGGCAAATGTGTTTTTTCATTAAAGGGAAGTGTTCCCGGAGGGTGGAACGGGGGCCCGTTTTGGAAGGATACACGCCCAGGCTGGGTTTTGGGAAAACGGGGAAAGGGATTTTGGGGGAAAATGGGGAAATTTAGTTTTGGGGGGCTGTTATGTTGGTTAGGGAAACGAAAAAAGGTTTCGTAAAGGGGTTTTTTGTGTGGGTTTTATTTGTAGGTAGGTGCGTTGCCCCCAGTTGGGGGTTTTTCCCCCATGTTGCGGGGGAAGAGAAATTTGGGGTTCAGATTTAGTAAATTGAGGTTAAAACCTCGGGCCCCGCGGGGTGATGTTTCGTTTTCTGCATGGGATCCCCCCCGCTGGTGAATATTTCGAAACAGACCCGGGTTTTAGAGGGGGGTGGGGTGGGATCTGTGGAAAGGGGGTGAGACAGCGTACCATGTAGTTTACTTTGTGAAGGGCTAAGGAGGTTAGGGGGCTGGTTAATTTGGTTTGGACAGAGGGGGGGGGGGGCCCCTTTGGGGGTCCGGTTTTTTTCGTGCTTTTAATTTTTAGATAAAGGGTGGGTTAGAAAGAGGGTGTCATAAGAAACTTAGATTAAAAGCATGGTTTGGAAATTAAAATATATTGTCGTGGGGGATAAGGGGGGGAAAGGGGTAGTGAGGGAAAAAAGAAAAGGGTTTTTGCGTAACTTCTATATACAGGTTTTCTAACAGAGATTTGTATTTGGGGGGGTGGGATCCCGGCTTTCTCAAGGGGTATGAATGCTAACGTTAGGGATTCTCGTAAATCTTGATTGGATATATGAATGAAGGGTTTTCATAGGTTGGAGGGAGTTTAGGGGGGGAACAGCGGGCTGCCCCCCCTGGGGGGAAGGGCCCTGAAGTGTTGTGAATGTGGGGTTTTGGGAAAGGGTTTTTTGGTTTTTATTGGAAAAATTTTTTTTTGGGATTTAAGTGTGGGTGTAAGCTCAAAGGCTCGTTATGGTAGATATAACACTTTTCAGAAAAGTAGGTATAAAAATTGTAATTTTTTATGTATAATTATGATGTGTATCAGTCTTGTATAACATTTAATTTTTTAAAATAATTATTTGCGACAGCAGTGTGTTTTTGTTTGTATTTATGTTTCGTGCTGGTTTTTTGCCCCGGGGGGAGATACCTTTATAAACCGGGTTTTTCATTGTGCAAAACATGCATAAAAATTTTAAAGTGATTTTTTGAAAATTTTGTGTACGTTGGGTTGGGGTGTGGGGTTGGGTGTGGTGTGGTGGGGGTGTATGTGTATTAAAAATAAATATATATCTCTTTTTATTGTATTTACCTTTGTCATGGGCAGACGTTTTGTAATACTTTAAAAACGCATGATTGATTCTTTTTTAAAATTTTTAATTAAGGTCTGTACCCTGATACCCGGGTTTTGGGGTTCATGGGAAAATTCTTGAGTTAAGTTTTTGTCCCGTAAAAGGGATACAGACATATCTAGACAAATTTGTGACGTATCCATTTGTCTGAAAGTTTTATAAGGGGGAATTGTAAAAAGTATAAGCTTTTTATTGTGTTCAAACTTTTATTCCTTTTTTGTTTATTTGTATGTTTGGGTATGTTCCCTGTAAATTTTTAGGGATAATAGTAATTAAACTATCAATTAGATGTTAGGTTTTTGGTTTTTTTTTAATGTGAAGGATGGGATTTAAAAAAATATAACTTCTTTGTATATTTTTTTTCAAGGGGATTTAACCTTTTCCCGATGTCAATTTTTAAAAGTACAATTTTTATATATTAAAAAAAAAGGGTTTTGTATATATTTAATTTTATGACCCTTACATGTTAATTTTTTTTTTTTAGTTATGTTCTTGATGTAAGTTTTTGTTTAAAATCTTGGGGACAAATTAAATAAAAATCCGTTTGGGCAGTTAATTTGATTTGGTTCCATACTGTTTTCTTTTATTTTTTATGTTAAACTGTAATTTGGGTTTTTAAAAAAAATAAAAAAAAAAAACTGGTTTTCATATTGTCCTTAAACCCCAAAAAAACCTGTCCGGGATTTTTACCCTTTTGAATTCATCCGTCCAGACAAATGCAACACGTGGCATCTTGGGGACAAAAACAAACCTTGGGCAAGCCTTTTTTAAGTGAGAAGGGTTTTGGGTCTGAACGGACATGACCTCTCATTTGCCTCTCACTACTAAATACTACACCGCACCCCCTCCTTCCGACAGTATTTAAAGTCCCGCACTGTCGCTTGATTTTTCAATGTTTCCCGACATGGGGAAATGAAACCCCTTTTCCCGGGGCCGGGGGACTGACAAAAACCCCAAATTCTTTCACTTTTAAGGGGGATTTGGGCTGATTACATCCCTCTTCACATCTCTACTGTTCCTGCCACTTTCCGTATTTGACTGAAGAACCCACTGTTAGGCGAAACGTTTTTGGAAAAGTTGTTTTAACTTTTCATATGGCTTACCTAAAAACCTTTCCCCATTTTATACCATTTTTTATATTCCCTCTTGTCAGCACCCGCAACACGTGGCAAATTTTGGACAGAAAAACCTTGGACAAGCTTTTCAAGTGAAAGGGTTGGGGGGGACGGACAGACCCTTCCCGTTTTTTTCTCCTACTACTACTACTAGCCTGCCCCCTCTCCTTTTCCCAAAAGTATTTAATTTTCCGCACTGTCCCCTTTATCTTTAGATAGTTTTCCCGACTATGGAACTGAAAAACTCCGGGCCCAGGGACTGACAACCCAAATTCTACCACTTTAAAGGGGGATGGAAATGATTACATCGTCTTCACATCTCTAAGGGTTTCCCGCCCACTTTCTGTAATTTGCTGAAAGAAGCCAAATGTGTAGGCGAAACGTTTTTTGGAAAAAAGTTGTCTAACTGTTGCATATTGTCTTACAACAACCTGTCCCTTAAATTTTTTACATTTTGATATTTAAACTTGTCAACACTTTCAAAAACTTTGGGAAACTTGGTACAGAAAAAAACCCCCTTGGGCAAGGGTTTTTAAGGAGAAGGGGTTGGGTCTGAGACGGGGCATGACCTCTCAGTTGCCTCTCACTACTAAATACTACTACCTGCACCTCTCCTTTCCACAGTATTTAAGTCTCCGGGACTGTCCCCTTGAAACTTCAATAGTTCCTGACCCATGGAACTGAACTTTTCCCCCGGCCGAGGGACTGACAACCTCAAATTCTACGACTTTAAGGGTGAAGGGCTGATTACAATCGGCTTCACATCCTACTGTTCCCCCTACTTTCTGATTCGACTGGGAAAAAGCCTACTGTGTAGGCGAAACGGTTTCGGAAAAAAGTTTTCTAACTGGCATAGTTTTCTTTCCTAAAAACCTGTCCCGGGATTTTATACCATTTTTATATTTAACTTGTCAGACAAATGCAACACGTGGCATCCCGGGAAAAGAAAACCCCCTTTGGGCAAGCTTTTCAAGGGGAAGGGGTTTGGGTTTTAACGGGCATGACCTCTCAGTTTCCTCTCACACACTACTAAAAGCCTGCACCTCTCCTTCCGACAGTATTTAAGTCCCGCACTGTCCGGGTTGATCTTCAGATTTGTTTCCTACTAGGAAATGAACTTCCCCCAGGGCCCAGGGAAAGGGCAACCTCAAATTCTCGGGCTTTAAAGGGGGATGGAAAGATTTTCATCGTCTTCACATCTCATGTTCCTGCCCACTTTTTTGTATTCGACGGGAAAAAGCCCACTGTTAGGCGAAACGTTTTCCCGGGAAAAAAGTTTTTGGGGGGGGGGCCCAACTGTTGCATATTGTCTTTTTCCAAAAAAACCGGGCGGTATTTTATAAAACCCTTTTTGATATTCATTTTATAAGAACTGTACATAACACAGTAATAAGGGACAATTAAATGTACAATAATACAGTAATAAGTACAATAATGTACAAATAACACATAATAAGTACAATGAACGTACAATAACACACCTAATTTAAATACAATAAACCGTACAGGGAACACGTAAAAAATACAATTTAACGTTTCAAACACACTAATAATACAAAAGAAATGGGACAGTAACACAGTAATAAATACAATTAACTTAAAAAAACACACTAATAAGTACAATGAACTGAAATAACACACTAATAAGTACAATGAACTGTACAGTAACACAGTAATAAGTACAATGAACTGTCAGTAACACATTAATAATAAAATGAACTTACAATAACACACTAATAAGTACAATGACCTGTACAAAACACACAATAAGTCAATAACTTACAAAAATACGGGAAAATACAATGAACTGTAAAATAACCGTAGGAAGTAAAATGAATCACACAACGCAGTGGGAAAGTAAATGAACTGTACAATAACCAGTGGGAAAGTATAAAAAACTGTAAAAAACACGTAGAAGTACAATGAACTGTAAAATAAGGGGGGGGAAAATATGAGAATCACACAGCGCATTTGGGAAGAAAATAAACATACAATAACACAGTGGGAATACAATGAATACACAATCCCTTGGGAAGTACAATGAAGTGTACAATAACACAGTAAAAAGTGTAAAAAAACCTGTACAATAACACAGTAGGAAGCAAGAACTCCCAAAATAACATTGGGAAGACAAGGGTTCAACCTCTAATAACACAAGCTAATTTAAGCAAAAATTGCCAGCAAACTAGCGGGCCCAAGAGTTGGCCCCTCGCCCTGGAAAACGGTATTACACAGCTAACTAGCTGGACCGGGGAGGGGAGTTTACCCGGGTAAACAGTTACACAACTAACTCCCTCACTAAATGGGGTTTGGGCAATCGGGTGAAGCGTAATTCCGCCCACTAATTATTTCTAAATTTGGTTTATACTTCCAAATTGGTCTTAAAGCTTACATAATTGTTGCAACGGATTAACACCTTGCAGGGGTTGTGTGTGTGGGTTTTGTGTGTGGTTGTGTGTGTGTGTGTGGGGGTGTGTGTGTGTGTGGTGGGGGTTTGTGTTTGTGTGTGTGGGTGCGCGCGTGTGTGTGTGTGTGTGTGGTGTTATTGGTGTATTAACGTTAAGGGGGGTTTGGGCCTTATTTTTGGGGTTTGGCCCCTGCAACACACCACCACCAACCCTGCAGCCCATCCTCTACGCACTCCCGCAACACCACCCATGCTCACTCCGCAAAAACCCCTCCTCCACGCCACTCCCGCAACCCGCAATCAACCCCCACCTCACTCCTGCAACAGCCCTTCTCCACGCTCCTTCTACAACACCACGCACCTCCCCTCCTGCAACACCACACGACCCTACGCTCACTCCTGAAAAAACCCCCACCACCTCCCACACCTGCAACACCACGCACCCCCACCTCACTCCTGCAACCCACCAACACCCCCCCGTTCACTCCTGCAACAGCTCTGCAAGTGTGCAAACAAGATAAAAATAGCCCCGGAAAATTAAGACGTAAATCAAGCAAAATATGCACCGAGTGTGTGTGTAGATGTGTTGTGTTTGTGTGTGTGTGTGTGTGTGTGTGTGTGTGTTTTGTTTTGGTGGGGTGTGTGTGTGTTGTGTGTATTGTGTGTGTGTGTTTTTTTTTGGGTGTGTGTAGATGTGTGTGTGTATGTGTGTACTCACCTAGTTGAGGTTGGGGGGGTCGAGTCCGAGCTCCTGGCCCCGCCTCTTCACTGATCGTTACTAGGTCACTCTCCCTGAGCCGTATGTATGGATCCTGCCTCCACTACATCGCTTCCCAAACTATTCCACTTACTGACTACTCTGTGGCTGAGGAAATACTTCCTAACATCCCTGTGATTCATCTGTATCTTCAGCTTCCAACTGTGTCCCCTTGTTTCTGTGTCCAATCTCTGGAACATCCTGTCTTTGTCCACCTTGTCAATTCCTCTCAGTATTTTGTATGTCGTTATCATGTCCCCCCTATCTCTCCTGTCCTCCAGTGTCGTCAGGTTGATTTCCCTTAACCTTCTCCTCGTAGGACATACCTCTTAGCTCTGGGACTAGTCTTGTTGCAAACCTTTGCACTTTCTCTAGTTTCTTTACGTGCTTGGCTAGGTGTGGGTTCCAAACTGGTGCCGCATACTCCAATATGGGCCTAACGTACACGGTGTACAGGGTCCTGAATGATTCCTTATTAAGATGTCGGAATGCTGTTCTGAGGTTTGCTAGGCGCCCATAAAGCTGTAGCAGTTATCTGGTTGATGTGCGCTTCAGGAGATGTGCCTGGTGTTATACTCACCCCAAGATCTTTTTCCTTGAGTGAGGTTTTGTAGTCTCTGGCCCCCTAGACTGTACTCCGTCTGCGGTCTTCTTTGCCCTTCCCCAATCTTCATGACTTTGCACTTGGTGGGATTGAACTCCAGGAGCCAATTGCTGGACCAGGTCTGCAGCCTGTCCAGATCCCTTTGTAGTTTCTGCCTGGTCTTCGATCGAGTGAATTCTTCTCATCAACTTCACGTCATCTGCAAACAGGGACACCTCAGAGTCTATTCCTTCCGTCATGTCGTTCACAAATACCAAAACAGCACGGGTCCTAGGACCTGACCCCTGTGGGACCCTGCTGGTCACAGGTGCCCACTCTGACACCTCGCCACGTACCATGACTCGCTGCTGTCTTCCTGACAAGTATTCCCTGATCCATTGTAGTGCCTTCCCTGTTATCCCTGCTTGGTCCTCCAGTTTTTGCACCAATCTCTTTGTGTGAACTGTGTCAAACGCCTTCTTGCAGTCCAAGAAAATGCAATCCACCCACCCCTCTCTCTCTTGTCTTACTGCTGTCACCATGTCATAGAACTCCAGTAGGTTTGGGGACGCAGGATTTCCCGTCCCTGAAACCATGTTGGCTGCTGTTGATGAGATCGTTCCTTTCTAGGTGTTCCACCACTCTTCTCCTGATAATCTTCTCCATGATTTTGCATACTATACATGTCAGTGACACTGGTCTGTAGTTTAATGCTTCATGTCTGTCTCCTTTTTTAAAGATTGGGACTACATTTGCTGTCTTCCATGCCTCAGGCAATCTCCCTGTTTCGATAGATGTATTGAATATTGTTGTTAGGGGTACACATAGCGCCTCTGCTCCCTCTCTCAATACCCATGGGGAGATGTTATCTGGCCCCATTGCCTTTGAGGTATCTAGCTCACTCAGAAGCCTCTTCACTTCTTCCTCGGTTGTGTGCACTGTGTCCAGCACATGGTGGTGTGCCCCACCTCTCCGTCTTTCTGGAGCTCCTTCTGTCTCCTCTGTGAACACTTCTTTGAATCTCTTGTTGAGTTCCTCACATACTTCACGGTCATTTGTTGTTGTCTCTCCTCCTTCCTTCCTTAGCCTGATTATCTGGTCCTTGACTGTTGTTTCCCTCCTGATGTGGCTGTACAACAGTTTCGGGTCAGATTTGGCTTTCGCTGCTATGTCGTTTTTCATATTGTCTTTGGGCCTCCCTTCTTATCTGTGCATATTCGTTTCTGGCTCTACGACTGCTCTCCTTATTCTCCTGGGTCCTTTGCCTTCTATATTTCTTCCATTCCCTAGCACACTTGGCTTTTGCCTCCCTGCACCTTTGGGTAAACCATGGGCTCATCCTGGCTTTTTTCATTATTCCTGTTACCCTTGGGTACAAACCTCTCCTCAGCCTCCTTGCATTTTGTTGCTACATATTCCATCATCTCATTAACTGGCTTCCCTGCCAGTTCTCTGTCCCACTGAACCCCGTTCAGGAAGTTCCTCATTCCTGTGTAGTCCCCTTTCTTGTAGTTTGGCTTCATTCGTCCTGGCCTTCCTGCTTCTCCCTCCACTTGTAGCTCTACTGTGTATTCGAAGCTTAAAACCACATGGTCACTGGCCCCAAGGGGTCTTTCATATGTGATGTCCTCGATATCTGCACTACTCAAGGTGAATACTAAGTCCAGCCTTGCTGGTTCATCCTCTCCTCCTCTCTTGTAGTGTCCCTTATGTGTTGGCACATGAAGTTTTCCAGTACCACCTCCATCATCTTAGCCCTCCATGTATCTTGGCCCCCATGTGGGTCCAAGTTCTCCCAATCGATCTCCTTGTGGTTAAAGTCACCCATGATCAGGAGCTTTGCCCTGCATGCATGAGCTCTTCTGGCCACTCTAGCCAGTGTGTCAACCATCGCTCTATTGCTCTCGTTGTACTCTTGCCTTGGCCTCCTGCTGTTCTGTGGTGGGTTATACATCACTGCTATTACCACCTTGGGACCTCCTGAGTGAAGCGTTCCCGCTATGTAATCACTTTCTTCTCCGCTGTCTCCTCTCTCCAGCTCATCAAAATTCCAGCGATTTTTGATCAGCAATGCCACTCCTCCACCCCCCCCTGTTCCCTCTGTCTTTCCTCAGGATTTGGTATCCCGTTGGAAAGATGGCATCTGTTATCATACCTGTAAGCTTGGTTTCTGTGAGAGCTATGATGTCCGGTGATGCTTCTTTGACTCTTTCATGCCACTCCTCCCACTTATTTGTTATTCCATCAGCGTTTGTGTACCATACCTTCAGTTTCCTTTCCAACACTGTGGTTTGGGGGGCCTGTGAGGGTGGGAGACCTGGTGGCATACTGTGGGTATGGATTGTAGTGTGTGTTGGGATGGTGTGATAGGTTGTATGGTTCTGAGAATAGTTGTGTGTGTGCTTGCCCTTTCTGTTCTGTTTCTGCTCTGACTGACCTCTGCTGGTTCCATCCTTGTCTCTTTTCCTAGCTCCTTTCGCTTTTTTGTCCTCTCCCTCAGCTGCTGTCGTTCTGATTTTGTTCTGTCTCTGTCTAGGAACACCCTCTTGTACTCTTCCGAGTATTTCCAATCGTGGTTTTCTCTTGGAGGATCCTGTTCCACACTGTTTCCGTCCTGAGAATCAGCTTGATTGGTCGGTTTCTTCCCTTCGAGTACCCCACTATTCTCTGAAAATTTACAATCTCGTCCATCTCTTCACCTATTTCCGTGATGATTTTCTCAATCTCCTTTCTTTCTTCCTGCTGCCTTTCAGTGTGTGTCCTTTCCTCTCTCTCCTGAAGCCCATGGATAAACACTGATTTTGCCCTTTCCTCCTCCCATTGCCTCACCCTCTGTGACTCTGGATCCTGCCTGTATATGGTCAGTTCTCCCTTGATTTTTTCCAGTGGCTTTGATAGCATGTGTGTGTGTGTGTGTGTGTGTGTGTGTGTGTGTGTGTGTGTGTGTGTGTGTGTGTGTGTGTGTGTGTGTGTGTGTGTGTGTTGTGTTGTGTATGTGTGTGTGTGTGTTGTGTGTGTGTTGGTGTGTGTGTGTGTGTGTTGTGTGTGTGTGTGTGTGCATGTGTTCAGCTAGACCCAATAAAAATCTTGCTTCAACTAAGACGACCAATTCGCCAAATAGCAAAAACTGAAAGTAGCCATGAGCAGCACAACGTCAGGTAAGGAAGGAGACAAAACGGCTATATCTGGGGACAAGTGACAAGTCCTCCATACAAGGAAAAAAAAAAAAAAACTACCAAATTACTGACACTGAGTTCAACAACTTCCAAACCCCGCGTACGGCAGTGCGTAGATGCCAGTCCGAACCAGGTAGGTTTAGAGTTAGACTCGGGACCTGAAGCATAGAATGTCTTACCACAACCTTAAGAAACGTCAGAAATCACTAGCTCTAAATTATAGTTGCACCGAGTTACGAGATGTATGTTCTGGCTCACCAACGGATGCATATCAACCAGAAGTCTAAATGATACGAACCGAGAACAGCGTTCTCTCAGACAGTAGAGAGGGAGGAAGGGAGGCGTTTTCCTCGACCAATTCCAGCCAGAGGAGCTGTAGAAAGAACGCTGCAGGTGCGCCATTACACTTTCTACCAGCTTACCACACCCCCCCAGCAAACAACGCGACCAAACAGCTTACAGTGCAGGTAGTCAATCAACTCTCTATTAGCGAGCACAATATAGTATAATGGTTGCATCCTACCTATATAAGTACCTAAACATATATGACAACTAAAAATATAAAGCATGATATTTTCCCTTGAGCTATTAACGAAAAACATTAGCAATATAAATTTAGATGAAAGAAGAAATAAATACAATAATTATGGCGTCATTTCTCTGAGGGCGCTACAGGGTTTCTTTGGTATGTTGGGTAGTGAAAACTTCAATTACTGACTCCATCAATTTGGCTTTCAGTATTTCTGATTTCCCGTGTGATCCCAGAATTCTTATTCTGCTTCTTTGTGACTGAAATCCCTTACAACCAATTAGCTTTACTTTGTCCTATTTCATCTCTGTGTTGCCTTCTCTAGGATTTGTATTGTAACTCATATTCATACCTTGGTCTGCTGTTATTCAATGGTGGTATAAACACTGCCCCTTTTATCCTGGGTCTCTCGGTTATTATTTATCCAACTATGTAGTCACTGAAATTACTAGTGTCCATGTTTCTTAGCTCCTCAAAACTCCACTGATTCCTTACCTCTAGTGGCACCACTCCTTCCCTTCTCTCTCATTCTCTTCTCATAATGAGGTTCCTCTCTGGTAAATGCATTGGTTATCTTTCCAGAGAATTGTGTCTCGGTGATAGCTAATGTCTGGATGCTCTTGTGCAACATTTCCCTCCAGTTCTCACCTTTTGTTTGTGATTCCTCTGATCCTTTTATCAATCACTTTATGTTGGAACTTCTAGTTTTGTGATTGATTTTTAGAAGAAAGGCAGGTGAGACAGAGAGAGGGAGAAAGAGAGAGAGATATATATATAGAGAGAATTAGTACAGATGTCTTTGATATACTCTGATAGGTTTCAAGAGTCTTCTACTCCGAAGCCCGACCATGCGCCAGGCTCGTCTGGTGTTAGCCTGTCAACCAGGCTGTTGCTGTTGCAGGTCAGCAGCCCCACATATCCATCACGACCTGGGTGATTTGGCCCCTGGGGAAGATATCTGTCTAA
This sequence comes from Cherax quadricarinatus, assembly GCF_026875155.1. NCBI lineage: Eukaryota > Metazoa > Arthropoda > Malacostraca > Decapoda > Parastacidae > Cherax > Cherax quadricarinatus. The sequence goes on from NC_069413.1 coordinate 61,633,316, forward strand.
TTTCCCTTCAAGGCTTCTGCACTTGTGCCAGCAGTGTTTCTGATATCTTCTCATCAGATGTTGAATAATCTGGGCCAGATATTATGGGAGGGGAAGGATGGGATATGTTATTATTAGGGTTAAGGAGAAGTAGGGGCAGGACGTAGGAGTGACGATGAATGCGGGAGGAGAGAACATGTGGGATGTAGCGATAAACAGAGTCAAGACAAGAGACGAAGCTCTTCTGTACACAGATACACGACGTCTGGTTGACGTGTGATGAATCTCGCGCGCCTATATAAAGGTTCTTCTCTTTTACTGAGTATCTTTATCACTTCCACAATTTCACACAGGGGAAGTAGCTGGGCCATGCGTGTTATTCAGATTGAAGAGGGCAGGAAGGAGCAGGGAGGGGAGAGCTGCAATTGTGGTGGTACCAGGGAAAAAGATGGTGGAAGGATGGAAGGAGATGGGAGTGGTGTTGTGAGGGTATGGAGTCAGAGGGGGAAGGGTTAGGAGGGAGAGAGAGAAAGAGAAGGGGGGGGAAGGATGAATGGAATTAGGGGAGAGGTGAGGTGGGTTGCTGTTTGCTGCTCCTGGTTCCCTGATTGTTATACAAGCAGAGGGGGAAAGAGAGGTGAGTGCGCTCGCTGGTGTTAGAGAGAGAGAGAGAGAGAGAAAAGAGAGAGAGAGGAGAGAGAGGGGAGAGAGAGAGAGAGAGAGAAGAGAGAGAGAGAGAGAACATTCTGTGTAACCCTAACCCCATCACTCTCCTCTCACCCACCTCCTCTCTTCCGCATTATAGACAACAATGTGTGGGAGAGGGAGTGCTCGACTAATCCTCCCCTCCCTTCCCCTGCTCTATTCCCCCTTCCCCCTTTCCCCTTCACCCCACCCACCCCTTTCTTCCATTTCCACTCTTCTTTCGGCCTCTCACTCTCCCTTCTCACACTGCCTTCCTCGTTCTCTCTGTTCTTCAACCATCTTTCTCCTCTTGCGCAACTAGAGTGAAAAACAGGACAAGACATCAGGATGCAGTAGCTATCTTTATTAAAGCCAACGTTTTGCCCTCCGTCCCTCCGTCCCTCCGTCCCTCCGTCCCTCCGTCCCTCCGTCCCTCCGTCCCTCCGTCCCTCCGTCCCTCCGTCCCTCCGTCCCTCCGTCCCTCCGTCCCTCCGTCCCCCTCCCTCCTTCCTTCACCCTTCCTTCCTTCTTCCCTTTCCTCGCGTGAGTTTAACAAGACAATAAATAATGCAAAGAAAATTGTTCTCCAGGCTGAGAGAAACTTTGTATTGACGGAAGGTGGAATAAAACTCTCAGTGTGAGGCAGAAACATTCTTTACCCTCAGTGTGAGGCAGAAATATTCTTTACCCTCAGTGTGAGGCAGAAACATTCTTTACCCTCAGTGTGAGGCAGAAACATTCTTTACCCTCAGTGTGAGGCAGAAATATTCTTTACCCTCAGTGTGAGGCAGAAACATTCTTTACCCTCAGTGTGAGGCAGAAACATTCTATTCCCTCTTCTTCCCTGTTTGTCTACCTGTTTGTTTCTATCTGTCTCCATATTTATCTACCTGCCCGTTTACCCATCCTTCTATCTCTGTGTCTGTATGTATGCCTGTCTGTATGTATGTTTGTCTGTATGTACTCACCTAGTCGTGGTTACAGGGGTCGATTCACAGCTCCTGGCCCTGCCAGGAGCTTTATACATCATTAGTAAGGCCTCACCTAGATTATGCAGCTCAATTCTGGTCTCCATATTACAGAATGGACATAAATTCGTTAGAAAACATTCAGCGTAGGATGACTAAATTAATACATAGCATTAGAAATCTTCCTTATGAAGAAAGATTGAAGACTCTTAAGTTACATTCACTTGTTAGACGAAGAATGAAAGGGGGGACCTGATCGAAGTGATAAAAAGGGAAAATAGGTATTTAAAAAAGGGGAAATTAAAAAGGCTTGAGGTA
>NC_069413.1:61645764-61680764 GCF_026875155.1 Cherax quadricarinatus
TATATATATATATATATAATATATATATATATATATATATATATATATATATATAATATATATATATATATATATATATATGTCGTGCCGAATATGTAAAACTGGTCAATTAGCAAAACTCATTTAAAATTAAGTCTTTTCGAAAATTTTCTCTTATAAGTTTAAAGATATATTTTTTTTCATTAATGTTAATGTAAATTTTTTTAATTTTGCACCAAAAGAATCTTAGAAAATTTACCTAACCTTATTAGAACAAGAGCAATTTATTTTAGCCAAACCCAACTAAATATATTTTAGATTTGTTTATAATAATTTAATACTAAACAAACACAGTGAAATATATTTTTTTCGTTAGGTTCAGAATGATTTTGGCGAAATTATTGCATACACAAATTTTCGCTTGTCCTATATGGCAAGATGAACGTTGCTATTTAAGCCAAGATCGCAAGTTCTGCCTATTCGGCACGACACACACACACACTACACAACACACATATATATATATAATATATATATATATATATATATATATATATATATATATATATATATATATATATATATAATATATATATATAATAATGTATATATATATATATATATATATATATATATATATATATATATATATATATATGAATATATATATATATATATATATTAATATATATATATATTATATATATAATATATACATATATATATATATAATATATATATATATATATATATATATATATATATATATATAATATATATATATATATATAATAATATATATATATATATTCATATATGTATATATAAATATATATCGAGAGAGAGAGAGAGAGAGAGAGAGAGAGAGAGAGAGGGGTTCGTAAATCTAAGGAAACGTGAATATCAATACCTGGAGTACCTGGAGTACCTGGAGCGTACCTGAAGGGGGCTTCGGGGGTCAGCACCTCCGTGGCCCGGTCCGTGAGCAACCAGGTGGATCAGATCCTGACTAACCAGGCTGTTACTGCTTGCCGCAGTACAAAAATGGGTAAATGGTTGGTAAAAGCTTTTCAACATCTCTAGAGATCTTTCAGCACTCCGAACCTCGAAGAAACAACAGGAAAAATTCTTATTGACCTAATCAGACATGGTCACCATCACAAGCGTGTTCAATACAAAAAAAAAAAAAAAAAATCGGCCTATAAATATAGCTCTTTATACTTGAGCTCAAAAATGATACCCTCTTCAGTAGACTATTGTTAATCATTTTCTTTTCCATTTAACTTTCTTTTTCACTCCTGTAATAATTTTTGACTCAAAGTTGCCTCTATTTTTTATTTCTTCCCCCGCCTTTAATTCGACACTTTTTCATCCATATTTGCTTATAACAATTTTTCTTCGCTAAAAAAGCTTCGCTTCTTACAAATTTATATTTTTTTCTGGTATTAACCAGGTTTCATTTCTCTTGTGTGTCCTTACTGAACGTATGACTATCCAAATTTTCTCCTGAACCAACCCAAATTTCCCCAGGGCTGTACCTAAACTTTCCCATATCTGTACCTAAACGTTCTTAGGACTGGACCTGAACTCTCTGACTTTAGCTTCTGCACAAAGGTGACAACTAAACCGGTTCCATCGTGGCACCGACGCTGCTGTAACTTGGAAATTGCCATTCACAGTTTGCGGGAATAAATTTAGCTAAAAATGCTTTGTAACTCAGAGAAAGAAAAAACCTGTGTGTGTAATTATTTAAACGTGTATAAATGCTTGCGCGTATGGAGTATATTTCTAGACCAGTGCATCTCCTTACAAGCAATATGCAAATCACTGAATGAGAACGAGGGAGTGAGAGTGAGTGAGTGTGTGGAAAAGTGAGGGAGAGAGTAATAGTAATGAGAGTGTAAGGGAATGAGTGAATGTGCGAAGTAATGAGTGAAAATCGGTGATAGTGAGGGACTGTGTATTAGAAAAAGTGATTGAATAATAGCTACAGTGAGAAGGAATGAGTGAGTCAGTGGATGAGTGTTAGTGAGAGGGAACCAAGAATGAGTTAAAGTGATTGAGTGAGAGAAATCCAGTGGGAGAATGAATGACCGAGACAGAGAGAGAGAGAGACAGAGAGAGAGAGAGAGAGAGAGAGAGAGAGAGAGAGAGAGAGACAGCCTGCCCCCCCACTCATCTGCGACTGCTTGACAGAGTAGAGAACAGAGCAAGACGTCTCATCTCTCGCCTGGACCCATCCTGGATAGATCTGTCATTTCAACAGAGCCTTCAACACAGGAGGGATGTGGGTGGCCTTACTGTTATGTACAAGGCCAATATTGTCAAAATACCACACTTGGATCCACTTCGAGGACAGCGTGAAACAAGCTTTTATGCCACAAGACGGGCAGAAAGCAGCAACTTCACTCTGGCTGTACCCTTCTCCAGAACATCACTCCATCTGAGATCATACATACCCAGGATGACTCGAGTATGGAACACATTCGTACAGCATAATAATGTCAACGAGATAAAGTCAGTTGATCAAATGAAAATGCTGGTCCACAGATGGCTCCAACTTCATCCTGTTCCCTACTTGTATGTCTCATAACAATAAAAATGCTTTCAAATGAGCTGATGTAGGTAACAGCTCTTATCTTGCCAATAAAGTTAGGAATCCTTAACCTGTAAATAGCTGTCAATAAAGCTAGGGATCCTTAACCTTGTCAAACCCTGTGTAAAAAAAAAAGAAAAAGAAAAAAAAAAAGAGAGACAGAGAGAGACAGAGAGAAATAGAGAGAGACAGTGATATTACGTGATTCATCGAATGAGTTAGTGACTGAGGAGATGTGAAGCAGGAGGAGTGTTGCTACACGGTGGGTCACACTAATATCCGGCACAAGTCTTGGTGGCCCCGGGCCGGTGTGACCCGCCGTCCAGCAACACAACTCATCCGTGGCCAATTTACCTAGGCTTCAGGCGACACCCTCCTTCCTCCCTCAACCCACCTCTTCTGTCATCTCCCTAGGCCCTCAATAGCCGTCGAGAAGAACGACCAAGGTGTAAACAGCACGCAAAATGCGTGCAAAAGAACCATTTGGAAAAGTGACTGAACTCTTCTCTAGGCTGGGAGACTGATCACCTCAAATACTTTACTCCAAGGTTGACAGACTGATTACATCATGTTTATTTCACTTCTACTTCTCTCTTGGTATTTGACTGAAGAAGTCTGCTGTGTAGGCGAAACGTTTCATCAATAAAAATACCCAACTGTTACACATGTGTTTTTATCTTCATACAATTTTCAACAGTTTATACGTATGTTAAACTATGTATGATAATTGTACTTATGTGTACCTGTACTTAATTATAAGCAATTGGAAGTCAAAGATTAATAATGAATAAACTTAAATCAGAGGCTGATAGAGTGAACAGTTATGTTAGCGAAGGCACTGTACTGGTCTCCAGTTGTTGGTACTGTCCGTGTACAGTCACTGTACACCCACAGCAGCTTCCGGGCTGGCTTAATGACTTAATTAATTACTCACTAATTAGCCGGACTCTGTAATGGGGCTTAGTAGTCCCACTCCATTTGTAGTTGCACTGCACTGTTTATTTCTGTCACTCATTAACTTTTTTACCCACCAGTTCTCGTTCATTGGAACAAAAATATAAATAGTAGATCGTGGAGTGTGAAAATGGTTCTCTAATATTTATAAATAAAGGGGGAAGGAGAGATTTTGGTCAGGATGAAGGAGAAAATGAAAGTCATTTTACAAGAAGTCTGTTTACTAACTGGAAGGAAATGATGATACAAAACTCAATATGAAGTTACAAGTATTAATACTCAACAGTCAATATTACTTGTACTAAAATAATACCTAGAAGGAGAGAGATATTATTGGAGGGGTGAGTACATCTGAGGGGGTATTAAAGACAGTACTCACAAGGTTTTCCATTATCCTCTGATAACTCCCGAGTATAAGATCTCCACACCGTAGTGCGTTCCTCACACTATGCCAGCCACAGTGCAACTCTCTCTCTCTCTCTTCTCTCTTCTCTCTCTCTCTCTCACTCTCTCTCTCTCTCTCTGTCTGTCTGTCTCTCTCTCTCTCTCTCTCTCTCCCTCTCTCTCTCTCTCTCCTCTTTCACTCCGTCAAGCAGGTAAATGACTGGAAATACTGGAAGTACCTGGAACTGTACTCCTTGGAACGTAAGCCAGAAAGATACATCATATTTTACACCTGGAAAAGTCTGCGGCGATTTGATCCCAAATCTGAATACCGAAATCACTCCCTATGAAATCAAAAAGCTTGGCAGACGGTGCAGAGTTAAGTGAAAAGCATTGATGCAATTATTGCTCTAAGAATAATAAGTGTAAAGGGACCAGGACTTGTCAACACCCTCCTAGCATAAATAAGGGGAAATTAACAACCAAACAGTAGGTGTTTCCAGGAGGGTAGTTTCATTAGTTCATGTCACTTCATGCAGTCCATCATTTCATGCAGTGTCTCAATTACTCGGCGTGCCACTAACAGCCTGGTTGACCAGACCAGGCCGTGATGGCGGTAATCTCCGAAATCGTATTCAGGTATTCGTCAGGTATCCTCCCTATCCCTCACCATCTTTCTATCCCCTCCCAATCCTTGGCACCATCACTACTGAAGTTGATACCATCACTAGTGAAGCTGGTACCATTAATGCAGCTGGTGCCATCACTAGTGAAGCTGGTACCATTACTAGTGCAGCTGGTACCATCACTAGTGAAGCTGGTACCTTCACTAGTGAAGCTGGTATCATCACTAGTGCAGCTGGTACCATCACTAGTGAAGCTGGTATCATCACTAGTGCGCTGGTACCATCACTAGTGCAGCTGGTTCCATCAAATAGTGCAGTGGTACCATCCTTGTGTACCGGTACCATCACTAGTTTCACTGGTACCCTCACTAGTGCAGATGGTTACCATCACTAGTGCAGCTGGTACCATCACTAGTGCAGCGGTATCATCATAGTGCAGCTGGTACCATCACTAGTGCAGCTGGTATCATCACTAGTGAAGCTGGTACCATCACTAGTGCAGCTGGTACCATCACTAGTGCAGCTGGTACCATCACTAGTGCAGCTGGTACCATCACTAGTGCAGCTGGTACCATCACTAGTGCCCGCTGGTACCATCACTAGTTTCAGCTGGTATCATCACTAGTTGCAGCTGGTACCCTCACTAGTGCAGCTGGTACCATCACTAGTGCAGCCGGAAACATCACTAGTGCAGCTGGTACCCTCACTAGTGCAGCTGGTACCATCACTAGTGCAGCTGGTATCATCACTAGTGCAGCTGGTACCATCACTAGTGCAGCTGGTACCATCACTAGTGCAGCTGGTATCATCACTAGTGCAGCTGGTACCATCACTAGTGCAGCTGGTATCCCTCACTAGTTTCAGCTGGTACCATCACTAGTGCAGCTGGTAACCATCACTAGTGCAGCTGTATCATCACTAGTGCAGCTGGTACCATCACTAGTGCAGCTGGTACCATCACTAGTGCAGCTGGTACCATCACTAGTGCAGCTGGTACCATCACTAGTGCAGCTGGTACCATCACTAGTGCACTGGTACCATCACTAGTGCAGCTGGTACCATCACTAGTGCAGCTGGTACCATCACTAGTGCAGCTGGTATCATCACTAGTGCAGCTGGTATCATCACTAGTGCAGCTGGTACCATCACTAGTGCAGCTGGGGATCATCATAGTGCAGCTGGGACCATCACTATGCAGCTGGTACCATCACTAGTGCAGCTGGTACCATCACTAGTGCAGCTGGTACCATCACTAGTGCAGCTGGTACCATCACTAGTGCAGCTGTACCATCACTAGTGCAGCTGGTATCATCACTAGTGCAGCTGGTACCATCACTAGTGCAGCTGGTACCATCACTAGTGCAGCTGTATCATCACTAGTGCAGCTGGTACCATCACTAGTGCAGCTGGTACCATCACTAGTGCAGCTGGTACTCACTAGTGCAGCTGGTACCATCACTAGTGCAGCTGGTACCATCACTAGTGCAGCTGGTATCATCACTAGTGCAGCTGGTACCATCACTAGTGCAGCTGGTACCATCACTAGTGCAGCTGGTACCATCACTAGTGCAGCTGGTACCATCACTAGTGCCGCTGGTACCATCACTAGTGCAGCTGGTACCATCACTAGTGCAGCTGGTACCATCACTAGTGCAGCTGGTACCATCACTAGTGCAGCTGGTACCATCACTAGTGCAGCTGGTACCATCACTAGTGCAGCTGGTATCATTACTAGTGCAGCTGGTACCATCACTAGTGCAGCTGGTACCATCACTAGTGCGCTGGTATCATCACTAGTGCAGCTGGTACCATTCACTAGTGCAGCTGGTACCATCCACTAAATGCAGCTGGTACCATCCATAGTGCAGCTGGTACATCACTAGTGCAGCTGGTACCATCACTAGGCAGCTGGTATCACACTAGTGCAGCTGGTACCATCACTAGTGCAGCTGGTACCATCACTAGTGCAGCTGGTACCATCACTAGTGCAGCTGGTACCATCACTAGTGCAGCTGGTACCATCACTAGTGCAGCTGGTACCCTCATAGTGCAGCTGGTATCATCACTATGCAGCTGGTATCATCACTAGTTTCAGCTGGTACCAATCACTAGTGCAGCTGGTACCATCACTAGTGCAGCTGGTATCATCACTAGTGCAGCTGGTATCCCTCACTAGTGCAGCTGGTACATTACTAGTGCAGCTGGTACCATCACTAGTGCAGCTGGTACCATCACTAGTGCAGCTGGTACCATCACTAGTGCAGCTGGTACCATCACTAGTGCAGCTGGTACCATCACTAGTGGTGCTGGTACCATCACTAGTGCAGCTGGTACCATCACTAGTGCAGCTGGTACCATCACTAGTGCAGCTGGTACCATCACTAGTGCAGCTGGTACCATCACTAGTGCAGCTGGTACCATCACTAGTGGTGCAGGGTACCATCACAGTGCAGCTGGTACCCTCACTAGTGCAGCTGGTACCATCACTAGTGCAGCTGGTACCATCACTAGTGCAGCGGTACCATCACTAGTGCAGCTGGTACCCTTACTAGTGCAGCTGGTACCATCACTAGTGCAGTGGTACCATCACTAGTGCAGCTGGTTCCCTCACTAGTGCAGCAGGTACCATCACTAGTGCAGCTGGTATCACACTAGTGCAGCTGGTACCATCACTAGTGCAGCTGGTACCATCACTAGTGCAGCTGGTACCATCACTAGTGCAGCTGGTATCATTACTAGTGCAGCTGGTACCATCACTAGTGCAGCTGGTACCATCACTAGTGCAGCTGGTACCATCACTAGTGCAGCTGGTACCATCACTAGTGCAGCTGGTACCATCACTAGTGCAGCTGGTACCATCACTAGTGCAGCTGGTACCATCACTAGTGCAGCTGGTACCATCACTAGTGCAGCTGGTACCATCACTAGTGCAGCTGGTATCATCACTAGTGCAGCTGGTACCATCACTAGTGCAGCTGGTACCATCACTAGTGCAGCTGGTACCATCACTAGTGCAGCTGGTATCATCACTAGTGCAGCTGGTACCATCACTAGTGCAGCTGGTACCATCACTAGTGCAGCTGGTACCATCACTAGTGCAGCTGTATCATCACTAGTGCAGCTGGTACCATCACTAGTGCAGCTGGTACCATCACTAGTGCAGCTGGTTTCCATCACTAGTGCAGCTGGTACCATCACTAGTGTAGCTGGTATCATCACTAGTGCAGCTGGTACCATCACTAGTGCAGCTGGTACCATCACTAGTGCAGCTGGTACCATCATAGGCAGCTGGTACCATCACTAGTGCAGCTGGTACCATCACTAGTGCAGCTGGTATCATTACTAGTGCAGCTGGTACCATCACTAGTGCAGCTGGTACCATCACTAGTGCAGCTGGTATCATCACTAGTGCAGCTGGTACCATCACTAGTGCAGCTGGTACCATCACTAGTGCAGCTGGTACCATCACTAGTGCAGCTGGTACCATCACTAGTGCAGCTGGTACCATCACTAGTGAAGCATAACAGTGCCAGTCTGACCACATCTTACAGACTGGAGTAATGATAGACACATATTGACTTTCTTCCAGTCACTGCTGTTTAAGCTCATCACTCTTTCTACTCTCTCTCTTTCACTCTCTTTTCTTGATTCTTTCCATCTCTTGATTTTTTTCTATATCTTGATTTTTTCCATCTCTTTTCTTGATTTTTTCCATCTTGATTTTTTTCATTTCTTTTCTTGATCTTTTTTCCTTTCTTGATTTTTCCATCTCTTGATTTTTTTCCATCTCTTTTCTTGATTTTTTCCCTCTTGATTTTTTCCATCTCTTTTCTTGATTTTTTCCATCTTTATTTTTCCATCTCTTTTCTTTATTTTTCCATCTCTTGATTTTTTCCATCTCTTTTCTTGTTTTTTCTTCTCTTGATTTTTTTCCATCTCGTGATTTTTATCTTTCCTTGATTTTTCCTTCTCTTGCTCCTCTCTTTTTTATTGTTATCTATCTTTCTGCCCTCTCTTTCCTCTCATATGTGTCCTCCCATCTTGTTTTAATATTTTCCCGTTGATTTGTTTTTATTTGCATTTTCCTTGATAGTTTTTTTTCCGACTTCTGCTTTCTTCTTTCTCCTTTGTCGTTCAGCCTTTTTCCCACTTTTTATAAATTTCTGCCTGTTTCTATATTCGTTTTTCATTATCTATTTCATTCATTTTCTTCTGATCCTTCAAACATCTCTGTTCCTTTCTTCTGTTTTTTCTTCTCTGCCTTTTATTTGTTTCCCCTCTTCCTCCTTTACCTCTCTTTCGTCGCTATGTGTTTCTCTTTCCCCTTTTCTTCTCACTTCCATTTATGCTTTCTGCCACTTCCCTCATGTTTCTTCATTTAATTTTTCTTATATCTTGCCATTCTTCTTTGCCTCCCTCAATACGTGTTTTGTATCCTCCGTGTTCTCTCTCTCTCCTCTAGCTGGGTCCTGGCTCCTTCCCACTCCTTCTACCTGGGCCTGGCTCCTTCCCACTCCCCTCTACCTGAGTCATGGTTCCTTCTCTCTCCCTCTATCTGGGTTCTGGCTCCTTTCCACTCCTTCCACCTGGGCCTGGCTCCTTCTCTCTCCCTCTACCTGGGTCCTGGCTCCTCTCTCCTTCTACCTGGATTCTGGCTCATTCCCACTCCCTCTAGCTGGGTCCTGGCTCCTTCCCTCTCCCTTTAGCTGGCCCCAGTCCTGGATCCTTCCTCTCCCCTATAATGCAATTCTTTCTCCCTCAGGGTAACAGTATGTGTCTCTCCCTTCTTCCTTCACTCTTCCTCTCTTTCTTTCCATTTCTTGCCTTCTTCTAGCTATACCCCTTTCATCCTCCCTCTTCCGTTCTTCCTTGCTCTTCCCTCTAACTCATTTCTCCCTTTCTCTTCCTTCTCACTTTTTTTTATCTCAATCTCTTCTTTTGTCTTTCCTTTCCTCTTCTCTCTTTTCTGAATCACCTCATCCTCTCATCTTTTTTTTCTTTTACTGGTTCTACTGGAGTCTGGATGAGTTTAGATGAGCATTTTAAAAGCTACGAAATGGCATCATATCCTGGCTTATTTTACAAGCAAATTGCTGATATTATACCTTGGCTCATTTTAGAAACTAAGAGCTGGTAACGTATTTTGGTTCATCTAGGCTTAGAGTCGGTACTAAACCTTAACTCTTTTTAGAATCTTAGATTCTGAAATGAGTTGAGGTATAACATCAGCAATTAGCTTGTAAAATGAGCCAAGATATGATACCAGCTCGTAGCTTTTAAAGTTAGCTGAGGCTCAATATCAGTTCTGAGAACTAATATTGAACTCAGTTCTTAGAACTGATACTGAACCTCAGTTAATTTATAAGCTAAGAGCTGGTCTCGTACTTCGGCTTAATGAGCATGCTAAGAGCCTGGGCTCACGCATCAGTACCGTACTGGCAAACATACGAAGGATGACTGAATGTTTCGTTCTCAGTAAGTTACAATTGCAATTATCTTGATATAGTTTATAGGATCAGTAGCCCGGCCTAAATACTGGAGTACTCATATATCCATTGAGTATTCAGTCGTCCTTACTCTCCAGTCCTGCTTCTTCAATGAATATGAAGAAGAGACCAAGACAGCAGCATAACTACGATGACTACAGACATCCTCACTCCGAGATATTCACGTGTGGGGACGCAGCTAGTAATGTGTACAATGTCTTAGCCAGTTGCAAGATGTGTGACAACAGTCTAAGATATGTTTAGAATGAAGACCACCACAACACCCATAATAATAATAATAATAATAAATAATAATAATAATTATAATGATAATAATAATAATATTATTATTATTAATATTAATAATAATTTTAATTTCTACAAGTACACAGTGCAACTGATAAAGTCTTAACTGACATCATTAGCATACTATATAGAAAGCATTTCGGGCAACTTAGGTTAATCTTGTTCCCCACACTGCGGCCCACAACAGTCGACTAATACACAGGTACTTGCTTATTGCTAAGTAAACAGGGGGTATCAGGTGTAAGGAAACATGCCCAGCATTTGACTTCCTTTCCGGGGGATCGATTCCAGTGCAGGGATGACTGTGATCAAACTGACGTAGGAGAAACAGCAGTAATGAACATAAATTCGCCTGCAGCAGAGACGATATAAATAAAAAGTTTGTGATTCTCATTAGTTTCACTTGGTCGTCCGAAGGAGTTCTGGGGAGGCCAGACTCGTAAGCAGAGAAGAAAGTCTGCAGAAACGGCATAGCTCTCGGTCATCACTGATCACCGTTCCATATATTTAAGTGGAGAACATTACGCTTAAGTGAACATTACTAGACCAGCTTGCGCTAACCCGACAAGGTTACAGGATCGAGGGACCTGACCTACACACCAGCCACCTGACGCCTTCTGCACCGGATAACTCTTTCGCTTAAATAGACTAATTATCATAATGCCTTAAAATGGATTGACAATGTGTATACTAGAGAAAAGGAAATGTTTCTTGATCACTTTAAACAGAGGGGTATGTATGTATGTATGATGTATGAATGTATGTATGTATGATGTATGAATGTATGTATGTATGGGTGCATGTGTGCATGTAGATATTTGTAGTCACATGTTAGGCCGTGCTGTTCACTTGAAAAGTTGATGTGATCTTTTCAGGTGAAAATTTGTGAAAATATTCACCAAATGATAATGAGTCAAGGGATGAATGTTGATGTGAAATCCATGTGTGTGAAGGACAGTGGCTGGTGGCTGCCAGTCTTGCAGTATAATAGTTGTCTTGTGGCTGTCCCCACACGCACACAGACACACACACACACACACACACACACACACACACACACACACACACACACACACACACACACACACACACACACACACACACACACACACACACACACACACACACACTCTTCCCAGCACACCAACAACTGATCAATCACTCCACAATATTAACTGACATAGAGGTGAGTCTTTTTCCAAAAAGTTTCGTTCTTTGCAAAATAGTTCAAGCATTTCTCTTTTATTTTCAGCCAATTTTTTTTTCTTTTTTTTTTACCTTCAAGTAAACTTGAAGTTTCCTAAATGTATACTTTTCTTAAAGCTAAAATAATTAGCATAAGGAATTCCACATCCTCCCTTTCTCTCTCCATCTTCCCTCTCAGTTCCTCCATTCCTCCAGGTCTCCTGATACATAGATACTGTTACAGACAACAAAATATGAATACTGACCGATATATAAATGCTCACACAGGTGGACGAACGCGTGTGCGTAAACACACATACACACAGGATTTTGAGGTAAGCATCACGCCGAGCACATCGCCTGAGGCGCACAGTAACCAAATAACTGCTGCAGCATCCGGGTGCCTGGCAAACCTGAGAGTAGTGTTTCGTCATATAACCAATTAGTCATTAACGACACTATACACTGTGTACGTCAGGCCCATATTGGAGTATGCAGCACAGGGATGTTAGGAAATATTCGTTCAGCCATTGAGTTGTCTGGAAGTAAAACAATCTGGAGAGTGATGTAATGGAGGCAGGATCCATACATAGCTTTAAGAAGAGGTACGATAAAGCTCATGGAGCAGGGAGAGAGTAGAGGCCAAGAGCTATGAATCGACCCCTGCAACTACAATTAGTTGAGTACACACACACACACACACACACACACACACACACACACACACACACACACACACACACACACACACACACACACACACACACACACACATATATATATATATATATATATATATATATATATATATATATATATATATATATATATATATATATATATATATATATATATATATAAAGAGGAGGACGTTGAAGAGGTACTCTCTTTGTTAACATTGTGACACAATATCGCTCTTGTATTTTTCACGTCGTCTTGGCGATGACAAAAGCCTCCATTACCTCGTTCCCGATGCTCCTTGTCTGTGTACGTGAGGGGATAGTCTCCGTACCTGAGCGATATACTCGCACGTGAGGGATGTACGCCCTGCGTGAGGTATTTACTACGGTCAGCAAAATACTGTATATATTAACAGGAATGCCTTCACTTCGAGAACCTGAAGTGGCCGACATACACTGTTCTTACTAATCTTTACAACTTTATCATGAAGCCTTTCAGATGAATTACAATTAGGTTTAAGGAGTGTATGATGGCGTGTAGGATTGTATGAGTATATGAAGGAGTGTATGAAGGAAGAAGTGAGGGGTGAGAGGGAGGATGAGATAAGGGTTCAGTGTAGAGGTGTGTGGGTTGGGGGTGATGGATATAGTAAGGGAGGGGTTAAGGGAGGGGTGATTGAAGAGTTGAGGGAAGGGGGTGAGGAAAGGGTGAGGGAGGGGGGAGATGCTCTCGAGGGTAGGACTGGGAACCATTGAAGAGGATGGACCACCTGAACACCTGTCTGGCCGGGTGGGGGGGGAGGGGGGAGGGGAAGGAAGAAGTGATGGGGAAAGGGATAATGGGGGAGGGGTTGACAGATGGAATGGAAGAGATGAGAGAGGGCGTGGAAATGAGGAGAAGGGTGATGAGAGGATGGATGCTGGGCTGAGAGGGAGAGAGAGAGAGAGATGGGGGGGAAGGGGATAGAAATGGGTGGTGGGGGAGAAATAATGGGATAGTGAGCTTTGTCTTGGATGAGGAGAAATATCCCTGTGTGGCTCCCCTCCCATCACTCCCTCCCCCTCACTCCCTTCCTCCTCACTTCCTTATCTCACTCACTCCCCTCACTCCCTTCCCCTCACTCTTTTATCTAAGTCCCTCCCCTCTTCCCTTTTATCTTCTTCCTCTCTTACAATAATCATCTTTTTCCTCGTTTCCTCATTTCATTCTCCCTCTCCCCTCATCATATTCCCCTTCATCATCGCCTTCCTTATCTTCCCCCTCACGATTTCCCCTAATCTTCTTCCTCTCTTATCTTCCTTCCTTCCTCTCGTCTTCTCATCTTTCCCTTGCCTCTCTCCTCTCTCTCTCTCTCTCTCTCTCTCTCTCTCTCTCTCTCTCTCTCTCTCTCTCTCTCTCTCTCTCTCTCTCTCTCTCTCTCTCTCTCTCTCTCTCTCTCTCTCTCTCTCTCTCTCACTCTCTCTCAACTCCCTTCTTTTCTGCATTCTTTTTAATTCTTTCCCATCATCCTCCTTTTTTCCTTTTAGTTTCGCTTCTTCTGTTCTTTCCCCTCATCTTCCCACTTTCCCCTTCTAATCTCACCTTCTACCTTCACCCTCCCATCATCCTCTTCTCTCTTCAGCTTCTCATCTCCCTTCACCCTCATCTACCTCGTGTAAGGATACCTTCGTTCTTTTGTAACCAACTAATTCATTGTCGTGAATGTGAGGGAGATGCCTCTCATCACCAGCCACCTCGTAAGATGAGAGAGAGAGAGAGAGAGAGAGAGAGAGAGAGAGAGAGAGAAGAGAGAGAGAGAGAGAGAGAGAGAAAGAGAGGTAACTACTGTGACTAATGTGTTGTTGTGACTACAGGTTCTTCATTTAGTGAGATGCGAAACATTGCGCTCGGAATCGTGGATGCCCGGACGACAGTTACTGCTCCACAAGACGGGCAGCCACCAGCAACACACAGGTTTTAGATAGTGTTTTTCGAGTCAGTTTCAAAATAGAAGTGATAGACTGAAGCCTCTGCCTCGTGGGTGGCTGCGGCCTCCCTCTACTCTCTCTTTTTTGTATTGTATTTGATGTTAAATAGACTATTCATTGATAATACATCAGCTCGGGTACCTGGCCGTGAAATGAATTAAAAGATTTACACACACACAGACACACAGACACACAGACACACAGACACACAGAACACACACACACACACACACACACACACACACACACAACACACACACACACACACACACACACACACACACACACACACACACACACACACACACACACACACACACACACACACACACACACACACACACACAGGATGTTCCAGAGATAGGACACAAGGGGTCACAATTGGAAGTTGAAGACTCAAATGAGTCAAAAGGATGTTAGAAAGTATTTCCTCAGTCACAGAGTTATCAGGAAGTGGAAAGGTCTGGAAAGTGAGGTAGTGGAGGCAGGAACCATACATAGCTTTAAGACGAGGTATGATAAACCTCGTGGAGCAGGGAGAGAGAGGACCTAGTAACGATCAGTGAAGAGTCGGGGCCAGGAGCTGAGTCTCGATCCCCTGCAACCACAAGTAGGTGAGTACACACACACACACAACGCAGCAAAAACACACACAACACACACAAACACATTCACAAACAACAAAAACACAAACACGCATGCACACATGAGCACAGAAACACACACACTGGCCAAGAAATACGTATACAAATATAGACACACACACACACGAAATACACATGCAAAATCAAACACACACACACACAACACACACACACACACACACACACACACACACACACACACAGAGCTAGGACTCGACCCCTGCAACCACAAATAGGTGAGTACAAATAGGTGAGTACCACACACACACACACACACACACACACATACTCACACACACACACACACACACACACACACACAGCAACGAGGCAGCAACGAGGCAGCAACGAGTCATGGTACGTGAAGAGGTATCACAGTGGGCGCCTGTTACGAGCGGGGTCCCACAGGGGTCAGTTCTAGGACCAGTGCTATTTTTGATATATGTGAACGACATGATGGAAGGAATAGACTCTGAAGTGTCCCTGTTCGCAGATGACGTGAAGTTGATGAGAAGAATTAAATCGGACGAGGATGAGGCAGGACTGCGAAGAGACCTGGACAGGCTGGACATGTGGTCCAGCAACTGGCTTCTCGAATTCAATCCAGCCAAATGCAAAGTCATGAAGATTGGGGAGGGGCAAAGAAGACCGCAGACAGAGTATAGGCTAGGTGGATAAAGACTACAGACCTCACTCAGGGAGAAAGACCTTGGCGTGACCATAACACCGAGCACATCACCGGAGGCACACATCAACCAAATAACCGCTGCAGCACACCGGCGCCTGGCAAATCTGAGAATAGCGTTCCGATACCTTAATAAGGAATCGTTCAAGACACTGTACACTGTGTATGTTAGGCCCATACTGGAGTATGCAGCACCAGTCTGGAACCCACACCTGGTCAAGCACGTCAAGAAGTTAGAGAAAGTACAAAGGTTTGCAACAAGGCTAGTCCCAGAGCTCAAGGGAATATCGTACGAGGAAAGGTTAAGGGAAATCGGACTGACGATACTGGAGGACAGAAGGGTTAGGGGAGACATGATAACGACATACAAGATACTGCGGGGAATAGACAAGGTGGACAGAGATAGGATGTTCCAGAGAGGGGACACAGGGACAAGGGGTCACAACTGGAAGCTGAAGACTCAGACGAGTCACAGGGACGTTAGGAAGTATTTCTTCAGTCATAGAGTTGTCAGCAAGTGGAATAGCCTAGCAAGTGAAGTAGTGGAGGCAGGAACCATACATAGTTTTAAGAAGAGGTATGACAAAGCTCAGGAAGCAGAGAGAGAGAGGATCCAGTAGCGATCAGTGAAGAGGCGGGGCCAGGAGCTGAGTCTCGACCCCTGCATCCACAATTAGGTGAGTACACACACACACACACACACACACACACACACACACACACACACACACACTCAGATAAAATCAGAGAGCAAGGGAGACAGCCAAAGACAGAAGCAAACAGAAATACACAAGGACAGAGGAGAGAGACAAACGCGTGGAGAGTAAAGGGATTGGACCAGGCACCAGACACAAGCTAACAAGATTGGCAGGGATTGGGTTGGGATTAGGTGAATTTACCCCTACTCACCCTCCCTTCCCTCCCCCCATTCCCCCCACCACCCCACCATGTGCCCCTTCCTCATGTCTGCACCAAGTTAGACAATTAAATTAACCAGAATTTAAAAACAAAACAGTAGAAAATACAGGAACACGACGTAGAAAGAAGTGTCAATGTAGGACAATTAGAGAGATAGAGAGAGAGAGAGAGAGAGAGAGAGAGAGAGAGAGAGAGAGAGAGAGAGAGAGGAGAGAGAGAGAGAGAGAGAAGAGAGAGAGAGAGAGAGAGAGAGAGGAGAGAGAGGGAGAGAGAGAGAGAGAGAGAGGGAGAGAGAGAGAGAGATTCTGACAAGGAACAATAAAAAGAAGTGGAATGAATGCAGGAAAGTGGCAGGAAAAATAGGGGAAAGAGGAAGAGGACGAGAGTGGAAGTGTATGGTGCCATTAAGAGAGAAACGAAATGGAGTGAAAAGATGAAATCTCTCTGTTTATGGGAACGAAAAGAACTATAGTTATGTATATATATATATATATATATATATATATATATATATATATAATATAATATATATATATATATATATATATATATTATATATATATATATATATATATATATATATATTACTGTAACCACGAATGAGTGGTATTGATCAATAACAACACTGCGTTCTCGCTTACCATGAGGCAGGCCAGTACAACATGGGCCGAGTGGACTAGAGTGCTGCCTGGGAATCTTGACCATCCTCAGTAGAAGTTTCGAATCCTGCTGACTGCGATCTTTCTTTTAAGCAGGGGTATGATAAAGCTCAGGGTTCAGTAGCGACCAGTGAAGAGGCGGGGCCAGGAGCTAGGACTCGACCCCTGCAACCTCAACTAGGTGAGTACATTCAAACTCAAATTCTGAAGCCATATTTTTACAATTTTTAAGTATTCAGGGGAAACACTGAGTCAAGCTTGCTGCTCAGACCTGTCGACAGAGCAGTCTAACTTAGGGTCTCTACCTAATACTTATATAATTTATTTAAACAAGTTTAAACACGTCCGGGAAAGTTATGACGCGTTTAGACGTGTTCAAGTATTCTGTGAGGTTGCTGGACGAGTTTGAAACATTGTATGAGATCTTTAAGTAATTTGAGATGTGACTCTTATGAGTTATATGTTCTCACTCGGTTCAGTCCCTTAGAGAACATAAGTAGGTGACTCGTAGGCTCAATATTAGAGGGCTTATTTCAAATTGAAAAGGACCTACGTTCAATTTCCAGGTGGGGGCGAAACATATGCTAAAGTCTCCATAATGACCTGAAGGAGTCAACAAAAAGCAAGGTACTATGTAAACATTGTGGTGATACTGCCAATTTATTGAAAACATTTTTTAAAGGAAAATATTCAAGGAGAGACGTTTCCTTTAAAAATGTCCTAAATTGTACACAAATGTAACCTGTTGTCCACGAGAACAGGCAACATTTCTTGGATTTATTAAAGTTATCGTTGGCTAGGAGCCCTTTTGGCGCTAACAGTTCGATCTGGGCCTTCCTTTCTTTTTCATCTTTCTTCTGTTGTGGTTGACTGACGAGTATGATCATTACTGGTACAAGAACCACATATCACGAGAAGCGTCTTGTGGAGCTGAAAAACATTACACAATGTCAGAAAATTAGATTTTTCAATAGTGTCTAATTCACAGACTCGTGACTGAATCGAAGCTTAGCCTTGTCAAAGTTTGACTTAGATAGGGCAGTGCTGCAGGGCACTGCCCTATTTAAGTCAACCTTAGACAGTTGTTACTCTTGTAAATCACGCAAAGTTACCGCGTAATAAGCCAAGGATAGCAAATCTGGGATAACAAGCCAGAACTAGCTGATATGCTGCAGTATTCCATATAGTGTTGTAGTAAGCCAGGCATGATCGCTGTGCTGTAAACCGAAACCATCATCTCGATATGCTGCGCGAGATATAAAAAAGAATGTTCAAATTCGACACCTGCTGCCTCAGTCAACCTTTGTAGCAGGTGGATGATGTGACACCTGCTGCCTCAGTCAACCTTTGTAGCAGGTGGATGATGTGACACCTGCTGCCTCAGTCAACCTTTGTAGCAGGTGGATGATGTGACACCTGCTGCCTCAATCAATCTTTGTAGAAGGTGTTGACGGGACATCTGCTGTTTCAGTCAGCTTTTGCAGCAGGTGGACGAACAAATGATTGTTTCTGGTGCACATGGCAGCCTCATCAATATTCAGCAGCAGCTGCAGGGAGCTACAGCGGCTTAGTCTCCATTAAGGCATTACAACTTGGGCAAGGGCGCTGATGAATCACATTAACGCATTACAAAATAGGGGCAAGTGCGTAGCAAATCTCATTAACGCCACTGTTTTCACGCCAGCAGTGTCATGTTTTTTGAAAGCTTATTGCGAGGTTTTTTGTTTTAGACAGCGAAACGCATACAGTTTTGAACGTTTCCCAGTGTTGGGCAGCTACTGGAATGCCAGATGTGGCAATATTCTAATCTGCATTTTTATACATGGAAAAAAGATGGAGGAATTCGCATCGAGGTCATTGCTCTTGTGTTTGGGTTAGGCTAACGTTCTGAGACATGACATTTTCCAAGTTACAGTAAAACGTTTGAAGCTTCCCTAGCTGATAAAAGCATAATGGACTTCCCAACGATATCCTCATTGCCCTACTGAAGTCTCCCAGCTCAGGCTAATTTCAAATCTTGTATGAGCCCCGTCAGACGTGATGAAAAATGGCAGAGTAAACATTGCTACCTTTTTTTTCTCACTGTGCTGTGCAATTATCATATGAAATAGGGTAGCAGCACACTGCTGATGTATACAACTTTGCTAATTACGATAAAAAGCACACCGAGGCTGACTGCTAGTAGAACAATCTACGTCTGCTCAGACTTAGGATTATCGAGTATTATCTAGATTTATGCAACCGAAATTAACCTTAACTGACCTAACTTACAACAGCCTCCTAGTCAGTTTACTAGGAGGCTCAGAAGATGACTTCGGGAATCACAAGAAACGAAACGAAATGAAGATTGGATTGCATTTTCGATCCCATGTTGGGTCTCCCACGGGATAGTGAGCGCTTATTTGAGCTGACCTGGAACTTACCTATGTTTTTAAATATTTTCTACTAGTGTAGTCCTTTGTGGTGTGTGTTTGTGATCTCATTAATGCAGTAATGTTGCCAGGGGTCATCGCCCCCACGGCCCGGTCTAACGCTAGGCCTAAATAGGAAAGGAAATATTAAAGAAATAGAATAACACTATTTGAAAGACACTGAAAATATTGAAACTCCTGCCTCTGTGATTTAGAAACTGTTGCCTTTATGATTTTGATTTATTTGATACATATCAGAGAATTATTATTTCAATTACAAAGCTTCTTTGAGGAATTTATATATATATATATATATATATATATATATATATATATATTATATATATATATATATATATATATTATATGTATATATATATATATTATATATATATATATATATATATATATATATATATTATATATATATAAATTGAGGGAAAGAGAGGAGAGGAGGAGAGAGAAAAGGAGAGAGAGAGAGAGAGAGAGAGAGGGGAGAGAGACTAGCCGGAAGACAGAGAAACAGAGGCACAGGCAAATGGTAGAGAAAAAAAATCAGAAATAAAATAAACTTCAGAGAGGCCAATCAAGTCAAGCTGAATGATTTAGGATGAGGATTAGGCAGAGAGCAGGTGGGGTGGAGGCTGGTGCGGGCGTGAGCGTGGCTGGGCGTGGCTGGGGCAAAGGCTGTTGAGGGCGTGGCAAGGGGTGGGCGTGGCCGAGGTGGGAGATGTTTGGATGGGCGTGGCTGGGGTGGGAGTGACTGAGGTGGGTGTGGCTGGAGGGGAGTTACCTGGCTGGAGGGAGGCGTGGCTGGAAAGGGCGTGGCTGGGAAGGGCGTGGCTGGTGCAGGCAGAGTCTGCTCGCTCCAGCTACCCCTCACCTGGGCAGGTAAAGCTAGCTCTCTCTCTCTCTCTCTGTATCTCTCTCTCTCCATCCTGGGACAACACAGTGCAGAGTGCAAGAATAGACTGTATAGAGCGTTTAGGTCGATAGATAAATAGAAAGATGGGTAGAAGGATGAATGGAGGAATGGGTAGATGAGTTTTGAATGTGTAAGTGGATAGTGTATAGATAAGTGGGTGGATGGATTGCTGTGGAGGCGGATAGGTGGAGGGGTAAATGGGTGTATGTGTAGATGGATGGATTGGTGGATGAATGGATGGGTTAGTAGATGAATGGATTGGTTAGTAGATGAATTAATGGTTGCTTGATTAGGATAATGAATGGGTGGATGGGTGGATAGAATGAAGAATAGATGAATGGGTAAATGCATGGAGAAGGAATCGTCAATAGATGGATGGGGACATGGATGGATGAATAGATGGGTGGAAGCATGGATGGATGTATGCATTTACTACTCCTATTACTACTACTTCTTCCACCACCACCACTACTATTACTACCATTACTACTACAACTACTACTACTACTACTACAAATACTACCCCAATCCTTAATACCACCATAACTACTTCCACCAACCTCCCACCTGCACATCTACCACGACCTCCATAAACATCATCACATCCTCCACAATCACTATCACCACAACTACCACCAACAACCACCATCTGCATCGCAGTTTGTTCTTGGGGGGGGCCCATTTAGATTGAGTTATGGGACAATTTATACAGACAGTTGATGCTGGCTGTATAGCAACCCACAGGTGTTGGTAGGCAGGTATCTTGTGCTCTCTCTCTCTCTCTCTCTCTCTCTCTCTCTCTCTCTCTCTCTCTCTCTCTCTCTCTCTCTCTCTCTCTCTCTCTCTCTCTATCTCTCTCTCTCTCTCTCTCTCTCTCTCTCTCTCACCCTTTCTCCCTCTTCCAGATCTACATTCAACTTTCCATTCCTACTTTCCCCCTCCTCAGCTTCATTCATTAATCTTTCCATTCTTTCTCTGTCTCTCTCTTCTCTGCTTCCTCCTTATGTCTTTCCTTTCCTCTTCCTCTCGACCTACTCTCTCAGCCTATTCCTACCCTCCCTATTTACCTTATCCTTTCTTTCTCTCTTTCTCTCTCTCTCCACCCACCACACTCCCTCACAAGACTCTTTGCCTCCTCCCCTTCTCGCCCCACCCTCGTTCTCTCCCTCTGTCTCCCTCCCTCCCCCCTCTCTCCCTCCCAACCCTCCCTCTCTTCCTCCATCCCCACCCATCCTCCCTCACACCGTAGTCATTACTTTCCCAGTAGTATATTTGTTCTGCAGTGTTACTGCGGCCGCCTTATGATCTCTACTTGTTTGTTACCTGTGGGCTCGAGTCTCCGTTTTTGTGTGTGTGTGTGTGTATGTGTGTGTGTGTGTGTGTGTGTGTGTGATTTATTACCACTATTATTATTGTTATTATTGTTGTTATTATTATTATTATTATTATTATTATTATTATTATTATTATTATTATTATTATTATTATTATTATTATTATTATTATTATTATTATTATTATCATCATCATCATCATAGGGAAGCTGTACATTCATGGGATTTATACAGTGCTTGGGGAGGGTACCCACAGTTTCTTGAATCAAGAGCCCTTCATCAACATCTAGGCACCTCTCCCTTCAAGAACAGAGGCAAAACAGATCTGTTAAATGCGTGTGTTCTACCCTTCATGTGTCAGGTGAGTGACCACTGTCACATCTGCCCCGAGGCTTCTCTGGCCCCGCTGACTCTTAAGCTCATTGAATCTGTTCCCTTAGTTTGTGTTTCAGCTTGGACACCAGCCTGGTGGAAGTGTTTTCAGTCTTCACATGCTTCGTGCTGCACTGACTAGTGGCAGCGCCACGCTCTTGTCACAGGTTCCAGGTGTGATCTTATACGAGAACCCTCATGGAAATAAGTCACTTTGTCAGACTTTTTTGAGGGTTTTCCTAAGTAATTTACACTATGTATGATGATTGTAATTATGTGTACCTGTGCATAAATGAACTTACTTATGCTTAGTGAACAATGTTCTCAGGTTTTTCTTTTCAAGCTGCTGAAGGAAGAAAGGACATCTTTTTGAAGATTTTCTTTTCCTTTAAAACATATTCATCTTATCTTTCTTTCTCTAAAAAATGGAGCATAATTCGATGAATATTTTGGTGTTTAAAGTTTGTTTCTACGATTTTTTTTAAGTCGATTTATCAGAATTGACGAATTTCTCCGGAATTCAGGTTTACGTCTAAGAAAGTGGTATATTTTCTCTGTTTTGGTGTTTTTATATAGTTATGTTATTACTAATCATTTTTAATGTTTAAAAATCATTATAATGAGTAAAAAAAATGGGTGTTTAGAGGTATTATAGCCACTTGAAGACAGAAAACACGTATCATTATTCGTGATTATCTGAGAGGTAAGTTATTGGGCTGTCTCTATGTCTAGCTTCGTTATTTATTGAAGATTCATACAAATTCTTTCTGATTTTAAACTAGAAAACATTGTTCTTGAATGTCATTTTCTCATTTTCATCAAATTCACTCTCAAAATATTTTTTTTTCTGTCGAAAACTTCGAAATTATTTTTTTCTCAACATTCAAAATTTAAAAGAAAAAAGAAAATACAAGTTGATGCATTTTCATACTTTTGGGACTGTGACAAAATCAAGTTATCCATTTTTAATTGTGTGAACTCATCTGCAACACTTTTCCTGTGCCCAGTTTTCTTGTACTCAATACGAGAATATTGTCATATCAGAAAAAAGATTTATATTTTATTTTCAAGGCTGTCACCATGAAACCTCTGCAACTTCACATTTCCCTAGAGATACACATTCAGTAAAAACATACACAAGAAATCGGACAGTAGATAAAAGAGGAAAGGAAGGAGTAGGTCCCTCCCATTCTTCCCTGAAGGTAGTGCTTGCATTAGCTAATTTCGCTTGTCACTCACTGGCTAGTGTGTTGTAGACGCCTCTGTCTGATATTTAACCTCGGTTTTTTTTTCTCTCTCTCTTTCTCTCTCTCTCTCTTTCTCTCTCTCTCTCTCTCTCTCTTTCTTTCTTTCTTTCTCTCTCTCTCTCTCTCTCCTCTCTCTCTCTCTCTCTCTCTCCTCTCTCTCTCTCTCTCTCTCTCTCTCTCTCTCTCTCTCTCTCTCTCTCTCTTTTCTGACATTAGGCTCCATGACCACACACCACTACCACACTACACCGCCACACACGCACACACACCACCACATAACAAACACCACCACCACCACACAATGCACGCCATCACCACAGACCACCACCACCAACATTATATTCTTTTTTTACACTTAAAATAATTATGCAGTGTCAAAGTAAGCAAGGACGTGTAATATCATTAATTCATAAATATTTAATGAACTTCCATAGGACTTAAATTTGTATGTGCTTATTTAATAAGTTTTAATTAATATTTTATTAATTTGATTTTATTTGCATTTAGAATTGGTGTTTTTTTATTCATATCCCCAGTTAATGTCCAGGCCATGAGAACCGGAGTGCAAAGATGGTCCACTCAAAGAAGATAATATACTCTGATACGGCAAATTTTCCAACCTTCTCTGAGCAGAAGGACTGCGAGAAAATAGTGAAGCTTTGGGAGGATACAGGAAGATGAGAGAGATTCCAAAAATCTCAAAAGTGCAAAAGGGTTTAGCAGAAAAAATTAAGAAAGATGGATAAAACTTTCTTAGTTTGGCCTTCAGATGTGAAGAAGTGATAAGCTGGGAAAGATAACCGAGAAAATCACCTCTTTGCAGTGTGTTGTTGTCCTCAGTTACGATTACTAATCGAGCACAGCCTCACCGAGTCACCATCTGCAAAAGACCCGGGCAGGGACAAGACCGGTGAACCTACTGCAGTACAGAGCACAGTCTTCCAAGGCCCAAGATCTTGTTAAATTTGTCACAATGGTTTATAGTGTAAGGTAGTTCAAAAGCCCAAAGGTCGTGGACGCTCCTAGAATGATTTAATGTATCGTGCCATCAGTCTTTCTGCGTCCGGAGTGCCATCACAGCACTAAGGAGATACCCTCGGTACATAACTGGCGAAATTGTGCCTCATGTACCCCTCACAGAAATCGTACTTGAGGGAGAAGAAACGAGAAATTAGCCGACGTACCATCACATCAGCTAGAGAAGCCACAGTACCAACAAAACTATCTATTACAAGTTACGAATGCAAAAAATTTTTTTGTGGAAATCAATAATTGGCGACCTCTTTAGCCTGGACTCTTGGCCCCATTCCACAACTTGAAACTGGATCATTACTTTCTAGCTGAAGAAAACTGTAACGAGAAACTCAGGTTGAACATCTGTGAAGGATAATTCCTCCATGAATATTATGAATGATGTGACTGAAAGGGAAGCAAATACGGATGCAAAGTTCCCGAGAGCAGTCCGTACTGAAAAACATTATCAGAGCGTCTTTCAAGAGATAACCGAGTTCCTAAAATCCTTAAAGATGTGCATAGGAACTGAAATATTGTTACAAAAATTAATTGATTTTGCAGTGGTTTCTTTTATTTATTTTTTTTTCAGATTTTTGCAAAATTTCGAAGTCTCGGCAGTTCCCTTGTATCTGCTTAAATTTTATTGAAATTTACGCTGGAGTTATAACCCTCTAGAGGAGTTACAAAATATCGCATGAGACAAAATGACTGTCGAAACTTTTTAAAGAAAATAGGGAAAATGGCGCACCATAACACCACACACCAAAACATGCCACCACACCACGTCACCGCACACCACCACTATGTACACGCTGCAACACACCAGCACAACACACCACTACACGTCACCACCACCATCACACACTACTACCACCACCACCCACTACCACACAACACACCACTACCACCACCACCACCACACAACACACCACTACCACCATCACCACCACCACCACAAGTCTCAGCAAGAAGGAATATAAGAAGCAGAGAAAACCTTCAGAAAGATTCCAACTCCCCAGGAAGCAAGAGATCCGATCACAAGAGAGAAGGGAATTCAGTAGTTTTCGGAAGGTTTGTTTGGCCTCGGAGTCTAATGGCTTACAAATAAATCTTCATCTCTCTCTCTCTCTCTCTCTCTCTCTCTCTCTCTCTCTCTCTCTCTCTCTCTCTCTCTCTCTGTCTCCCTCACACACACATACACACACACGCACCATACATACGCACATGGGTGCACGTCCACCCACATTATCAATCTGAACGCTAATTAATCATCTGTGTAGAATAATTATTGGGAGTTACTCATCTGGCTAAACTGACACATGGTAAACAACACCTGTATGACACTACTTGTACAACAACACCTGTGTTGCAATACTTGTACAACAACACCTGTGTGGCAATACTTGTACAACACCTGTGTGGCAATACTTGTACAACAACACCTGTTTGGCAATACTTGTACAACACTTGTAACTTGATAATGGTCCAGTGAGGTGCACAACGTTCTCTGATGTTTCGTCTCTGAAGTGTGGGATAGCATTGTTATTTTCCAAATTCCAAATTATTATTATTATTATTTACTTGTTTATTTTTGTAACACTCCGGCCATCTCCCACGCCATAAATGCCATTTTCCTTTACTCAGTTTAATCCAAGACGCTCTTACAAGCCTGCTGTGTGTTCAAGCCCCTAGCACTCAAAACCTGGTCTACGCCCTCCTCTAACCTTTTCTGTGACGACCCCTAACCTTCCTTGCATCTATCCTAGATTTATATACCCTCCTATTTATACTGTTTTCCTCTATCCTCTCTAAACGACTAAACAATCTCGATATTCTGATCTCTCTGTATTATACTTTTCCAGTCAACGAATTCTTTGCATAATATTCGCACCACATTTCCTTTAAACATGACAGCTGCACAGCCCCAGCCTCTCCCTCCTTGTTTCAATGTTTACAGCCCGTGCCTCACTCCCATATAATAGTTTTGGTACGTCTATACCTTGGTACATTCTCCTTTTTGCTTGATAGTTGAGGGTCTTTGTCTCCACAGTTGCCTCAACACACCATCCACCTGTTTCCCCCCTAGTCACATTCTATGGCTCACCTCATCTTTCATAGACGCCCCTACTCTGATAAGTTCACTCTCAAATATCTGAACGCTTTTCCATACTCCATACTCTCATCACCTTTGTCTTTCCTATGTTCGCTTTTAATATCCCTCTTGTACATTCCCTCCCACATTCCTCCATCAACCTTAGCAACTTCCCTTCGGAATCTCCTAAAACAACCAAATCATTAGCAAAGAGCAAATGTGAAAACTCTCACTTTGTATCAAATTCTTTAGATTTTAATCCCACACTTCTCTCTAAAACCCCAACGTTCACTTCCTTTACCACCCCCGTCTATAAATATGTTTTCAACAATGGTGACATCATACTTCCCTATGTAACACCTACTTTTACTGAAAAACAATTCCCTCCCTTCTCTCCTACATACCTCAACCCGATTCTCACTATCTCTATAAAAACTCTATACTACTTTCAGTATCCTACTACCTACTTTATCCTTGTGCAACATCTTCCACATAGCTCCTTTATCTATCCTCTCATATGTCTTTTCTAAATTCACAAATACGACAAAAAGTTCTTCACATTTATCTAAATACTGTTTACTCGTATACTTCAATGTAAAGATTTGTTCTCCTAAATCCTCCTTGCTCCTCTACAATCCTACTTTCTGTCTTACCCATAATTCTTTCGGTAATAACTGAACCATACACTTTACTTGGTACAAACAGGCTTATTCCCCAATAATTCTTACACTTTTTTTTGCCCCCATTTCCCTTATACAAAGGAACTTTGAATTCCCTAGGTACCTTCCATTCTTTCATGGGGGCAATTGTGTCTCAGAGATATAAGAACCCAATTACCAATGATAAACCAGAGTCATACCATAGTCTTTCAGAAGACCGTATAAGAAGAGACAGTTAGGATAGAAACTTTCAACTGGGACGGTGGAAAACAGAGGATCGGTGACATACGAGCAGGAGAATTCTATATTGTTTCAGAATCTTAAACATCACCAACACAAGATAAAGTAGGACAAAACTGAAATATTACACACAGTAGAACGCGTCATCAAGAGAAAAACAACAAAATCTGGCCTGGTGTATACCTGGAGAGGGTATCAGGGGTAAACGCCCCCGCAGGCCCGGTCTGTGACCAGACCCTATGTGAAATAAAGCCTCCATTTCAACACCTCGACAGGGAAACATGATTTCTGGTGTGATTTAAAATTAGCGATGAACAAATACATTTCACCGACCTTGACACACATACAAGGAACCCCTGGGTTGCAACAATCACATCTCGAACTACCAGAAGCTCTGCGCCATGCCTACTGGCCCAGGCTAGGCAAGTAGTTTCCATTCCTGGCATCCACGTATTCCAATATTCAAATCAGCTCTATATTCGACTGCAGAAGTCTGCTGAGCAGGTTAAATGAATCCATAATAAAGATACTTAGCTGTTACTCATGTGTCTTCATCTACTTGTTTGTATATATAAATAAGTAAATAGATAAATATATATATATATACATATATATATATATATATATATATATATATATATATATATATAATATATTATATATATATATATATATATATATATATATATATATATATATATATATAAGAACATAAGAACATAAGAAAGGAGGAACACTGCAGGAGGCCTGCTGGCCCATACTAGGCAGGTCCTTTACAATTCATCCCACTAACAAAACATTTGCCCAACCCAATTTTCAATGCCACCCAAGAAATAAGCTCTGATGTGAAAGTCCCACTCAAATCCAACCCCTCCCACTCATGTACTTATCCAACCTAGATTTGAAACTACCCAAAGTCCCAGCCTCAATAACCCAACTAGGTAGACTGTTCCACTCATCAACTACCCTATTTCCAAACCAATACTTTCCTATGTCCTTTCTAAATCTAAACTTATCTAATTTAAATCCATTACTGCGCGTTCTCTCTTGGAGAGACATCCTCAAGACCTTATTAATATCCCCTTTATTAATACCTATCTTCCACTTATACACTTCGATCAGGTCTCCCCTCATTCTTCGTCTAACAAGTGAATGTAACTTAAGAGTCTTCAATCTTTCTTCATAAGGAAGATTTCTGATGCTATGTATTAATTTAGTCATCCTACGCTGAATGTTCTCTAACGAATTTATGTCCATTTTGTAATACGGAGACCAAAAACTGAGCTGCATAATCAAGGTGAGGCCTACTAATGATGTAAAAAAAGCTGCAGTATGACCTCTGGACTTCTGTTGCTTACACTTCTTGATATAAATCCCAGTAATCTATTTGCCTTATTACGTTACGCTTAGGCATTGCTGTCTTGGTTTAAGGTTGCTGCTCACCATAACCCCCAAGTTTCCTTTTCGCAATCTGTATGGCTAAGTTCTACATCATTTAATTTATAAGTACTAGGGTTATGGGCACTCCCAAGCTTAGAACCTTGCATTTATCTACATTGAACTGCATCTGCCACTTTCTGACCAAGAATAGAGTTTGTTTTTAAAACCTCCTGAAGTTCCCTAACATCTACGTTTGAATCAATTATCCTACCTATCTTTGTGTCATCGCGAATTTGCTCATATCACTAGTAATTCCCTCATCAAGATCATTTGGTATATATTATAAACAACAACGGGCCCAAGACTGATCCCTGTGGAACGCCACTTGTTACAGATCACCCACCGGATTTAACCCAGTTATGGACAGTTGTCTCATCTCTGCTTCCTGTCAGTGACCCATGGACTCGATCCCCGTGAGCACCTTTTCCCAACCCATGCCATGAGCCTGCCACTTTCTATCACAGTCTATGGGCGGAACTCTATCGAAAAAGCCTTACTTAAAAATCTAAGTAAATAATATCAAATTCTTTATTTGTGGCAACAGCCTCAAAAGCATTACTGAAAGAAAATTAATAAATTTAGTTAGACAGACCCGCCTCTTGTGAAGCCATTCTGAGTATCAGTTTAATCAAGCGAGCTCTATCGAGATGGCTTCTTAAATCTCAGCAATAATTGACCCTAGTAATTTGCCTACAATTGAGTCAGGCTATTGGGCGTAATTTGAGACGGTAACACCTTTGTCCCCTGTTTTAAAAATAGGAGTTACATTAGCCATCTTCCACATATCAGACCTACACCTGTTGAAAGAGATAAATTTAAAAATATTAGTTAATGGTTCACAGAGTTCCATTTTGCATTCCTTAATCGAACTCCTTTGAAAAAACCTCATCAGGACCCGGCGACTTATTTTTGCTCAAGTCTGTCTATCGCTGTCCTCACAACCATATCACGTAGTGACTGTGACGTTACATAATTTATCTTCTTCTAGCCCACTGAAAAAAATAATTACTGGAATATTGTTAGTGTCTTCCCTGTGTAAAAACTGAGAGAAAATAATTATTTAAAATCAAGCACATTTCTATTCTCATTGTCAGTAAGGGTGCCCTATTAATTTTAAGTGGACCTATCTAATCTCCTTAACTTTTTGTTCTATAGACCCGGGAAAAAACTTTTTTTTTGGGTTAGTTATTAGAATCCCTGCAACTTTAATTTCATAGTCCCCTTTAGCATTTCTTAACCCCTTTTTAATGTCCCTCTTAATGTCAATAGACTGAATCATAAAGATGACCCCTTGAATATGTATAAACGGGTTCAATTTAGAAAGAACTCATTTAAAATTAAGTCCTTTCTAAAATTTTCTCTTATACGTTTTTTTAAAGAATATATTTTTTTCATTAATGTTGCTGTAAAAAATTTTCATTTTGCACCAAAAGAATCTTAAAAACTTACCTAACCTTTATTATAACAAGAATCAATTTATATTAGCCTAACCCCAACTAAATATATTTTAGATTTGTTTTACAATAATTTAAATACTAAACAAACACTAGTGAAATATATTTTTTTTCGTTAGGCCTTCAGAATGATTTTGGCGAAATTATTGGCAATACACAACTTTTCACTTGTCCTATATGGCAAGGATGAGCGTTGCTATTTAAGCCAAGATCGCAGTTCTGCCTATTCGACACGACATAATAATAATATATACTGGAGTTCTCAGACATGGTGACAGCATTAAAGACTAAGAGAGAGAGGGGTGGGTGGATTGCATTTCTGGACTGCAAGAAGGCGTTTTGAACACAGTTTCCACACAAGAGATTGGTGCAAAAACTAGAGTACACAAGCGGGATAACAGGAAGGCACTACAAAGGATCAGGGAATAACATGTTCAGGAAGACAGCAGCGAGTCATGTACGTGGCGAGGTGTCAGAGTGGGCACCTGTGACCAGCGGGGGTCCCGCAGGGGGTCAGTCCTAGACCCATTGCTGATTCTGGAATATGTGAACGACATTGACGGAAGGATCGACTCTGAGGTGTCCCTGTTTGCAGATTACGTGACGTTGATAGAAGATTCATTCGATCGAAGGACCAGCAGAACTAAACAAAGGGATCTGGACAGGCTGCAGACCGGTTCCAGCAATTGGGCTCCTGGAGTTCAAATCCACTAAGTGCAAAGTCATGAGGATGAATTTGTAGGAGGGCAAAGAAGGCTGCAGACGGATACTGTCTAGGAGGGTCAGAGACTTCAAACATCACTCAAGGAAAAAGACTTGGGGTGAGAATAACACCAGGCACATCTTCCTGAAGCACACATCAAACCAAAACTGGCTGCACATATGGACGCCTGGCAAACCGTCAGGAACAGCATTTCCCGACATCTTAATAAGGAATAGTTCAGTACCCTGTACACCGTGTACGTGAGGCCCATATTGAAGTATGCGGCACCAGTTTTGAACCCACACCTTAGCCAATCATGTAAAGAAACTAGAGAAAGTGCAAAGGTTTGCCACATGACTAGTCCCCAGAGTTAGAAGTATGTCCTATGAGGAGAGGTTAAGGGAAATTCAACCTGACGACACTGGAGGACAGAGAGATAGGGGGGGACATGATAACGACTTACAAAATACTGAGAGAAATTGACAAAGGTGGACAAAGACAGGATGTTCCAGAGAATTTGACACAGCAACAAGGGACACAGTTGGAACTGAAGACACAGATGAATCACAAGAATGTTAGAAGTATTGCTTTCAGCCACATAGTAGTCCAAGAAGTGGAATAGTTTGGGAACGATTTAGTGGAGGCAGATCCATAACATAGGTTTTAAGCAGAGTACGATCAAGCTCATGTGTTCAGGGAGAGTGACCTAGTAACGACCAGTGAAGGCGGGGCCAGGAGCTTGACCGACCCCTGCAACCTCAACTAATGTGTGCAGTACACCTAGGTGAGTACACACCCCACACACACACACACACACACACACACACACACACACACTACACACACACACGACACACACGCACACACAACGCCACACACACACACAACACACATCCCACACACACCCACACACACACACACAACACACACTCAATATCTATATAGACATTATATATATATATATATATATAAATATATATATTATATATATATATAAATATATATATATATATATATAAAACTTAATTTATACAAGAAGGCTGGTCGCGTGCCTCTCTATTTGAGTATTGAACAAGTTCTTTCCAACCAACTTTCTGTTTGGTTGGCTGTTATCACTAATCTTCGTAGGTCCCATGGTGACTTATTTACACAAATAATACAAAAAAAAACACTAAAA
Organism: Cherax quadricarinatus; assembly: GCF_026875155.1. NCBI lineage: Eukaryota > Metazoa > Arthropoda > Malacostraca > Decapoda > Parastacidae > Cherax > Cherax quadricarinatus. The sequence continues at coordinate 61,677,903 of NC_069413.1, forward strand.
ATGCGAAGAAAGATGAAATAGTTTACAGCGAAGTTCTGGCAGGTCGTATTGTTTGGTCGAGTGCTGAGCTTTGTTCGAGAAGGGAGCTGGTCGTATACCGAGGTTCCACTGTATGTACAAACACAGCACGTACCAGGCACATACCATGGAACGTCCTGGCAGCGACAGTTTAGTTGCATAAGGTTGTCATGGTAACAGAATATAAATGAACAGCACCCAGGAAGTGGACACACCAGGAGACCAGCTTACAGCGTTGCCAGGGCAACGCACACAGCAAATACACACAACTCATCTATCTTTTGAGAAAAGTGAAACTGTAGAGTGAGCTAACATATTCTTGGTTGATTGAGATTGTTTGTCCTTTTTTGAATTGTAAAAAGTATTTCTATCACTTTTAAAGGAGTTATCAATTAAGTGTATTAGGTATTTTAGATCAACTATTATTTCATAAACCTCTAAGGATGTTCTTTCATTTATGTACCCTGAGGCTGCAAATAAGGGCAAAGCTCCTCAAAAGCATTGTTGGCAATCCAAAAAGTTTAACTCTCACAAGATGTGAAAAAATATAAATTACATAAGAACATTATATATATAATATAGATATATATATAATATACATAAATATATATATATATATATATATATATATATATATACATATATATATATATATATATATAAAATATATAAATATATAATAATATATATATATATATATATAGTTTTATATATAAATACATTATATTAATATATAATATATATATATATATATATATATATATATATATATAATATATATATATATATATATATATAATATATATATATATTAATAAAAAAATATAATATTATATATATATATCTATATATAATACATTAAGGCGGGTGTTAATGTTGCAGTTTAGAAACCAGTAGTGAACGCACCCTTCTGTGCAAGACAGTTGATGGAGTGAAAGATGGTGAAAGTTTTCTTTTCGGGCCGTCCCGGCCTTGGTTGGAATCGGCCAGTGTGATAATAAAAAACTAAAATAAATAAATATATAAATATATATATCTAAATATATTTATTTAATATATAGATTATTAACACACTGGCCGATTCAACCAAGGCAGGGTGGCCTGAAAAGAAAAACGTTCACCATCACTCACTCCATCCTGTCTTGCCAGAAGGGTGCTTACACTACATATTCTAAACTGTCACCATTAACACCCCACCTTAATGTATATATAAATATATAAAGTATATAATATAAATATATATAATATATAAATAAAATATATATATATAAATATAAATATATATATCTATATGAGCAAGAATCTCAAGAGCAGGCGAAAAATACATAAAACATTAATCTCTTGCTGAAGAACTCGAACCTACGAACCTTGGAACAAGGTACTCAGTGCTATACCATAACTCACCACACTGGACCAATACCTTGGAGCTCCAGCTTGTGCTAGACTTTTGATCCAAGGCAGCCAGCTATCAGGGAGAAGGTTTACAGCTTTTCATACTCAACCCCTGCATGCATCCAGCCTACTAAGATATTTAACAATGCAATAGAATACGCAAAGCATGTCGAATATACACAAACACTGATCTCTGGCTGAAGGATACTCCAACGTCACTACACCCACATCACATCACACATACACACACACACAACACACACGCACACACACACACACACATCACACACACACTCACACAACACACCACACACACACACACACACACCACACACAACTCACACACACACACAACACACACACACACACAATTTGACCGGACATCACACATACACACACACAGATACACACACACACACACACACACACACACACACACGCATACACCACGCACACATACACACCACAGCCCACACACATACACACATACACATACACACACACACACACACACACGCAATGGGACCGGAAACCATCTCCCCGTGGGCCCTTAGAGAGGGACGGAATATGCTGTGTGTGGGCCACTTACCACAATCTTCAACACGTCCCTGGAAACTGGGCAACTACCGGAGGTATGGAAGACGGCAAATGTAGTTCCCATTTTTAAAACAGGAGACAGAAAAGAGGCACTAAACTATAGACCATTGTCACTGACGTGTACAGTAAGCAAAGTAATGGAGAAGATTATCAGGAGGAGAGTTGTGGAGCACCTGGAACGGAACAAGAGCATAAACGCCAACCAGCACGGATTCATGGAAGGCAAATCCTGTGTCGCAAACCTTCTGGAGTTTTATGATAAAGTAACAGAAGTAAGAGATATGATAAAGTAACAGAAGTAAGACTGCAAGAAGGCCTTTGACACAGTTCCTCACAAGAGACTAGTGCAGAAGTTAGAGGCTCAGGCGCATATAACAGGAAGGGCACTGCAATGTCAAGAAAATACCTGACAGGGAGGCAACAAATGAGTCATGGTACGCGATGAGGTATCACAGTGGCAAACCTGTGACGAGCGGGTCCACAGGGTCGGTCCAAGGACCATGCTATTTTTGGTATATGTGAAGGACATGATGGAAGGGTTAGACTCAGAGGTGTCCCTGTTCCCAGATGATGTGAAGTTAATGAGGAGAATTAAATCAATGAGGATCAACAGGACTTCAATGAGACCAGGACAGACTGGACACCTTTTCACAGCAACTGGCTTCTCGAATTTAAACCCCTCCAAATGCAAAAGTCATGAAGATCGGGGAAGAGCACAGAAGACTGCAGACGGAGTATAGCTAGGTGCCAAAGACTGCAAACCTCGCCAAAGAGAAAGACTTGGGGTGAGTATAACACCGAGCATGTCCTCCGAAGCACACACATCACCTATAACGCTGCAGCATATGGGCGCCT
>NC_069413.1:61685764-61706477 GCF_026875155.1 Cherax quadricarinatus
GTTTTAAAGGGGGGGGAGAACAGAGCAGAATTTTAAAATTTTAAGAACTGTTAATTTGTTTTGTTTGCCGATGTATATTAAAAAAACACACATATAAATAAAATTTTGACCACACGCGCACACACAACCATTATAATTATATATATATATTATAATTTTATAAATTTTATATATTTTATATATATTAAATAAATTTTATTATTAATAATAATATAATATATATTTAAAAAATATATATATTTTTTTTTTTTTTTTTTTTTTTTTAACATCGGCCGATTCCCACCAAGGCAGGTGGGCCCCAAAAAGAAAAATTTCACCATCATTTACTCCATCACTGCTTTCCCGAAGGGTCTTTACACTCAGTTTTAAACTGAACATTAACACCCCCCCTTCAGAGTAGGCACTGTACTTCCCACTCCCGGACTCAAATCCGGCCCCCCGGTTTCCCCGAATCCCCTTTATAAATGTTACTTTTGCCACACTCCAAAAGCACGTCAAATATTTAAAAACCATTTTCTCCATTCAAATCCTTCAAACACGCTCACGCATGCCTGCTGAAGTCCAAGCCCCCCGCACCAAAACCCCCTTTTCCCCCTCCCTCCAACCTTCCTAGGCCGACCCCTACCCCGCCTTCCCTTTCCCTACAGATGATACACTCTTTAAGTCATTCTGTTTTTGCTCCATTCCTCACATGTCCCAAACCTCAACAACCTTCCTACCCTTTGGGACAACAGTTTGGAATCCCGCACCTCCTCCTAATTTCCAAACTACGTTCTCTGCATTATTCAAAACCACACTTGCCCCCAGACATGACATCCCCACTGCCTCCACCCTTCTCCCCTGCAACATTCACCCCCACGTTTCACACCCATAAAGAGCTTGGTAAAACTTACTCTATAATCCCCTTTTGCCCCCAAAGGGAAAAAGTTCTTTGTCTCCACAGACCCCCTAAGTGCACCACCACTCTTTTTCCCTCATCAATTCTTGATTCACCTCATCTTTCATAAAACCCACCCGCTGCACGTCCACCCCAAAATCTGAATACGTCACCCCTCCATACTCTCTCCCCCCAAATCTGATATTAAATCTTTCATCACCAAATCTTTTTTTTTACCTCATAACCTTACTCTTTCCTGTTTTCCCCTTTTAAATTTTTTCTTTTTTTGCACACCCTACCAAAATTCATCCCCCCAAATCTCTGCAACTTCTCTTCAGAACCCCAAGAGCCAGTGTCATCAGCAAAAGAGCAGCTTGAAACTCCCACTTTGTTGTGATTCTTTATCTTTTAACTCCACCCTTTTCCCAAGACCCGCTTTACTTCTCTTAAAACCCCATCATAATATTTAAACCCCCCGGTGACATCACACATCCTTGTCTAAGGCCTACTTTTACTGGGAAAAAATTTTCCCTTTTTCCTACATCTCTAACTTGAGCCTCACTATCCCGTAAAAACTCTTCAGCTTTCAGTAACCTACCTTTACACCATCAGTTGCCCAAAATCTGCCCCCATTTCCCCCCATCCACCCTTCATACGCCTTTTCCAAATCCATAATCCAAAAGACCTCTTTTCCTTATCTAAATACTGTTCACTATATGTTTCACGTAAACCCTGGTCCACAAACCCCCCACCTTTCCTAAAACCCCCTTGTTCATCGCTATCCTATTCTCCGTCTTTCTCTTAATTTTTTCAATTATAACCTACCATACACTTTACCAGGTACACTAACAACTTATCCCCCATAATTTTTTCACCTTTTTTTTCCCCTTTGCCCTTTTTACAAAGGAACATGCATGCTCCTGCCAATCCTGGTACCTTACCCTCTTCCATACATTTATTAAATAATTGCCCAAACCCCTCCAAAACTATATCCCCCCCTGCTTTTAACTTTCATCTTTATCCCATCAAATCCCCGGCTGCCTTTCCCCCTTTCATTTTACCTATGCCTCACAACTTCCCCCCCATCACAATGGCCCTTTTCCCCACTCCTCAAGATTTATTTTTTCCCCGCCCTATACACGAAAAAACCCGCTTCCCTATCTTATCCCATTTAAAATTTAAAATAATTTTTATAAATAATTTTAATAAATATATATTATATAATTATAATATATTATATATATATATTTTAATATATATATATAATATATATAAAAAAATTAAAAATAAAAATTAATTTGTTTACCCACAAATCATTTTTTAAAATACACAAAGGCTTTTTTTTCCCGTTCCCCAAGGGTTTTTTTTAAAACAAAAACCCCTTTTAATTTTAAATAAATTATAAAATTTTAATATAAAAATTTATAAAAATTTTTTTTTTTATTTACAATATATATTTTTAAAAAAATTTTTTTTTTTTTTTTTTTTTTTTTTTTTGGTTATTCCCTTTTTTTTTTTCCTTTTTTTTTCCCTTTAAAATTTTTTTTTTTTTTTTTTCTTTTTTTTCCTCCCTTTTTTTTTCCTTTTTCTTTTTTCCTTTTCCCCCCTCTTCCCTTTCTTTTTTTTCCCGTTTCTATTTTATTATTTTTTAAATTCCCCCTACCCAAATTTCCTCAGTTCCTCCCTAGGATCAAAAAATGATCTAAATTTAAATTTTAATTTTGCATTTTTTATAAGGGGAAGAGGGGAGGGCAGGGGGAAAAGGGGGAAAGGGCAGGGGGAGAGGAAGGAAAGGGAGGTAGACGGGGGGGAGGGTAGGGGCTGGGGGAGGGAAGGAGGAGAAAGGGGAAAAAAAGGGAGAGAGGAAGGATGGAGTCAGGGACAAGAGGAATGAGAAGTGAACTTCAAACCTACAAGCCCCCCGGGGGTGACTTCACACCGCAAAATAAAAAGAATACTACGCTACTGGCTATTGCCCCCAGTATTACTGCATGTTTTGGGTATCCCAAAAGGGGACAAAATTCTTCTTAGATGTAAAGCCTATTTTCCAACTAGCCACACAGATTGCACCCAAAGAAGAATTTTGTTGCAGCCAGGTTAAAAATTTTCAAAATTTTAAGGATATCCTATCCGTGGTATATGTGGATACAACCCTGGAGCACGGAGGAAGGTTCAAAAGTCCACCTCAGGACTCCTGTCCAGAGATAAAGACGCCCCTTGGGGCTGTGTTGTAAAGTTGCAGCTAAGATAATCCACCCAAGGGAAGCATTTCAGAGCTCCTCAAATCATTAGAAACCACAACTATTGTAAAGGGGCCCAAGGAAAGCCTGCACAAGTGACGTAAGCTCTCGCTGATGGGACACTTTTGACAAAGACTGGAAGTCCCACACTGAGTTTAATCAGGGTAAACAACGGGTGGAATTCTGTCATCGCAAAGGGTCCCACAGAGACAGAGTTCAAAACACTACCTTTGGAATCCAACACAATTTCCTTGACCCCACAGAGGGAAAAAAACCTCTTCCCGAACGAGGGAACCTTTGGGACTTTAATTCCCCTACCCTACACTCTGCTTCAGCCACTCCAGTCACTTGACAGTGCGCAACCATCCTGATCCTATACCTGTCAGCACACCTCCCGATACTTCTAGAATCTGGTAGCAGTGCTTCGTAGCAAGTTCTGAGCCAGGAGTTTCCCCCCAAGAACGGTGCTTTAATAAAACGGGGAACTATCACTGCCCCTGATCCCCTACTGCGCCAAGTACAACAGCGGGGACACATCGTCAGAACTGGTAGAAGACGGGGGGCAGGGGACGTGGGGGGAAGACATCTACAGCCGTCTCCCCTCCACTAACACATTTTCCAGCGGCAGAAACTGAGGACAAATCTGAAAAAACTCAGGGGGTGCAAAAAACCCCTAGTCCCCCCCCCCCAGGCCCTAGGCTGTGCCCTCGCTGTCACCGAAGGGGGCACACTGTAAAACAACTCCTGCGAGTCCGGGTGTAATTACTGCTACAAGAAAGGACAAAAGGGAGCCCAGTGTCGAAAAAAAGGAATTTGACAGACGGGGCCCACCTTTTTAAGCCTGTTCTCAAAACAAACCAGCAGGATCTCTAAATTTGGGTGAAACCTCACAGGGCACCCATTTGCTACTCCTATCCCCCCCAGCAGGGGGGTTTGCGCCTATACAAACCACAGACCTACACCCTGCAGCTGCCTCAAACCCTACCTCTCTCAAGGGCAGGACCTTACTTTCCCTACACACCCCCCCTCAAGCGACCACTTCACATGAGGAGCCAGTCTATAAACCCCTGTCGGCCAACTTGGTTTCATTCTAATGTTGGAGAGCTCACACATATTTTTTGGAAACACTAGACGTTCCGACATATAGCTGTGTTGAAACTTTTTTGGGATGACAGGACTCCAGAAAATTTTGCAAGAATTCTGGTAATAAATGGATGAGAAGAGAAGGAAAGGGAAAGGGGGAGGTGTTGCTGTGGCTTTTCAAAAAGTTTTTCATGCCAGAAATTTGATGTTGCCACCCCTACACATCTTGAAATGAGTTTTTCAAGCTTGTATAAACACTAGTACCTCTGTACTAGATGTGAAATTTACGCCCCATGGAAACATGCGACCCATCAACTTCCTAATGGAAAATATTGACTCCCCTTTTGCTACAACAAACTGTCAACAATTATAATTGTTGGGGACCTCAACCAGCACCTTATACAGAGGGGGCTTTGATGACCTTTTGAATGTTTGACAGAAAAACTTTGTTGATTTCCCAAATCTATTGGCCCCCCCTTGACCCGTAGTGAGTGACTGCGAAGGCATAGTCACTTGTCAACCCCTCGGTAGTTGGTCGCTGACTACAAGGCTGTTTTTTTCGACACAAGATCCCAAAAAAGAACGAGTGGGATCCAACGCACAAACCGGCTATGGGAAAAAAGGGAATTGGCCCCCCTTTGCTCCTGAGCTCGCCCCCACCGACTGGAATGCTCTTTTCCAAGGGGATGTTGACAACCAAATGAAACCTCCTGGGCACATCCTTAATCTAAACAAGAAAACCCCTTTTCCCACCCCGGGAATATTGGACGAACCTACAATCAGCTTGGTTTTTCTTTCTTTGGGGAGGCTGCTAAGCTAAGTACAAAACATGGGGGAAAGGGATAAAGAATCCTAACCCCCCTAAAACAGAACTTGCAAATGCAAGCCTGAGGGATATGGGTGATGTTCAAAAGTGGGGCCATTGCTAAATGGGAGGGGACCTAAAAAAAATTAGCATCAGGTAGGGGAGGCTCCAAAACCTGGTGGTCCCCGGTCAAGGACAGCAAAGGTTTTCTGCCCGAGAACTTATTTCCCCCCTAAAAAGACAGGGTGGGACCACCTCTACTAGTAGTCAAAGGGGAAAGGGGGACCTCTTTTCTGAACATTTGCACCAAAAAGCAATTCCCGATCCAGCAAGGGACCCCCCCTTGGGTACTGCAAGAACGGTGTCAAAAATTCAGGGACAAAAAGGCAGGAGGGGGGTGCATTTCCATTAAACGCTTGACCAAGAAAGGCTGTGGGCCCCGACAAATTTAGCCCCGAGTGTTAGATTTGCAGACCCCTGCAGCACCTCTAACTCGTCTTTCAGCACTGCCTAGTACAGTGTAAAAGGCCCCTTTTATGGAAAAAGGAAAATATTCCCTTTCCAAAAAAAAAAGAGCAGAGCAGAAAAACACAACTACAACCAGTGTCACTCCTGTCAATCCTGGTAAATCCTTGGCAATAAACCAAGACAAAGACAGAGTTTTTTGACTACCACCACTACTTTGGATCGTCAAAATGGCTCAGGGAAAGGTTACTCGCTGCTGATCTGTTGTTAAAACCCCTCCCAAAAAGTGGCACCAGTCAGGAGAAACCAAAGTCGCTGTGTGGGAGCACTGGACCCTTGCTGGTCTTTCACTGGGGTGGCACCAGGGGCCCCTTAAAAACTTCAAGCCTGGAATTGCAGGGTCTACGCTATGCCCTCAGTGATACCTTATGGTAGACTCTAAGTGTTTCTCAATGGAAAGGAATCAGCAAGACATCCTATTGGGCAAGTGTTCCACAAGGGAAATGCTGGGTCCCTTGTTTTGGAATGTTTCTTCAACGCCTTCTTATCTCACCCCAAAACAAGCATATCAGACGACTGTACCGACATTCACTTATCCAAAGAAAATGCAGTGCTCTAAACACTCAATCCCGTAGAGCTATATCAAAACTTGGGGAAATAGATGGGAGGAACATTTCACCTAGAAAACGCAAATGATGATCGCCTAGGCAAAAATGATGGTAAAAGCTGGGCAGTAGTAAGGGGTGAATTGAGGATGTTGGCACCTGGAGAAGTTGATATCCTTGGGTGAAATTTTACTCCAAGCTAACCATGAAAACCTGTTGTAAATTTTTCAAAAAGGCACCCGGAAGCTTACAGCACTTTGCCGACTCCCATGCTTGACAGAGGGGTTTCAAATCCTGTAGAGGCAAAAGTACGCTCACACCTTGAGTATGCTCCACTTTCTTGGTTTTCCTTCCCCCCCCCCATCTGGACTGCTTACAAGTAAGAACAGAGCAAGAGTTCAAACTCTCGCCTGGCCCATCCTGGATGATCTGTCAAAATTCAGCAGACCTTCAAAAATAGGGGGGATTGGGTGGCCTTATGTTATGAAAGGCCAATATTGTCAAAATACCCCATTGGGTCCACTTCGAGGACAGCGTGAAACAAGCTTTATGCCACAAGAGGCAAAAACACAACTTTTACCGGGTGTACCCTTCTCCGAAAAAATCATCCATTGAGATCATACTACCCCGGATGACTAGAGTATGGGAAACATTCGTACAGCAAATATGTCAACGAGATAAGTCAGTTACAAAGAAAAAAGCGGCCCCTAGTGGCTCCAAATTCATCCTGTTCCCACTTGTATGTTCATAACAATAAAAATGCTTTTTAAAAGACTGAGTAGGTAACAATCTAGCTTGCCAATAAAGTTAGGAATCCTTTAACCCGTAAAAAGCTGTCAATAAAGCTAGGGGTCCTTAACCTTGTCAAACCTGTGTAAAAAAAAAAAAAAAAAAAAAAAAAAAAGAGAGAAGAGAGAGAGAGAGAGAGAGAGAGAGAGAGAGAGAGAGAGAGAGAGAAGAGAGAGAGAGAGAGAGAGAGAGAGAGAGAGAGAGAGAGAGAGAGAGAGAAAGAGAGAGAAACTTATCGTAGAGAAAACATTATTTTCAATAATTTTAACAAATTCTTCTTTCTTCCGTGTCCCTGTAAATTTTCGTTTTTTTTCTTAATGACTATCACGTTCTTAGCTTCACTTATCATTCATATCAAACCTATATATACCTCACCCCCCCCAAGCTGGGATACTTCATAGCTTCTAATATATCCAGTGTTCAGTTACCAGACGATAGACGTTGCGTATTCACTGTCTAGTTACCCTGATAGATGTGTATCCACTCCTTAGGTACCTTACCACAGATCTCATGTATGCACTGTTATTTTCCCTACGATAGCTGTTATGTATCCATTGCTTAGTTGCTCGAACGGTAAATGCAATGACGTATTGGCGACAAGAACTTAAGATAACATAAGTTTTAGGGCAAGCTATTATGTTATCTAAGTTTTGTCGCCAATACTTCATTGCATTTACTCTACACAGAGCGAATTACTGAGAAAATAAAAGAGTGATCTATAACTCGCATCCTTGCCTCTGTTCCCCGTGTTAATGTAACAAAGCTTTTTCACTCTGATTTCCAATTTTATAGAATTACTGATCGTCCTTAAACGATTGTCATGTAATTGAGCGACGTTAAGCTTCTTCTCAACGATTCCAACAACAGTTTTCATTTCCCGGAAATATCTTATCGGAGCTAAATTTCTTAAAGAGATATATTTCATGTGAGTGATAATTTCTCTCAGTATCTATAAATCGATCATAATAAAAAAATCAAATAATTCATTATTTTGCTTTTCACAGTTTATCTGTATTTTATACATGTATTAATCATTTGCTTAGTCTGTGAAAGCATATATAACTTCAAAATTCTTACTTTTATGTGTACTTTTTTAGTCAATATTTCATAACGATGTACACAGATTGGGCGGAAAGCTGAAATACGTGTATGGCACCTCACTAAAACAATGGCACGAGAACTGTGAGGTAGTTGTGTATGGCACCTCACTAAAACAATGGCACGAGAACTGTGAGGTAGTTGTGTATGGCACCTCACTAAAACAATGGCACGAGAACTGCGAGGTTGTTGTGTATGGCCCCTTTACTAAAACAATGGCACGGAACTGTGAGGTAGTTGTGTATGGCACCTCACTAAAACAATGGCACGAGAACTGTGAGGTAGTTGTGTATGGCACCTCACTAAAACAATGGCACGAGAACTGTGAGGTAGTTGTGTATGGCACCTCACTAAAAAAAGGGCACGAGAACTGTGAGGTATTTGTGTATGGCACCTCACTAAAACAATGGCACGAAACTGTGGGTAGTTGTGTATGGCACTCACTAAGGTCTAGAAAAGAAGTATTATTCGGAAACCCTTTGTGAGGAATTTTTATTTTCCCTGACGAACAAAACACACCACCTGTCGTATGCTGTTGACACATAGCATCATGATTCTAATCTTGCACTGTTTTCCCCAAATCCCTTACCCCAGGAATTAAATAAAAGAAGCCAAGGTTCAAAAACAATCACACTACTAGTATAATGTTTCAAACTTGCACCATCCAGCACATCAAGTGACCTCATAAAACTGTGAAACCCCTTTGATAAAGATTCCTTCATTCTGCATTGCTTCACTGATTACAAACATAACTCTCCAATTACTATTCAATATCTAAACAAGGAAAAACAATAAATACTGGTCAGTAGCACTAAGTAACCCAAATGGGAAAAAAATTATATAATTTTTTACTTTCAATCTCGCAATTAATCCCTCTTCAGAGGATTTCAAATAAAGATCCGAAAAACAGCATATATTATATTTTTCGTTGTATTATTTTCATAAAAACTCGTTCACGCCCTCATTCAATATATTTACGGAAGGTAAATAAAACAAGGCGCCATCTTACCGTAGAGTTTTATGCGTGTGATCTTCAGTGTCTGTTCATTATATTAATTAGTTATTTAAGGAAGAGAGAGGGAAATACAAGGAGGCAATTTAATGCAAGACTAATTCCTACATATATTTCTCTCTTAAGATAAGCTGAAATAGTGTACAGAAGATTATGCCTGACCGAAGGATACCTTACATGATCGAATGATCAATTTTTTCTTCGTCATTATTTAAGTATCTCTTACATTAATTTTAAATTATTTATTATTATTATCTATTATTATTATTATTATTTTATTATTATTATTATTATTATTATTATTATTTTTATTAATATTATTATTATTTTTATTAATATTATTATTATTATTATTATTATTATTTATTATAATTATTATTATTATTATTATTATTATTATTATTATTATTATTTTATTAATATTATTATTATTTTTATTATTTTATTATAATTATATTATTATTTATTATTATTATTATTATTATTATTAATATTTATTATTATTATTATTATTATTATTATTGTTATTGCTTTTGTTATTATCGCTATTATTATTATTATTATTATTTTATTATTATTATTATTATTATTATTATTATTATTATTTATTGTTATTGCTATTATTATTATTATTCTTGTTGTAATTATTATTATTGTTATTATTATTTCTGTTATTATTATTTGCTTGGTTGATTGGGTTCATAGCTTATAGACTACACAACTGTCAGTAAGGTTGTCTGCAATATATTCACCACCAGTCAAATATACTTAAAATGTTAAAATGAGAAAGAAAGTAACTCTCAACACATATACACTGAGAAACATAAAACTTCAGTGTATATAAGCTCGTCTTTTTAATATTATTGTTATTATTATTATTATTCTTGTTATTTTCTTATTGTAACCCTTCCATTTTTACGTATTTCGTTATTTGTTTTAAAAAAAGATGTGTGTAGATTTTTGCCAGGTATGGTTGAGCTCCATAGAGGGGAGAGCCCGGTGTTATGCACCCCAGTGTTTTCAAGTATATTAAAAAATTTAACAAACAAAAGGTATCTGCATAGTATTGGGACGCACCATTGCCCTCGAAAGGGAGGCTGAGTTGTTGTGATCGTTGTGTGTGTGTGTGTGTGTGTGTGTGTGTGTGTGTGTGTGTGTGTGTGTGTGTGTGTGTGTGTGTGTGTGTGTGTGTGTGTGTGGTGTGTGTGTGTATCTGTGTCTGTGTGTCTGTGTGTGTGTTTGCATGAAATATGAAATGTTTTGACCTAACATGTGTTGAAAAATGTGCACAATTATTCGACAAAAAGAATTATATTACTCGTGTGGTAATTTTAAACCCGTAGGCTTATACACCTCTGGGAAATGAAATCTAATCAGATCAGAGGAAGTGGACGACAGGTGAAATTACCTAACCCAAGAACCTTCCTCCAGCATCAAAACACCTGTCATGAGAGGAATAGATAAAGAAAAAGTTATTAGTAACTTTAAGAGGAAGAACAAAAGGCAGCCTTTGTAAACTGAGGGGAAAAAGGGAGTGGACAAGGTACTAGAAAGTTTTCTCCCAAAAAGAGAGAGTGGAACAACAATGAAAGAGGAGGTAGTAGGTTTTGTAACTGATATTCCATCTACCTGAGCTGATTATTATAGAAATGATACCACGAACATAGCTTTGTTGTTCCTGTAACACACACACACACACACACACACACACACACACACATACACATACACACACACACACACACACACACACTCGCACACACACTCGCAACATACACACACATACACATACACATACACATACACACACACACACACACACACACACACACACACACACACACACACACACACACACACACACACACACACACACACACATACATACAAACACACACTGAAATGAACTAACCCTGACAACAACAGATGAAAGAAGAACAAAGAGAAACCTGATAACACACAAAATTCTCAGGGCATTTGATAGGGTAAACAGGGATAGATTGTTTTGAGAGGGGAGAAACAAGTACAGGGGGGCGTAGCTGGAAATTAAATACAAAATAACTCCTAAAAGTGTCAGGAAGTACTTCAACCTCAGGGTGTACAGGTAGTGGAATAAATTCGATTAAGATGTGGTGGAAACAGGCTCCATACATAGTTTTAAGAGAGGTATGACAGCGCCTTGGAGGCTAGGGCGAGTGAATCTGGCATGCGTTATGTTATGAGGAGAGGCGAGGCCAGGAGCTGAAACTCGGCCCTTGTTACTACATATAGGTAAGTACACACACACACACACACACACACACACACACACACACACACACACACACACACACACAACCACGCACACACACACACACACATACACACACACACACACACACACACACACATACACACACACACACACACACACACACACACACACACACACACACACACACACACACACATACACACGCCTAAGCCTCCATAACGAAAATAATCTAATCTTGCAAATTCACAAATCCACATCTCCACACATACACATTACGATAATGTAATTACCCATAGTTGGAAGGTATTAATGTAACAATGAGTCGGTCGAAGTGGTAACAATGCCATTATTTTGTTTTAATTTAGGACAATGTAATAAATTCAAAACAAATGGTAATGTAATCTTAGATCAAACAAGTGATAATATAACTAACTGTAGGTCAAAACAACTGATAATATAACTTAATGGAGCTGAACAGCTGGTCACGTAAATAACTTCAGGTTAAACAGTTGGTAATTATCTGACGATCACACAGGTGGTCACGTAAACAACTGTAGGTCAGACTTCTGGTCACGTAAATATCTGAAGGCCGCATCAGATGGTCACGTACACAACTGTAGATCAAACAACTAGTCATGTAAAAATAATTTAAGGTCACATAGCTGGCCATGTAAACAACTGTAGATATAATAGCTGGTCTCACGTAAATAACCGCGGGTAAAAACAGCTGGTCATGTAAATAAATAAAGCCGAAAATAGGCGAACTGTTAAAAAAAAAAAAAGTGAATGACCTTAGGAAAGGTGGTGTCGGAAACATTACTATTTTTGTTTAAACTTGTTGAGCAGTAATTTCCACTTATAATATCCCAGTCGCATAAACTAATTACATTTGACTTCCAAAGTTTGAATACGCAATTTTTATGCAAATTGTTTTGGAATTAAATAGGGGGGAGGGGGGAGAAAAAATATAATAATTTTGATAATCTATTTTAGTTAATGCTGCGGATGATATATGGATTTTTTACAAGTTTCTCTATAATATTAAAAGAGTAATTACATGGAGGGAAGGAATTAAAACAGAATCTAATTATTGTTTAAAATTATGTAGTATATATGTCGTATATATATATATATATATATATATATATATATATATATATATATATATATATATATATATATATATATATATATATATATATATATGTCGTGCCGAATATGTAAAACTGGTCAATTAGCAAGAACTCATTTAAAATTAAGTTCTTTCTGAAATTTTCTCTTATACGTTTAAAGATACATTTTTTTTCATTAATGTTGATGTAAAAAATTATAATTTTGCATCAAAAGGAACTTAGAAAACTTACCTAACCTTATTATAACACGAACAATTTATTTTAGTCTAACCAACTAAAATATTTTAAATACGTTTACAATAATTTAGTACTAAACAAACACAATCAATATATTTTTTTCGTTAGGTTCAGAATGATTTTGGCGAAATTATTGCATATACAAATTTTCACTTGCCCTATATGGCAAGATGAGCATATACGTATAAAGATACACAACATATCCCTCCAAACAGCTAATATCCCGAACCCCTCCTTTAGAGTGCAGGCATTGTACTTCCCACTTCCAGAACTCAAGTCCGGCTATATAAAAATAACCGGTTTTCCTGAATCCCTTCACTAAATATTACCCTGCTCACACTCCAACAGATCGTCAGGTCCCAAATACCATTCGTCTCCATTCACTCCTATCGAACCACGCTCATGCACGCCTGCTTGAAGTCCTAGTCCCTCGCCCACAAAACCTCCCTTACCCCTTCCTTCCAACCTTTTCGAGGACGACCCCTACCCCGCCTTCCTTCTCCTACAGATTTAAATGCTCTCCATGTCATTCTACTTTGATCCATTCTCTCTAAATGACCAAACCACCTCAACAACCCCTCTTCAGCTCTCTGACTATACTTTTATTAACTCCACACCTTCTCCTAATTTCCACACTCCGAATTTCCTGCATAATATTTACACCACACATTGCCCTTAGACAGGACATCTCCACTGCCTCCAACCGTCTCCTCGCTGCTGCATTTACCACCCAAGCTTCACACCCATATAAGATTGTTGGTTACTACAAATACTTTCATACATTCCTTTCTTTGCCTCCATAGATAACATTTTTTGACTCCACATATACCTCAACGCCCCGAATATGTAAAACGGTAAATTTAGCAGAACTCATTTAAAAATTAAGTCCTTCTGAAATTTTCTCTTATACGTTTAAAGATATATTTTTCATTAAGGGCTAATGTAAAAAAAATTAATTTTGCACCAAAAGAATCTTAGAAAATTACCTAATCTTATAACAAGAGCAATTTAATTTAGCCTAATCCAACTAAATATATTTTAAATACGTTTACAATATTTAGTTCTAAACAAACCCCAATCAAATATATTTTTTTCGTTAAGCTCAGAATGGTTTGGGTGAAATTATTGCATACACAAATTTTCACTTGTCCTATATGGCAAGATTGAGCGTTGCTATTTAAGCCAAGATCGCAAAATTCTGCCTATTCGGCACGACATATGTTATATATATATATAAATATATAAAATATATATATATATATATATATATATATATAAAATTATATAAAATATATATATATATATTATATATATATATATATTATATATATATATATATTTATATATATTATATAAATATATATATAATATATATATATATTTTAAATATATATATAATATATATTTTATATATATAAAATAATATATATATATATATATATATATATTTTTATATATATATATATATATATATATTATAATCGTGTGGACATTTATTTTTTGATGGTTCATAAGGTTTTCTTCTCCTTTACCAGGGGCAGGAAATAGAGATGGGAAACCCCTGGAGTTTCCTAGTGAACACGACCAAACCTGCACAGACCAGAGAAATCAAAAGGCTTTTCAGGTAGAAGAGCTTCAAGTCATTAAAAAGAGCTTAAAGAAACAGTATTCTGTGTGGGGTGTTGTGAGAGAAGAGAGAGAGAGAGAGAGAGAGAAGAGAGAAGAGACCATCGGATAGATCTGTCATTTCAGCAGACCTTCAACACAGGAGGGATGTGGGTGGCCTTACTGTTATGTAAAAGGGCCAATTTTGTCAAAGTACCACACTTGGATCCACTTCGAGGACAGCGTGAAAAAAGGTTTTATGCCACAAGACGGGCAGAAAGCAGCAACTTCACTCTGGCTGTATCCTTCTCCAGAACATCACTCCATCATCATATATACCCAGGATATACCCAGGATGACTCGAGTATGGAACGCATTCTTTACAGCATAATGATGTCAACGAGATAACGTCAGTGATCAAATGAAAATGCAGACCCACAGATGGCTCAACTTCATCCTGTTCGCTACTTGTATGTCTCATAACAATCAAAATCCTTTCAAATGAGCTGATGTGGAAACCCGCTCTTAGCTTGTCAATAAAGTAGGAATCCTTAACCTATAAATAGTTTGTCAATAAAACTAGGGACCCTTTTAACCTTGTCAAACCCTGTGTAAAAAGAGAGAGAGAGAGAGAAAAGAAGAGAGAGAGAAGAGAGAGAGAGAGAGGGGAGGAGAGAGGGGGAGGGGAAGAGAGAGAGAAAAAGAGAGAGAAGAGAGAGAGAGAGAGAGAGAGAGAGAGAGAGAGAGAGAGAGAGAGAAGTGGACCCACAAACCACAGAAGGTCGTTTATTGTCCAGCTCTGTTGCCGTTCGGGGGTCGTTTTTCAGGAATACCAGCGGGAATTTAGTGGAAAGAAATCGAGGAGGTGTGTCTGGACAAAGGTAAACAGATCACTGCGGGGATCACCCATAAAGTGATAGATATCGACGCCGGACGTAAACTGAAACAGCAGAAAAAACGAAAATATGTTGAGGGAGTTCACTGAACAGCATGCATTCAAAACCACAACAAGCCATCGTTCGACTCCTGTTTGCTATTGTTTACAATCTCATCATTATGATTTCGCGAGTCCGTAAAATAATTGAGTCACTTAATTCTAAAACTTGGGCCCAAAATTATTTATTGCATCTACTTTCCAGGTCATTCCACCTCCTGACTACTCTAAGACTGCAAAAACACTTCCTAGCATTCCCTGTACTCATCTGTGTTGTCTAGTTTCAGATTATGCTCTCGTGTTCTCGTTTAACTTCTTTCGAATGATCTCTCCCTGTTCACCTTACCATTTTCCCCTCATATTTTGCACATTGTTATGTTATGTTATCCCAAATAAAGTTCCCACGTTTAGTTCCCTCACTCTCTCTTCACAAGATATACCCCTTAGCTCAAAAGATATCCTCATTACAAACCTCTGCACTTTTTTTTTAGTTTTTGTGACTTGGCTGACCAGTGTGGTGCATACTGGTGCCGCCATACTCTAATGTGAGCCTGACGTTACACCGTACTCCTTGCTTAGATATCTGAAAGCTAGTCGTTTTGTTTGCTAGACGCATGTGTGTGTGTGGGTTTTGGGGTTTTGGGGTGTGTTTGTGTGTGTGGTGGGGTTTTTGTGTGTGTATGCGTGTGCTGTGGGGTGTGTGTGTGTGGGTGTGTGTGTGTGTTGTGTGTGTGTGTGTGTTTTGTGTGTGTTTGTTTTTTTGTGTGTGTGTGTTTTTTTTTTGTGTGTGTATGCGTGTTTTGGGTGTGTTGTGTGTTGTGTGTGTGTGTGTGTGTGTGTGTGTGTGTGTGTGTGTGTGTGTGTGTGTGTGTGTGTGTGTGTTTGTGTGTGTGTGTGTGTATGTTCCACAACTGACTTTTTTTTTTCCTCCGTAGATAACTTTTTTTCTCTTCTAAGGTTAAATAACTTATCAACCTAACGTTTCCCTCATCACAGAGGGAAACGCTGCCCCAATAAAAAATAATTTTGCCATATGTGCCTTTTTTAAACTTGTCTGCAATATTCTATTTCGTTCGAAGACAAGAGTAGCAATATTTGGATAAAATGACGCATAATACATGAAATAAAGAAATAAAAGCCAAAGAAAGACAACAAAAGCGTAAAGATAATGTGAGAGATGGAAAAAATGTGAAAGAATTAAATGTCTCCGATTTTTTAAAGCCCAGGAACATATGGGGAAGAAAAATCAGGGTCATAAGCATTTTCTTTTCACTGGCAGAGGCAAGACACTCAGTACTGAGCGTAAAGTCATAGTGGAGGGGATGTTGCCGCTTTTGAAATAATTTTGCGAAGGGGGATTGGTCTGAGAATAGGAAAAAAACCTTGAAAAGGAGAAGAGGGATGGGGAAAGTATAAGAGAAAGGGGCAAAGGGGTAGGTGAAATAAAAGGGTTTGCCCATTTTTTGGGGAGAGGAAACCGTAGTTATGACCTTACTAAAGACCAGGGAGTCAACAAGCGGGAGTTAGATACGGCTGTCATGAAGTTGTCACACGTTGGTAAGAGAATTTTAAACGTTTTGGTTCGTTCTGGACCATTATCAGGTTGAAAACGGTGCCCAAAACGGTTCGAAATGTCGTCTAAAGTTTCCCCTCCAAATTGTGGGTTATTTGTCGCTCTTCTGCAAATACTCTGCTACATTATTCATGCAACATCCCCTCCATCTTCGCCTACCGTTCTTTCCCCCCTGTTATCATTCATTCTCTGATCACTCCTCTCATTTTTCTGATCTCTCTCTCTCTCTCTCTCTCTCTCTCTCTCTCTCCTCTCTTTTCTCTCTCTCTCTCTCTCTCCTCTCTCTCTCTCTCCCCTCTTTTTCTTTATGTTTTCATCCTCGCCACCCCGCCTCTCCTTTCTTTACTTACTTTTTCCCATTTACTCCCTCCACTAACTTTCTTACTATTCTTGACCACCACTTTTCCATCCCATTCCAACCACCCCTACTCTCTATTTCCTTCCTTTTTTCTTCACTATCATGTCATCGCCCCTCCCTCTTTCCAGAACTTCCTCTCCCTCCACCACCTCCTTTTTCCCGGTCTCTTGCTTATCACCCTCCTTCCCTCTCCACCTGATTTCCCGCACCCTTCTCTCCAACTAGTCCATCATCCTCCCTCCCATCATGCTCCATCAGCCTCCCTCTCTCCTCCACACTCCATTACCCACTCTGTCCCTCCTCATTGCACTCCAACACAATCCCAAAAACACTCCACCGTCCCTACCCTCCCCCCATCAGAATCCACTACCCTCCCGCCAGACTCCATCCACTTTCGCTATCTTCTTCGTGTATGGAACAGACCAACCATCCTGAGGGATGATTATTTCCCGGTAATACAAACTCCAGCTTTTCTGGAAACGAAGCCACAGAAGCTGCCGTAGCTGATGAACCTTTAATGGAATACTTGACGATATCCTCATTGCCCTACTAAAGTCTTCTAGCTCCGGCTGATGGATTTCAACGCCATGTAACCCATCCTGTGTGATGGAATAAGACCTGGGAAAAATAGCTAGCTTTTTATTTCCCTCCTCCAATAAATAAAACAACAAAGGAATAAAACGCTGGGTAAATGATGAGAGAGTAAATAATCAGAGTGACATAAAAACGCAGATAAATCACCATCACTTTGTAAATTTTAGAGAGAAGAATTTAAAGTCAGCACAGAGATAAAATTCAGTAATTAAAAAAAGCTACGTCAGCAGAGGGGAATACAAATAAAAAAGTGTTATTATTATTATTTTTATTATTTATTATTATTATTATTATTATTATTATTATTTTTATTATTTTTATATTATTTTTATTTTTGCCTTTAATTTATTAATTAAATTTTCAGGGAAACGTTGAGTTCATAAGGTTCATACAGAACATGTGCAATGGGACAATCAGATTTGATCTAAGAAATGGGAGGGTAACTTCAATACCTTGGATCAACAGCCCTTCACCAACACCAAGGCATCCCTTCACGGGGTCCAGACTT
This sequence comes from Cherax quadricarinatus, assembly GCF_026875155.1. Taxonomy (NCBI): domain Eukaryota; kingdom Metazoa; phylum Arthropoda; class Malacostraca; order Decapoda; family Parastacidae; genus Cherax; species Cherax quadricarinatus. The sequence goes on from NC_069413.1 coordinate 61,703,935, forward strand.
CCTTCATCCCAAAAAAACAGGGGAAAATAGTCGAGAAGAAGAAGTGGTTCTGAGTGACCCGCTGAGGCGTGTTATATGGTAGAGTCATATTGACATAAATAATTCCGTGTTTGGTAAAGAACAGAACTGCATTCACTTAGTTGTCCAAAGTAAATGCATTTGTGTTTTTTTCACCCTCTTAATTGTCGGCATTTGCTGCTTCTTACTAAAATATCCGTGGGGGCGAAATGTTGTCTTTAAATAAAGATTTAGTCTGCAAACAGTTTTCTTCTCTCAATATGGAGTGCTGGTGACCCCACGAAACTGACACCGATTTCCTGAGGGAATAGACAATACTGGAAGGTGTGGCAGTGTTTTTTAAGACCCGACTGAAAAACGAGATCAAGTATGCAACACAAAAAAATTGAATATAGCAAAGAAGAAAGGGGAGAAGGAAGAAAGAGCTTAAGCAGACTGATCGATTTTTACGAGATTTTTAACCACCATGAAAAATGACTGCAAGGATTAAAACTTCCCCGGGGGATCGTGGACTACTGGAGGGAGAAACAAATAAATTTTTGAGTCGGTGCCTTATTTAATGGAAACAACGTTAATGAGAAGAGATAAACTTAGAGACCTGACCCAGTTTTTACCCTAAACAATTAAATAATAAAAAAAAAAGACGGTGGCAGCGAACATGCGAAACTAAGTTTAGGTCTGGAGAGATTAATAGAAGAAGACACAAACTTAAAGTCATACTTCAGAAGAGAGGACTATGAAGGAATGATAAGATTTGAGGAAGTCTGATTGAGGAAGTCTGATTGTAAACCGAAACTCAGAGGCAGGACATTACAACAGAAATTCAGGCCACACACACGATGCCTCGAGAGTTCACAGAAAATATCACTCTAACCAAAGAAGAAAAAATATGTGAAACGAAAAGAAATATGATTCAGTCAGGAATGCCAGAAGGAGGTGTCAGAGAGCTTGGATGAAATACAAAGCTTGGAAAATGACGGAAAACATGGAAGGGGACGAGAGGAGCTATAACGTTTACTCAGAAATGTGAGAACAGTGACGTTTCAAAATAAATAGAGTATCAGCTCTTAACACAGTGCTAAGAGCTGTGCCACAACCACATAACAGTGATGACTGGAAAGTAGTAAGTGGTTGAATAAAGGAAGGAGGGGGAAAGGGGACTACGGAAATTACAGAAAAAGAGACAAGCAAAAAAGAAAACAGAACACTTAAGATCTCCACAAAAAATGTAGGGAGCTGATGTCAATGGAGTCAACAACAGAAAGGAACTTTTGTTAAACAAAAAAAAAGTTAACCCACTAATTTACTAGAGATTCAGACAAGCCAGTAATGAATTTTCAAAGATAAAGAGAGAAGACAGAAAGTTTGAATAGGAAGAATAAATTAAAGAGTAATTTAAACCTAAAAGCATTCAAGTTTGTGAAATCAAATTTAAAGTGAAGGATTAAATACGAAAAAGAATTTAGCCAGATGTCGAATGAAGGAAGAATTTTTTGTGTAGTGATAAAAGAACAAGAGTTATTACTTGTGGTAATAATTGATAAGTATTTAAAAGAAAAAGGTATTTTAACTGGGAAGTGAAATAGTTCCCATTGAAATATAAACAAGGAAAGCGCCTTTGAAACCTGACAGAACAATAAAGTGATATTTGAGACAAAATACACCCTAGATTTGAAGGAAATGCGAAGGAGAGGTAATCTATGCTCTTTGGATTTTCATCAAAGCTTCGTAAAAAAAGGGGGAAATTGAGAGAGAAAAAGGAAAACGGCAAATAAATTGCTTCAAATATTAAAAAAAAAAAAGAAACCCTTATCTCGCTAACGAGTGTTGTCAAAATGCTGAAAAAAGCCATTAAAGAAAAACAGGTAAAAACATCAGAAGAGCAAAATCCTGCAAAAATGATAAACAGATTGGTTTGAAAATAACTAATTTTGCATATTTAGTGAACTGAGCTTCTGCGATACCTACAAAAATTCGGACTTTAAAACTATAAAAATATTGAAGTGAAAGATAATTTACTGGATGAGAGAGTTTTTTTTTCAAATGTGAATATTGATAATGGTATCAACAGTAGGTTTCCCAAAACAAAGACAACGATTTCGCTTATGACTTAATTAAGCTTTACGGTCGAGTTACCTCGTCTAAAATGCTGAGGTTAGGGTAGCAAAGCATAAGGCTCTCTTCCCTCCCTCCACTCCCTCTCGCTGTTCTGTAAACTTTAAAAACTAGTGAAATAGGGGACCACCTCATTTTGAAACCGTAAAAAGGTTATATAAGAAGAAAAACGAAAGTAAAGTTTGAATTTTTTTACTGCTGCTACTACAAAACTACTAGACAGGTTGATCAGACCCTGATCCACGCGATGCCTGGTTATGGACCAGACCCCGAACACCCTCCAGGGATACTCCTCCAGGTTTTACTCCTCCGGTATACCAATAATACTCCTACTGTGCTACTTACTCTTTTCCCCTACCATAACCACTGCTTTCGCAACCAACTAAAGCTTACACTAAACGAAGATATCA
>NC_069413.1:61706977-61709477 GCF_026875155.1 Cherax quadricarinatus
TTTTTGGTGCCCTTTCCAGAAATCACCCCATCTGAGATCAACATACCAGGATGACTAGAGTATGGAACACATTCGTACAGCATAATGATGTCAACGAGATAAAGTCAGTTGATCAAATGAAAATGCTGGCCCATAGATGGCTCCAACTTCATCCTGTTCCCTACTTGTATGTCTCATAACAATAAAAATGCTTTCAAATGAGCTGATGTAGGTAACAGCTCTTAGCTTGCCAATAAAGTTAGGAATCCTTAACCTGTAAATAGCTGTCAATAAAGCTAGGGATCCTTAACCTTGTCAAACCCTGTGTAAAAAAAAAAAAAAAAAAAAAAAAAAAAAAAAAAAAAAAAAAAAGAGAGAGAAGAGAGAGAGAGAGAGAGAGAGAGGAGAGAGAGAGAGGAGAGAGAGAGAGAGAGAGAGAGAGAGAGAGAGAGAGAGAGAGAGAGAGAGAGAGAGAGAGAGAGAGAGAGAAAGAGAGAGAAACTTATCGTAGAGAAAACATTATTTTCAATAATTTTAACAAATTCTTCTTTCTTCCGTGTCCCTGTAAATTTTCGTTTTTTTTTCTTAATGACCATCACGTTCTTAGCTTCACTTATCATTCATATCAAACCTATATATACCTCACCCCCCCCAAGCTGGGATACTTCATAGCTTCTAATATATCCAGTGTTCAGTTACCAGACGATAGACGTTGCGTATTCACTGTCTAGTTACCCTGATAGATGTGTATCCACTCCTTAGGTACCTTACCACAGATCTCATGTATGCACTGTTTATTTTCCCTACGATAGCTGTTATGTATCCATTGCTTAGTTGCTCGACGGTAAATGCAATGACGTATTGGCGACAAGAACTTAAGATAACATAAGTTTTAGGGCAAGCTATTATGTTATCTTAAGTTCTTGTCGCCAATACGTCATTGCATTTACTCTACACAGAGCGAATTACTGAGAAAATAAAAGAGTGATCTATAACTCGCATCCTTGCCTCTGTTCCCCGTGTTAATGTAACAAAGCTTTTTCACTCTGATTTCCAATTTTATAGAATTACTGATCGTCCTTAAACGATTGTCATGTAATTGAGCGACGTTAAGCTTCTTCTCAACGATTCCAACAACAGTTTTCATTTCCCGGAAATATCTTATCGGAGCTAAATTTCTTAAAGAGATATATTTCATGTGAGTGATAATTTCTCTCAGTATCTATAAATCGATCATAAATAAAAAAATCAAATAATTCATTATTTTGCTTTTCACAGTTTATCTGTATTTTATACATGTATTAATCATTTGCTTAGTCTTTTGAAAGCATATATAACTTAAAAATTTCTTACTTTTATGTGTACTTTTTTAGTCAATATTTCATAACGATGTACACAGATTGGGCGGAAAGCTGAAATACGTGTATGGCACCTCACTAAAACAATGGCACGAGAACTGTGAGGTAGTTGTGTATGGCACCTCACTAAAACAATGGCACGAGAACTGTGAGGTAGTTGTGTATGGCACCTCACTAAAACCAATGGCACGAGAACTGTGAGGTAGTTGTGTTATGGCACCTCACTAAACAATGCACGGAACTGTGAGGTAGTTGTGTATGGCACCTACTAAAACAATGCACGAGAACTGTGAGGTAGTTCTGTATGGCACCTCACTAAAACAATGGCACGAGAACTGTGGGTTGTTGTGTATGGCACCTCACTAAAACAATGGCACGAGAACTGTGAGGTAGGTGTGTATGGCACCTCACTAAAACAATGGCACGAGAACTGTGAGGTAGTTGTGTATGGCACCTCACTAAAACAATGGCACGAGAACTGTGAGGTAGTTGTGTATGGCACTCACTAAAACAATGGCACGAAACTGTGAGGTAGTTGTGTATGGCACTCACTAAACAATGGCACGAGAACTGTGAGGTAGTTGTGTATGGCACCTCACTAAAAACAATGGCACGAGAACTGTGAGGTAGTTGTGTATGGCACCTCACTAAAACAATGGCACGAGAAATGTGAGGTGTTGTGTATGGCACCTCACTAAACAATGGCACGAGAACTGTGAGGTAGTTCTGTATGGCACTCACTAAAACAATGGCACGAGAAACTGTGAGGTTGTTGTGTATGGCACCTCACTAAAACAATGGCACGAGAACTGTGAGGTTGTTGTGTATGGCACCTCACTAAAACAATGGCACGAGAACTGTGAGGTAGTTGTGTATGGCACCTCACTAAAACAATGGCACGAGAACTGTGAGGTAGTTGTGTATGGCACCTCACTAAAACAATGGCACGAGAACTGTGAGGTTGTTGTGTATGGCACCTCACTAAAACAATGGCACGAGAACTGTGAGGTGTTGTGTATGGCACTCACTAAAACAATGGCACGAGAACTGTGAGGTAGTTGTGTATGGCACCTCACTAAAACAATGGCACGAGAACTGTGAGGTAGTTGTGTATGGCACCTCACTAAAACAATGGCACGAGAACTGTGAGGTTGTTGTGTATG
>NC_069413.1:61719477-61721977 GCF_026875155.1 Cherax quadricarinatus
CATTTGTGTTTTTTTCACCCTCTTAATTGTCGGCATTTGCTGCTTTCTTACTAAAATATCCCGTGTGGGCGAAATGTTGTCATTAAATAAAGATTTAGTCTGCAAACAGTTTTCTTCTCTCAATATGGAGTGCTGGTGACACACGAAACTGACACCGATTTCCTGAGGGAATAGACAATACTGGAAGAGTGTGGCAGTGTTTTTTAAGACCCGACTGAATAACGAGATCAAGTATGCAACACAAATATTGAATATAGCAAAGAGAGAAAGAGAGAGAAGGAAGAAAGAGCTTAAGCAGACTGATCGATTTTTACGAGATTTTTAACCACCATGAAACTGACTGCAAGGATTAAAACTTCCACGGGGGACTGTGGACTACTGGAGGCAGAAACAAATAAATTTTTGAGTCGGTGCCTTATTTAATGGAAACAACGTTAATGAGAAGAGATAAGCTGTAGAGACCTGACCTAGTTTTTACCCTAAACGAATTAAATAATAAAAAAAAAAAAGACGGTGGCAGCGAACATGCGAAACTAAGTTTAGGTCTGGAGAGATTAATAGAAGAAGACACAAACTTAAAGTCATACTTCAGAAGAGAGGACTATGAAGGAATGATAAGATTTGAGGAAGTCTGATTGAGGAAGTCTGATTGAGGAAGTCTGATTGAGGAAGTCTGATTGTAAACCGAAACTCAGAGGCAGGACATTACAACAGATAATTCAGGCCACACACACGATGCCTCGAGAGTTCACAGAAAATATCACTCTAACCAAAAGAAGAAAAAATATGTAAAACGAAAAGCATATGATTCAGTCAGGAATGCCAGAAGGAGGTGTCAGAGAGCTTGGATGAAATACAAAGCTTGGAAAATGACGGAAAACATGGAAGTGACGAGAGGAGCTATAGACGTTTACTCAGAAATGTGAAGAACAGTGACGTTTCAAAATGATAGAGTATCAGCTCTTAACACAGTGCTAAGAGCTGTGCCACAACCACATAACAGTGATGACTGGAAAGTAGTAAGTGGTTGAATAAAGGAAGGAGGAGGAAGAGGACTTACGGGAAATTACAGAAAAAGAGACAAGCAAAAAAGAAACAGAACACTTAAGATCTCCACAAAAGAATGTAGGGAGCTGATGTCAATGGAGTCAACAACAGAAAGGAACTTTTGTTAACAAAAAAAAAGTTAACCCACTAACTTACTAGAGATTCAGACAAGCCAGTAATGAATATTCAAAGATAAAGAGAGAAGACAGAAAGTTTGAATAGGAAGAATAAATTAAAGAGTAATTTAAAGCCAAAAGCATTCAAGTTTGTGAAAATCAAATTTAATGTGAAGGATTAAATACGAAAAAGAATTTAGCCAGATGTCGAAATGAAGAAAAAAGTTTGTGTGTAGTGATAATGAACAAGAGATTATTACTTGTGGTATTAATTGATAAGTATTTAAAAGAAAAAGAGTATTTTAACTGGGAAGTGAAATAGTTCCCATTGAAATATAAACAAGGAAAGCGCCTTTGAAACCTGACAGAACAATAAAGTGATATTTGAGACAAAGTATCACCCTGAGATTTGAAGGACTGCGAAGGAGAGGTAATCTATGCTCTTTGGATTATCATCAAAGCTTCGTAAAAAAAGGGCAAATTGAGAGAGAAATGGAAAACGGCAAATATTGCTTCAATATTAAAAAAAAAAAAAAAGAAACGTTATCTCGCTAACGAGTGTTGTCAAAATGCTGAAAAAAGCCATTAAAGAAAAACAGGTAAAAACATCAGAAGAGCAAAATCCTGCAAACTGATAAACAGATTGGTTTGAAATTAACTAAATTTTGCATATTTAGTGAACTGAGCTTCTGCGATACCTACAAAAATTACGGACTTTAAAACTATAAAAATATTGAAGTGAAAGATAATTTACTGGATGAGAGAGTTTTTTTTTTCAAATGTGAATATTGATAATGGTATCAACAGTAGGTTCCCAAAACAAAGACAACGATTCGCTTTATGACTTAATTAAGCTTTACGGTCGAGTTACCTCTGTCTAAACTGCTGAGGTTAGGGTAGCAAAGCATAAGGCTCTCTTCCCTCCCTCCACTCCCTCTCGCTGTTCTGTAAACTTGAAAAACTAGTGAAATAGGGTGACCACCTCATTTTGAAAACCGTAAACGGTTATATAAGAAGAAAAACGAAAGTAAAGTTTGAATTTCTACTGCTGCTACTACAACAACTACTAGACACGGTTGATCAGACCCTGATCCACCGCGATGCCTGGTTATGGACCAGACCCTGAACACCCTCCAGGTATACTCCTCCAGGTATACTCCTCCAGGTATACCAATAATACTCCTACTGCTGCTACTACTGCTTCCACTACCATAACCACTGCTTACGCAACCATAGCTAATGCTTACACTAAACGACAGATATCAAGAATCTTTTACTGTTTTTGTAATTTTTCAGAGCCTATAACATGAAGGAGCGACCTACTCCAGTGTGATGCT
>NC_069413.1:61724477-61736977 GCF_026875155.1 Cherax quadricarinatus
TATATATATATATATATATATATATATATATAGATAGATAGATAGATAGATATATAGATATTGTAGACAGACTGATAAAGTAGATGGGTAGATGGTAGATACCGAGCTTAAAGATTGCGAGATTATTGATAACGAGTATAGAGACACTCAGAGATCTGGATCACAATCAGGCAGGTATTAAGGGTAGTTAAGAACCACTTAGAGTTCTCTGGCAGTTAAGGTAAGGGTGTGGAGAGGGGAAAGAGGGGGGTAAAGGGAGGGGTAAGAGGGAGGGAAGGAGAGGGGAGACAGTAAGGCATTTATAGATAACTACCGTGGACTCTCTTCACCAACTAGTCTCGTGTTTCCCCTCGCCTCACTCCCCTTGTTTAACAACTTGAGCACGCTGCTCGTTGCAGTTTGAGGCTCGTGATATTCAATGCTGTACTCGCCTATCTGCAGCTGTAGGGGTGTCGAGTCACGGCTCCTGGCACCGCCTCCCAACTGATTATTTAAGCTTCGAGTGATGGTATGGCTTTGTTTATTCTTTCCAGAAGGCTTCCTTGATGCTGTTGAATCGCCCTTTATCCAAGGGATTAAATGTATATATCCCCTTCCTCGGATCAAACACGATTACTTCTTATTCACCAGACATTGTGTGACCCTTGTGTGTTTAGTTGTTCCCAGGAAATTTATTATAAAAATGAATGTACTCACCTAATTGTACTCACCTAAATGTGTGCGAGTATGTGTGAATATGTGCGAATGTGTGTGTGTGTGTGTATGTGTGAATATGTGTGTGCGTATTACTTGAGTATTAGTGTGTATATGTGTCTGCAGTTCAAGTGTTAGTATGCGTTTGCATATAATTTTTCTGTCAAAATCGCTAAAACTGTCGCCCAACAAAATGTTTAAGCGTTATTATTTATCTCACGAATGACGTAACTTACGAACGGCACAAATAAGAAAATTACGAATGGCGTACTGAAGCTTCATTAAATCCTTCTTTTCCTCTACCCTTTCCCCTGTCCCGTTTAGCGTAATTAAACGTCATAACCCCCTCACGAACAACTTATTTCAAACGCCATTAACCACGAACGAACTGCGTATCGAAACGTCATTAACTACCCCACGAACGACGACGCGTTCGGTGATTTCACTCCCGAGCGCCTGTGGCAGTTCGAAACGCGATAATTTGGGTAAACCCAATCGTTTATGGCCACTCACAACGTCAGGATGAACGGCCACCACACACCCTGAATGTTCCAGTTAAATTCACTGCGACTGTGAAGTGGAGTCAAATTACACCGGGGGAAAACTGCATCGTCCCCTCCCTCGATAGACAGAGAGACGAGGAAGGGAAGGAGGGATGAATATGCTCTCTCTGTTCAGTAATGGAGATTGGCGGGTATAAGAGTGAAGATATTAATAACAGTAACAATGGTTTTAATAAAATAATAATAATGATAATAATAATGATGATGATGATAATAATAATAATAATAATAATAATAATAATAATAATAATAATAATAATAATAATAATAATAATAATAATAAAAATAATAATAATAATAATGATAATAATAACATAATAATAATAATAATAATAATAATAATAATAATAATATAATAATAATAATAATAATAATAATAATATTGAATGTTTCTTTAGTTATAGTGATAATTCTAATTATTTTAATTATAATTTGAATTTCTATTATTATTATTATTATTATTATTATTATTATTATTATTATTATTATTATTATTATTATTATTATTATTATTATTATCGCTGCTACTCTTACACAAACCAAATCCGCATACGACTATAAAGAGGAAATGTAACAATGACTTATACATTATTGCCAACTCAAAGAGAAATTGAGGCGTGAATCCCATGTAATCATCACCGATGTTGCAATCTGTTGTTGCAGTTGCATCCATTAATACATCCTTCCCGAGCGCAACTTTTATTTTCGACTCTTCCATTTGGGATTGACAATTCATCAGTGATTGAGAGAGAAAGTGTAACGAATTTTTAGTAATTTTCGTAAAGGTTTTGATTGGTGACAATGGATAAAAATTTTGATAGCAGGAAATAGGTATTAAATGTTGGGTTGAATGCTTGATTTGGGTTAGCACTTAAGCGAGATTAAAATATAATATTTCTGATTAAATGGCAATTTTTTTTTTTTAGTTTGATGAATTAAATGTTAATTAGAAAAAACTTTTGTTTCAGCAGGACAGGATACATCAACATCGTATTGCAGAGATATTCCTTTATGGATTTCATACAACATAGTGTTGAAATCTGTCATCCTGAGCTGGAAGACTTCAGTGGGACAATGAGTATATCGTCAAGTATTAAATAAAACCTTGATCAGCTACGGCAGCTTCAAATGTGACGTTCCAACAGAGATGGAGTTACAATAACTTGGGAATTACCATCTCTTTTTATAACGTATTCCAAACGCATGAGAGATGAGAGTTTTATGAGGATATCTCCATCACAGAACTGGTCAATAAAGAAAAATATATAAACTGGAGAGAATAAAATAGAAAAGGGGGAAGGGGAATTTTGGAATACAGAATATATCTATGACTACATCAATATAGGAATAATGCTTGTTACAACAGCCTCTCGAAATTTTAAAACTATAAGCCTTCACCGGCGACAACCAGCCTGAATATCGTAAAAGAAACTCTACTGCATTTGTACCAAGATTAGTTGAGCAGAGCCGAGCTGCATTACATTAACTTGACTTGGAGAGGACAGGTCGCCAGGCCAGTCTAGTGTAAAAAAAAAAGCACATCATATTAATTCACACAGATCCTTGCGATGCACGGTAGTTGACACCAGTAAGCCTCAGGCTTACTGGTGTGCCCGGAGCAAGGAGGAAACATGGCTTGTACACAATCTGCATACCGTAGCTGCCTGAAAAGAACTAAGGGAAAAAAATCTAGAACTGCTGAGCTGAAGAAGTTAAATCCCAGAGAGCAACCACACCAGTCCATTGTAAGTCAAGTCAGTGGCCAGGAGCCAAGATTCGACCCTACGGAAACAGAAATCGTGAGTACACACATACACACACACACACACACACACACACATATACACATCTGTCCTCTCCACAGAGTAAACAGGATAAAAGCCAGACTTTCTTCTCTTCCTCCTCCGTTATTGCTTTTTCCTTTGTTTAATCTAAATTCATATATGCATGAGACAGTTTCTTAGCCTTTTCTTCTATTCTTCTCCACAACTGAAATTAAAGCAGAGTATTTTACATAGTAATCTTTTGTTTTGTTTTATTTTTTTGCAAAGTCTTAAATAAGCCAAAATAGTGAGAAATTTTTAAATAATCCACTGATCTAATGAAGAGCTTTTAAATAACCCACAGTGACGGGGAATTTTACACAATCCAATGAAGAGGATTTTTAAAAATCCAGGCAAGAAGGTTTTTAAATAAACCAGGGAAGAGGGTTTTTAAATAATCCAGGGAAGAGGGTTTTTAAATAATCCAGGGAAGAGGGTTTTTGAACAATACAGGGAAGAGAATTTTTAAATAATCCACCGAAGAGGTTTTTAAAAAGTTCATTGAAGAGAATTTTTAAATAATCCACCGAAGAGGATTTTTAAATAATCCAGTGAAGAAGATTAATCCAAGGTGAGGTGAATTTTTAAATAATCCTCAGCGATGAAGAATTTGTTTTTACTATTACTCGTATATTCTATAAAGATCTAACTCTGTTTCTCGTCTTATACCGTTGATTTGTACATATTTGAACGGCCTAAGAACGTAGTACAGTTATTTATCGGCCTACAAAACGGAGATATTTACCCTTTCATCAAAATCCTCTGGCATTTCATGTCTTGAAATTAATTAGAGATATGGGTTATACTGTGACTAACAAAAGTTTAGATAATTAGAAATTTAGATTTTTGGAAGTTTTTGAATACTATTGTGAGTATTACAGCAGCTGAAATATGACGATATAATGATTATAATAACAGGAAATTAGAGCTCATAGTTAACATATTATTGAGATAATTGAAAACTGTATGAAATTTTATATATTCAGAGCACTGATAAGTATTATTATTATTATTATTATTATTTCATATGAGTGTGTGTGTGTGTGTGTGTGTGTGTGTGTGTGTGTGTGTGTGTGTGTGTGTGTGTGTGTGTGTGTGTGTGTGTGTGTGTGTGTGTGTGTGTGTCTGTCTGTCTGCGTGTTATTCAGTATAATTTAGAGGGATGAGGTGGGGTTGTTAAGGTGGTTTCGGTACTTACAGATGATGGAACAAAATAGGATGACTGGGAGGGTATATAAACCTGAGATGGAAGGAAGAGGGGTAAGGGTCGTCCTAGGAAGGGTTGACAGGAGAGGGTAACTAAGGTTTTGGGTGCTAGGGGCTTGAAAATGCAGCAGGATTGAGTGAACATTTCGACCAGAGTGGAGGTAAATGGTTTTTAGGGCCTGATGTGCTGTTAGATTGTGAGCAAGGTAACATTTATGAAGGTAATTGGGAAAGCCGGTTAGCCAGACCTGAATCTTCAAGGTGAGAAATATTGTGCCTGCACTCTGAAGGAGAGAGTCGGGTTGTGGATGTCACATTTCAGAGAGTCATCCAAACTCTGATGTCGACACGCAGCCGACAATACAGTGATTGAATGAATGGCGGTGAATGTGTTTCCTTTTTTTTTTTATCGGGGGGGGGGACTACACTACCACGGGGGAAGACAGCCTGGGTGTTAATAAAAAAAATAATATATTTCTCAGCTGATTGCCTAACCGGTTATAGTGATTTATAATTGACAATAAATTATTTACAAAACAATTGTAATAAGATAAATTCTAATTCTAATACTAATTATAATATTAATAATAATAATACAAAATACAATAATAATAATAATAATATAATAATAATAATAATAATAATAATAATAATAAATAATAATAATAATATAATAATAATAATAATAATAATAATAAAAATAATAATAATAATAAATAATAATAATAATAATAATAATAATAATAATAATAATAATAAAATAATATAAATAATAAATATAATATAATAAATAATAATATAAAATAATAATAATAAATAATAATAATAATAATTAAATAATAATAATATATATAATAAAATAAATAATAATAATAATAATATAATAATAACAATATATACTACTACTAATATACTACTACTACTACTACTACTACTATATATAATAATAATAATAATAACAGTAATAATGACAATAATAACAATAATTATATTATTATTGAAATTTTCATTATTATCATCATTATAATCCTGAAACCCAATTACTAAGTGCAAACATCAACATTATGCGTAATTACATAATAGAATTACAGCCAAAAATCATCACCCAAATTACAGAAGAAAAATGATTTCTCTCTGCCACTCACGTGAAGCACAAAACGGCTTTTATTTTCTATGACTTTTTTTCCCTCCTGGGTTTTATTTCACCATAAAAGTGATAGAAATATTTATGCAAATTTTTTCACTGTCATTTTGGCAGACGGTGCGAGTGAAAAATTCTGTAATGGCATTAAACAATTGATATTTCTTTCCGCTTAAATTTTTATTATATTGGGGCACGGGGGATATTGTGTTTTTCCTGGTGCTTTTGTGTGTCCATATATGTTGATATACCTGGGGTCACCCATCCAGTTTGCTGCTCAATAACACGGAGTTTTAACCTGGATGAAAGTAGAAGTAAGAGATAATTGTTTAGTGCTCAGGGTGTGTGTGTGTGTGTGTGTGTGTGTGTGTGTGTGTGTACTCACCTAGTTGTGGTTGCAGGGGTCGATTCACAGCTCCTGGCCCCGCCTCTTTACTGGCCGCTTCTAGGTTATTCTCCCTGCTCCATGAGCTTTATCATGCCTCTTCTTAAAGCTATGTATGGATCCTTCCTCTACTACATCACTTCCCAGACTATTCCATTTCCTGACAACTCTGTGACTGAAGAAATACTTCCAAACATCCCTGTAATTCATAGGAGTCGTCAACATCCAAGTGTGACCCCTTGTTGCTGTGTCCCATCTCTGGAACATCCTATTTCTGTCCACCTTGTCGATTTCTCTCAGTGTTTTACGTGTCGTTATCATGTCCCCCCTATCTCTCCTGTCTTCCAGTGTCGTCAGGTTGATTTCCCTTAACCGCTCCTCGTAGGACATGACCCTTAGCTCCGGGACTAGTCTTGTTGCAAACCTTTGCACTTTCTTTAATTTCCTTACATGCTTGGCTAGGTGTGGGTTCCAAACTGGTGCTGCATACTCCAATATAGGCCTAACGTACACGGTGTACAGGGTCCTGAACGATTCCTTATTGAGATGTCGGAATGCTATTCTTAGGTTTGGTAGGCTCCCATATGCTGCAGCATATAGGCGCCTAGCAAATCTATGCTGCAGCAGTTATTTGGTTGATGTGCACCTCAGATGTGCCTGGTGTTATACTCACCCCAAGATCGTTTTCCTTGAGTGAGGCTTGTAGTCTTCGGCATCCCTAGACTGTACTCCGTCTGTTGTCTTCCTTGCCCTTCCCCAATCTTCATGACTTTGCACATGGTGGGGTTGAACTCCAGAAGCCAGTTTCTGGACCAGCCCTGCAGCCTGTGTGTGTGTGTACTCACCTAGTTGTGGTTGTAGGGGTCGAGTTCCAGCTCCTGGCCCCGCCTCTTCACTGGTCGCTACTAGGTCACTCTCCCTGAACCGTGAGCTTTATCATACCTCTGCTAAAAGCTATGTATGGATCCTGTCTCCACTACATCGCTTCACAAACTATTCCACTTCCTGACTACTCTGTGGCTGAAGAAATACTTCCTAACATCCCTGTGATTCATCTGTGTATTCAACTTCCAACTGTGTCCCCTTGCTGCTGTGTCCCATCTCTCTAACATTGTCTTTGTCCGCCTTGTCAATTCCTCTCAGTATTTTGTATGTCGTTATCATGTCCCCCTATCTCTCCTGTCCTCCAGTGTCGTCAGGTCGATTTCCCTTAACCTCTCCTCGTAGGACATACCCCATAGCTCTGGGACTAGTCTTGTTGCAAACCTTTGCATTTTCTCTAGTTTCTTTACGTGCTTGGCTAGGTGTGGGTTCCAAACTGATGCCGCATACTCCAATATAGGCCTAACGTACACGGTGTACAGGGTCCTGAACGATTCCTTATTAAGATGTCGGAATGCTGTTCTGAGGTTTGCTAGGCGCCCAAATGCTGCAGCAGTTATTTGGTTGATGTGTGTCTCAGGAGATGTGCCTGGTGTTATTCTCACCCCAAGATCTTTTTCCTTGAGTGAGGTTTGTAGTCTCTGGCCCCCTAGACTGTACTCCGTCTGCGGTCTTCTTTGCCCTTCCCCAAGCTTCATGACTTTGCACTTGGTGGGGTTGAATTCCAGGAGCCAATTACTGGACCAGGTCTGCAACCTGTCCAGATCTCTTTGTAGTTCTGCCTGGTCTTCGACGGAATGAATTCTTCTCATCAACTTCACGTCATCTACAAACAGGGACACTTCGGAGTCTATTCCTTCCGTCATGTCGTTCACAAATACCAGAAACAGCACTGGTCCTAGGACTGACCCCTGTGAGACCCCGCTGGTCACAGGCGCCCACTCTGACACCTCGCCACGTACCATGACTCGCTACTGTCTTCCTGACAAGTATTCCCTGATCCATTGTAGTGCCTTCCCTGTTATCCCTGCTTGGTCCTCCAGTTTTTGCAGTAATCTCTTGTGTGGAACTGTTTCAAACGCCTTCTTGCAGTCCAAGAAAATGCAATCTACCCAACCCTCTCTCTCTCTTGTCTTACTGCTGTCACCCTGTCATAGAACTCCAGTAGGTTTGTGACACAGGATTTACCGTCCCTGAAACCAGGGAGGGTAAATGCTGTGTCACAAACCTACTTGAGTGTGTGTGTGTGTGTGTGTGTGTGTGTGTGTGTGTGTGTGTGTGTGTGTGTGTGTGTGTGTGTGTGTGTGTGTGTGTGTGTGTGTGTGTGTGTGTGTATGTGTGTGTGTGTGTGTGTGTGTGTGTGTGTGTGTGTGTGTGTGTGTGTGTGTGTTTGTGATGTTTGTCTGTGTTCGAGTGTGTATGTGTCTGTGTATGTGTGCGTTTTTTTTTCGCCTAGGTTTGACTTCAGAAGGACAAAGCGCATCTCCTGGTTCCGTCTCCTTTCCACTAACGTGTCTTACCATATCATACATATTCTTCAAACCGTGCATGGACTCCACTTCTACTACTTACTCAAGGCACTTCTACTTCTCAACCACTGTCAGAATAAAGAAGTGTTTCCTAACATCCCAAAGACTTGTTCACACTTAATTTTCATCTATTTCCCCTTGGTCCTTGATTCCAGTTTGTCTTCTACGTCTTAACGTATGTTGTACGTTATAATTTTTTCTCTTTTCCATTGTTGAATGATGGGTCGGTGTTGTCACTTTGTTGTATTTACAAAGTTCGATCATAGACCCTTGCCTTACTAATTCCTGCCTCTTTCAAGGCAAGAGATGCCAAGCCAGTGTCAATCAATAGTCTTCAGGTAATTCTTTCTCGCTAGGCGGCGGGAGTTTTGCTGCATTCTAACGGCCCCCTTCAAGGCAGGCGAAATTACAGAGCTGGAAAATGTACAATGAATCTTCACAGCTCACATAAGCTTACTCAGTCAAGCACCAAAATTACTGGGAACACTTCAGGTCTCTGGAACTGTATTCTTGGAACGTAGGCGAGGGAGGTACATCATAATTTACACCGGGAAGATACTGAATTAACTGGTTCCAAACCTACAGGGAGCGATGAGTTCATCGAGAGAGAACGTATTAAGTGTTAAGGGACCTCGATTCTTCAGTACCCTAACTTCATACGTCTTCAAGAGGAAACTTGACAGATTACTCAAAACAGTTCCTGATGAGGCGGGTTGTGGTGTATGTGTTGGATTGTGGGCTCCAACTTCCTGATCGATCAGACCAGTAACAAGGAGGCCTGGTCTGGGACCCAGGCCAAGAGCGAGTCTTCCTTTACTATGTTGTAGACTCTACTCAGAGGCTGAAAAAAAAACGTCCCTATAGATCACCTGTGTCTTTACCTTCTATCTACGCCCTCTGGCACCTCCTCTTATTTCAGACTCTCCCTATCGAATGCCTAGTCTCATTATCTTTAAGTGGTAGCCTGAAATTTAAGTGGTTGCCTAATATTTAAGTGATTGTCTGAAATTTAAGTGGTAGCCCGATTTTTTTTTCTAGGTTTTCGTTTATAACTTGAGAACGTCTCATCCTATCGGCTTCAAACTTTTAACGTTAGTGTACTCTAACCAGTGCAAAGGTACATACAAAAATTTGCAGGTGATGGCGCCGTCTCAAACCTAAGAAAGAAAACTTGAGATTATTATCGGAGTGTATAGGCGCCATTTTGCCCATTCTGTTTTTAAAGTGGTGAGGTATTATTTGTGTGTGTGTGTGTGTGTGTGTGTGTGTTTATTGATATGACAACACAGGTGAGACGTTTCTGGCTGGTTTCTACCCTCACTTTTCCTGGGAGCTAGGCTCTTTCTCCCCTCCCCTTCACCCTCGTCCCCTGCTTCAATTCCCCTCCGCCAGTTGCCATTACCCTGGGGTGAGCGTTCAGTGTTGCCTCCTCCAGGAACCACCACAATCTCACGTTGAAAATCTCGCACCGCGTTCCCAGCCTGTAATAAATCTTTGCAGGTGTGCTCACACTCTCCCACCTCCCCTCTCCCCGTCTCCTTTCTCCCCACGCCTCTATCTCTCCCCTCTCCCACCACCTCTCTTCCCTCTCCCTCCCATCACTCCCCTCTTCCCTCCTATAACCCCATCTCTGTCTCTGTCTCTCTCTCCTCTCAGCTCCTTGGCCCCTACCCTCCCACAACTAAACACCCCTTCCCCTCTCACCCCTCCCTTCTCCAACCTCCCAATTTCTCCTCTATCCTTCCTATCTCTCCCCTAGCCCTCCCCTTCTTCCCATCACCCACCTCCTCCCCTACCCTCAACTCCCACCTCTAATTCTCTATGGCCTCCACTCTCCACACACTTCCATAGTTTTTTTTCTTCTATTTATTCTTCCGGCCACTTTTATGGTGTTTCGAAACCTCATTGGCTGAAAATGATGGTGGTAGTTGTGGTTGTGCTAGTTATGATGGTAGCAGTGGTGGTGGTCGTAGTACTTGTGGTTGTGGTAGTTGTAATGGTGATAGTAGCGGTGGTACTAGTGGTGAGGTGGTAGTGGAAGTAGTTTTAGTAGTGGTGTGGTGGTAGTGGTGGTTGAATGGTGGTGCTTGGATAGTGGTGATGGTTGGCTGGTGGTGATTGGATGATGGTGGTGGTGATAGTGGTGGTTGTGGTGAAGTGGTGGTGGTTGAGTGGTGGTGGGTTTACCACCCGTCACTCATTTATCAAGCTTATCCTTCACCCATCACTCACCCATAAGACACCCATATGTCACTCATCACACACCCAGCAATCACACATCCATCACTACACCTATCATTCAGCCATCTTTCACCCATCATTTAGCCATCTACCACCCATTCTTCAAATATCACACTCACCACTCACCCATCCCTCCCTCATCAAAAACCCACCACTCACCCATCCCTCATCCACCACTCACTCATCCCTCGCTCATCACTTCACTCTTAATTAGTGGTTAAGGAAGTCAAGTGAGGAACCTTGTTAGTGTCACTTTTCTCAGAGATGTTTTCTCCCTCTCACATTATTGACGATGCTGTCAGTGTTCCTCCACAGTTTTTGAAGGTGACCATTTCTTCTTCTTGTTTTTTCTGCCACAACGTCAGTGTCTCATCATGATCCAGTAACCCAAAAAATGAAACACATTCACCATCATTCACTACCTTGCTTACTACCGAATATTATATATATATATATATATATATATATATATATATATATATATATATATATATATATATATATATATATATATATATATGTATGTATATATATATATATATATATATATATATATATATATATATATATATATATATATATATATATATATATATATATATATATCTATCTATCTATATATATATATATATATATTATATATATATATATATATATATATATATATATTATATATATATATATATATATATATATATATATGCAAGGAATTCGCGAGAGCATGCGAAATATACACTGATCTTATTATTGCCAGAGATCAGTGTTTGTGTATATTTCGCATGCTCTCGCGAATTCCTTGCATTGTTCAAATCTCTAGTAAGGCTGATGCATGCAGGGGATGAGATGAAAACCTGTAAGCCTTCTCCCTGAAAGCTGGCTGCCTTGGATCAAACGTGTAGCTCATGCTACACGCCAAGGTATTGGTCCAGTGTGGGTAGATTGGTAAAGCACTGCGTACCTTGTTATAAGGTTCGTAGGTTCGAGTCTCCTTCAGCCAGAGATCAGTGATTGTGTATATTTCGCATGCTCTCGCGAATTCCTTGCATTGTTCAAATCTCTAGTAAGGCTGATGCATGCAGGGGATGAGATGAAAAGCTGTAAGCCTTCTCCCTGAAAGCTGGCTGCCTTGGATCAAACGTGTAGCTCATGCTACACGCCAAGGTATTGGTCCAGTGTGGGTAGATTGGTAAAGCACTGCGTACCTTGTCCTAAGGTTCGTAGGTTCGAGTCTCCTTCAGCCAGAGATCAGTGTTTGTGTATATTTCGCATGCTCTCGCGAATTCCTTGCATTGTTCAAATCTCTAGTAAGGCTGATGCATGCAGGGGATGAGATGAAAAGCTGTAAGCCTTCTCCCTGAAAGCTGGCTGCCTTGGATCAAACGTGTAGCTCATGCTACACGCCAAGGTATTGGTCCAGTGTGGGTAGATTGGTAAAGCACTGCGTACCTTGTCCTAAGGTTCGTAGGTTCGAGTCTCCTTCAGCCAGAGATCAGTTTTATATATATATATATATATATATATATATATATATATATATATATATATATATATATATGTCGTGCCGAATATGTAAAACTGGTCAATTAGCAAGAACTCATTTAAAATTAAGTCCTTTATAAAATTTTCTCTTATACGTTTAAACATATATTTTTTTCATTAATGTTGATGTAAAAATTTATAATTTGCACCAAAAGAATCTTAGAAAACTTACCTAACCTTATTATAACAAGCGCAGTTTATTTTAGCCTAGCCAAACTAAATACATTTTAGATTTGATTACAATAATTTAATACTAAACAAACTCAGTGAAATATATTTTTTTCGTTAGGTTCAGAATGATTCTGGTGAAATTATTGCATACACAAATTTTCGCTTGTCCTATATGGCAAGATGAGCGTTGCTATTTAAGCCAAGATCGCAAGTTCTGCCTATTCGGCACGACATATATATATATATATATATATATATATATATATTATATATATATATATATATATATATATATATATATATATATATATATATATATATATATAT
>NC_069413.1:61741977-61754477 GCF_026875155.1 Cherax quadricarinatus
CTGCCACCACCACTGCCACCACCACTGCCACCACCACTGCCACACCACTGCCACCACCTCTGCCACCACCACTGCCACCACCACTGCCACCACCACTGCCACCACCACTGCCACCACCACTGCCATCACCACTGCCATCACCACTGCTACCACCACTGCCACCACCACTGCCACCACCACTGCCACCACCACTGCCACCACCACTGCCACCACCACTGCCACCACCGCTGCTACCACTGCTGCCACCACTGCTACCACCGCTGCTACCAGTGCAACCACCACTGCCACCACCGCTGCTACCACCGCCGCAGCACCAGTATTACCATTATCACCAGAAATATCATTGCTACTAACATTAATAATACCACCATTATTACTCTTAATAACATTGCCTCTATCACCTCTACCAGCATCACCTCAACATCTACATGACTACTACCAGCCACCACAACCACCACTACATCCACCATGACTACTACCGGTCACCACAATCGCCACAAGCACCACTACGTCCACCATGACCACTACCAGTCACCACACTATAGCCTCCACTGTTGCCAACAGCATCACAGAGCATCCATCATCAAAACTCTCAGCTACCACCGCAACCACCACCATCCAATTACTCCGCCACACTTCCACAACCAAACTCCCTCTACTGCCACTACTACAATCACCAACACAAGTGTTACCACCACCACCACCACCCCTGCTGTACACCGCTGCTAATACTACCACCACCACCATCACCCCTGCTGTACACTGCTGCTACGACCACCACCACCACCACCATCCCTGCTGTACACCGCTGCTAATACTACCACCACCACCACCACCCCTGCTGTACACTACTACAACCGCCACCACCACCCCTGCTGTACACTGCTGCTACGACGACCACCACCACCACCACCTCTGCTGTACACTGCTACCACGACCACTACCACCACCCCTGCTGTACACTGCTGCTACGACTACCACCACCACCCCTGCTGTACACTGCTACTACGACTGCCACCACCACCACCACTACCACCACCCCTGCTGTACACTGCTATTACGACTACCACCACCACCCCTGCTGTACACTGCTCTATGACTACCACCACCACCACCTCCCCTGCTGTACACTGCTACTACGACTACCACCACCACCCCTGCTGTACACTGCTACTATGTCTACCACCACCACCACCACCACCACCACCCCTGCTGTACACTGCTATTATGACTACCACCACCACCACCACCACCACCCCTGCTGTACATTGCTACTATGACTACCACCACCACCACCCCTGCTGTACACTGCTACTACGACTACAACCCCACCACCACCCCACCACCACCACCACCACCCACCCTGCTGTACACTGCTACTATGTCTACACCACCAAACCCCCACCACCCCTGCTGTACACTGCTATTATGACTACCACCACCACCACCACCACCACCACCCCTGCTGTACATTGCTACTATGACTACCACCACCACCACCCCTGCTGTACACTGCTACTACGACTACCACCACCACCACCACCACCACCACCACCACCACCACCACCACCACCCCTGTTGTACACTGCTGCTATGACTACCACCACCACCCTGCTGTACACTGCTACTATGTCTACCACCACCACCACCAGCACCCTGCTGTACACTGCTACTATGACTACCACCACCACCACCCCTGCTGTACACTGCTGCTATGACTACCACCACCACCCCTGCTGTACACTGCTACTATGTCTACCACCACCACCACCACCACCACCCCTGCTGTACACTGCTACTATGACTTCCACCACCACCCCTGCTGTACATTGCTACTATGACTACCACCACCACCACCCCTGCTGTACACTGCTACTACGACTACCACCACCACCCCTGCTGTACACTGTTACTACGACTACCACCACCACCACCCCTGCTGTACACTGCTACTACAACCACCACCACCACCCCTGCTGTACACTGCTACTACAACCACCACCACCACCCCTGCTGTACACTGATACTACGACTACCACCACCACCACCCCCAACCCTGCTGTACACTGATACTACGACTACCACCACCACCACCACCACCCCTGCTGTACACTGCTACTACGACGACCACCACCGCCACTGTAACCACCTCAGGCACGCACGTCTTACCTTAATGTGACAACAGATCGCTCTTGGAGTTTTCACAGATTAATTACACATTGTAATGATGGTTTCCTTGAGAGTGAAGATTGTTGTGAACTTATGAACTGTTCAACTACAGTCCAGTGAACTCTGATACACTTTTATATATACACAAGTGATTATTATCCTATTATTACCTGTGTGTGTGTGTGTGTGTGTGTGTGTGTGTGTGTGTGTGTGTGTGTGTGTGTGTGTGTGTGTGTGTGTGTGTGTGTGTGTGTGTGTGTGTGTGTGTGTGTATGTGCGTGCGTGTGTGTACTTTTGTGTGTGTTTACTGGCCTACATGTATTCACTTATACGGGATTGCATGGGTCGAGTCTCAGTTGCTAGGTTCACTATCTCCTATCTTTTAGAGCCTAACCGTACCCATTCTTATAGCTATGCCTGTGTGATCAAATATTTGTTGTTACAGGAATAGGTTTTGCAGCAACACAAACCAGAAAAGACGAGTTTAATCATGAACTGTATAATTTCAAACGAGAGATGAAACACCACCACCACCGCCACCACCACCATCACCACCACCGCCACCACCACCATCACCACCACCAACAACACCACCACCATCACCACCAACACCAACCACCTCTACCATCACCTCTACCAACACCACTACCATCACCTCTACTAACACCACCACCATCACCTCTACCACTAGCACCACCATCACCACCACCACCACCACCACCCTCCACCACCACCATTACCACCACCACCATCCCCACCACCCACCATCCCCACCACCACTCACCACCACCATCAACACCACCTCACCACCAGCACCACCACCACTACCACACTAGCATCATCACCACCACTTCTACCCCACCATCACGACCACCATCACCACCACCTCCACCACCACTCCACCACCACCACCACCACCACCACCACTACTACACCACTACCATCACCACTACCACCTACACCACCACCACCACCACCACTACCAACATCATAATTCAGTAAACCAATCAAAGTGCAACAGCTACTGAAGCTGCCAGAAAGGCTTACACATAACAGACATAACCTTCTGTGGTAAGGAAACAGAGACAACAGATGCACTAGCAGGTTTGACAGCCGCACCAACAGACAACAGAAGAGAGTAAGACAGTAGAGAACAACAGATGCACTAGCAGGCTCGACGGCCGCACCAACAGACAACAGAGACAACAGATGCACTAGCAGGCTCGACGGCCGCACCAACAGACAACAGAAGAGGGTGAGACAACAGGTAAACCACAAGTCTCTGCCATCAGCCAGAGTGGCCTGGTGTCCGCCACCAGTCCCAGTTGAAATTACAAGCCAAGGCAAATTTGTTACTCTGCAGGGGGATGGGCGGGGCGGGGATGGGTCGGGGCGGGGATGGGCGTGGCGGGAGAGTTAGGTTGGTCGGGGATGGGTCTGGGCGTGGGGTGGAGGGTGGAATGGTCGTTGGAATAGGGGGAGGGGGTTAGGAGAGCGGGTAGGGACTGTCTGAACAGGGTGAGGTTGGGGCGTGGTTGAGGGGGGGGTTAAGGGGTGGGTAGGGGTAGGGTAGAGCGGGTGGGGGTCTGTCTGAACAGGGTGAGGCTGGGGCGTGGTTGAGGGGGTGTTAATGGGTGGGGCGGGGCGGGGTAGAACGGGTGGGAGCAGGTTTCGGTGGGGCGGGGCAGACACTGCGGCCCCGACAACCCCCGAAAAAAAGGGCCTCGGGAGGCAGAGAAAACTCACACGGTAAAAAATAATGACCCCAAGTTTTATAATTAGGGAGATGCAGTGGGGCCAGCTCCCTGGATGAGTGGGATGGATGAGTGGATCGGCCGAATGGATGAGTGGATCGGCCGAATGGATGAGTGGGTCGGCCAGATGGATGGGTGGGTCGGCCGGATGGATGGGTGGGTCGGCCGGATGGATGAGTGAGTCGGCCGGAAGGATGAGTGATGGGTCAGCCGGATAGAGAATGTAAACACAACATCAACTACCCTCCCCCCCCTTCCCGGTCTCTATAAACAATACGAACAAATTAAAAGTTTAACAAATAATCACAATATACAAAAACTAATAAATCCTAATACAATTTTCTTATTAAAAACACAAAATAAAATTTGAGGAACCCGAAGAATTATAAACTAGACGATAATAATAATAATGATAATAACAAGAACAATAATAATAATAATAATAATAATAATAATAATAATAATAATAATAATAATAATAATAATAATAATAATAATAATAATAATAATCATAATGATAATAAATACCATTGTATTTACAAAATTAGTTGATGGTGAGGGGGAAGTGCTGTAAGATCTGTACAATCTCTTCAAGATCTGTACAATGTCTTCAAGGTCTGTACAAACTCTACAATGTCTGTACAAACTCTTCATGGTTTGTACAAACTCTTCAAGGTCTGTACAATGTCTTCAAGGTCTGTACTAACTCTTCAAGGTCTGTACTAACTCTTCAAGGTCTGTACTAACTCTTCAAGGTCTGTACTAACTCTTCAAGGTCAGTACTAACTCTTGAAGGTCTGTACAAACACTGGTCAATGATACACTGGATAAGACACATGTACAACTCTTCGTTATCTTGACTGTAGAAGCGTTCCCGCCAACCAGAAGCTTTATCAAGACTGCACAGAGAATAATATTGCTGACGGTGGAAGATATGAAGAAGTGGTTTGAGGAGATCAGTCTCCCAGCCCAGAGGAATCAGCTAAAGACGGTGGAAGACGTGAAGAATAAATTTGAGATGATCAAACCTTAGTGTTGTACAAATGTCCTCTCCATTAATTGCCGGTCTTGCAACCCTTTAATAGTTAGTATAACGTCAAGGTGTTGTATTCCTGGAGATGACGCGGGTACTAGTAGTATCATATATATATATATATATATATATATATATATATATATATATTATATATAATTATATATATATATATATATATATATATATATATATATATATATTACATAATATATATTATATATATATATTATATATATATATATTATATATTAATATATATATATATATATATATATATTATATAGTAAAATATTTCAAGCCTCATGGGAAATGAAAAATAAAATCTGGAGCAGCGCTCAAGGCAGAGGAGTAGAACTATATTTTCGTTTTCTGTGAAATATATTAAATGGAATACACAACTGTGGAAAGGAAATTGATATAACAGTCTGGGTTGACACATGATAAAAATGGGAATAATAATAATTTTTAAAATTATCTTGATTATGTGTATCACATCAGCATTTAGCGACTAAATCTCATTAACTCACTATATGATGTAAATTCGCATCTGCCTCGTACAATTATAATGCACCCTGGGTTGTTTACACGAGCGTGATTGGCTAGGGTTATGCTCAGCTGTACTGAATCGAGTATTAAGTGTTTATGAGCCAGTGATTGGCATGGCAGATGAGTTGAGAAGAGCATTGATTGGATGTTGAAGGGAAGAGTATTCTTGTTTGTAGGCAACTGTTATTGTGCTGGTTTGCCAGACACATAAATATACAGAGTCAGATGGAAATAAAATACCCTTAGATTGAAACCAGGGCCACCACCAACACAAGGGCCACCACTAACACCAGGGCCACCACCAACACCAGGGCCATCACCAACACCAGGGCCACCACCAACACCAGGGCTACCACCAACACCAGGGCCACCACCAACACCAGGGCCACCACCAACACCAGGACCACCACCAACACCAGGGCCACCACCAACACCAGCACCAACGACACTCGCACCAACAACAGCAGCACCAACAACAATACCAGAAAGAACAACAACGCCAGCACCAACAACCACATCAGGGCCACCAACAACAACACCAGCACCAACAACATCAGGGTCACCAACAACAACACCAGCACCACCAACCACATCAGATCCGTCAACAATAACACCAACAACAACACCAGCACCAACAACAACGTCAGCAGGGTCACCCATCATCACCTTATACCCCAACACCAGCATCAATACCAACGCTAATGCCAACAGGAACTCCAGCGTCTCAAAATTGCCTTTACATTTTTGTCAGTATCTCCAGCATATATTGGTAGAAAAAAGTTACAATTGCAGATTGACCAAAAGCTGTCAAAGCTGACGGATTGAACTATCTCAAAATTACCTCTCCACTTCTTCCATTGTCTCCTGTATGTATATATTTTATATTGGATCGATAAAGCTACTGATTAGTGAAACGTCTCATCAGTAAAGATATCCTGGTGTTGTAAATGACTCACGAAATCGTAATAACGCTATTGTAAACAAACCACGGTACGGGCGGGAGAGAACTCATGGCAAGTGAGTCGTACAACTCCAGGCCAGTGCGTGGGCAACTGGAGCAGCTGGCTACAATAAGATTCATCCAGCTAGGTATATTTATATACCATAGGAAGGTTAGCATGGGCCCCTCTGTGACCACATATGCAAATATTTTACAGACGAATCTCCTGCAAGTGCCAACATTAACACCAATGCCAGCACCAGCACCATCAGCTCGAACACCAACAGTGGTACTAACACCAGCATAAATATCCACAACACTGTTACATTAGGCTGCCCTCCTTTTCACAGGAAGATGACGCCTGTATGCAAGCCTTTTCGCCATTTGTAATGGCTACTCTATTTTGTTTTCATCTCTGAAGCATTCAGACGTGAGGTCAGTATTAACTGAAGACCATATCGGGGGGAAGAGGTTTACCTCAACCCCTAGACGTCTGGCCCCACGTAGCTTAACGTATGCATCACAGCTCTGACTGATCAGAAACTGACTTCAGTAACATATAAAGTTCTTTCTTGAAGACAGCCATGTGTTTGCTGGTAATTCCCCTTATGCGCGAAGGTAGTATATTAAAGTATCTTGGTCTCTTTTACACTTATAGTGTTATTAAGAGCATTTGACAGCAGTGTAAAATTTGGGGCCATTGCCTTCTTAACTTTCCAAGTGTAAATTATGATGTGTCTATTTCGCCTACGTTCCAGGAGTGCAATTCGAGGGACTTCAATTATTCCCAGTATTTTAGATGCTTGACTTAATGCATACGAATAATGACGGCTCTCTGTACATCCTCGAAATGTGCAATATCACCTTCTTCTTAAGGAGATATTAATATGCAGCAGTATCCCAGTCAAGAGAGAATAAGTGACTTAAATAGTATCACAACTGAATTGGCATCTTTTGTTTGAAAGTTCTAATTATCCAGCCTATCATTATTAGTGTGATAATAACACTGTTATGATCCTAAAAGGAGAGATCTTTTCACATTACCAGTCCTACATCCCTCACATTTGTGTCCTTGTCCGTTTCAGTTTATATTTCCACAATTTTCCCATAACGGAATGAATGAAATTTGTCGTAATTAAACATCATATTTTTTTAATGGTCCACTGGAAGACGTGGTTTATACCAGCTCGGATGTTTGTTGTGTCGTCAGTGGATGCCACTGATATAAATTCAAATATCGTTTGCAAAGGATAACACGGTGGTATGATTTATGTCTCCATGTCGGATATGAGAATGAGAGAGAGCATCGGGGCGTGTATTGTGCCTTTGGGAAGAGAGTTCTTCACTGCGGGAGCCTCAGATTTTACTCTTTTTTTCGAGATTACTCTTTGGGTTCTACTTGTTACAAAGTTAAATGTTTCCTCTGCCCACTTTTCTAGCTATTCCTTTTACACGCATTTTCTGTGCTGTCACACCACGAACACATTTCTAGAAAACTTTAGCAAAATCTTTACACACAACATCTACATAAAGTTTGTCTTCCAGTGCATCCAGGACCATGTGTTAATGGTTCTGCAGTTGCGAGAAGCAGGAACGACCTGTTCTGAACCCACGGTGCTCTTGGTAATGCAGTTATAAATGATGAATCTACGTGTTTACCAACCTTACTTCTTGAAGCTCCTTCAAAGATTTTAATCATGTGGGACGACAGTGCTGTTAGAGTATTGCTGAATCTTCTTGTTCTGTTTAGTTGTACATAATATCATTTTTTATGCATGATTAGCGAGATATTTTGATAGTTCATAAGCACTCTGAAGGATAGTTGTGAATATACTTTTATCCTATCGTTATTATATGTGTCTGAACTGATCGGCCTGTTAGTCAAACCTCAGGTACCGAGTGGAGTGTGTTTCAGGGTGTTTCACTGTTTCACTAAGTGTTCACTAAGTGTTTCACTAAGTGCATTTCACTATGTGATCTTTACTGAGTGTATTATCTTCACCCGAGGGTGAGTACCCTTCCATTCATTCCATTTTTGCTTATTATTAATTATTAAGGAATATCTTGAAAGATTTGTCATTGTTGCCACCTGCTAAAATAGGCTGACAGTAAGAATGTGTTTTTCTGACAGTAAGAATGTGTTTTTCTGACAGTAAGAATGTGTTTTTCTGACAGTAAGAATGTGTTTTTCTGTTGCCATCATTGCGTAAGCCATTGAAAGGCTATAAGTTGTATAATTAATTATGTGACTGTTAAATTAATGTATTTTACGAAGCTCTACAAGGGTCTTAGAATTAAAAGTTGTCTGAATATAGTGTATAATTTTTTTTATTATGTTTGTAGGTGGATTTCGATTTTCTCAGGTCACTTCGCCTCTACTAAAATCCCTCTACAAATATTTATTTTGTTTGTTATTTATATAGTAAAATTTACTCAGACCAAGGATGTTTATTACCTTAAAGTTTATTATGGTAATAACTCACACCATCACCAGCAGTAACACCATCACCAGCAATAACACCAACACCAGAAATATCGCCAACATCAGTAATGACATCAGCACCAGCAATAACACCAGCACCAGCAATAACACCAGCACCAGCAATAACACCAACACCAGCAATAAACTAACCAAACACCAACAGCAATAACACCAGCACCAGCAATAACACTAACACCAACAATAACACCAGCACCAGCAATAACACTAACACCAACAATAACACCAGCACCAGCAATAACACCAGCACCAGCAATAACACTAACACCAACAATAACACCAACACCAGCAATAACACCAGCACCAACAATAACACCAGCATCGGCAATAACACCATCACCAGCAATAACACCAACACCAGCAATAACACCAGCACCAGCAATAACACTAACACCAACAATAACACCAGTACCAGCACCAACACATCAACAGCAATGGCATCACTGACAGAGACAACAAAAGCATCAATAGCAACAAATTCGTATATGCAATAAGATCATAGCAAACAGATAATATCACTATATGTAAAATATCCACCGTGGAAAAAAACAGTGAATTCCCAAGCGATTTTGTGATTACTCACAATATCAAGGAACTGTGAGAAATCACAAAAGGGCTTAGAAATTCACTATTTTTTTCCACAGTGGTTCTTTAGGGCAAAATTACGTAAATACTGTGCACATTTGTTCACTATAAATTTCAGACACTTATGAATGAAAAGTTAACATTAAAAGCAAGACATTAAATGAAGAAGAAGAAAATAAGTTGTTTTATGTACAAAAATGTGTCAAGAAAACGAAGAAGGTTCTGAGAAAGATAAAATGAGAAGTATTCTGAAATGAGGAAGAAGACGAGGGAAGTATGCAGGGTTAATAAGAACGAGGTGAGGAATATTAATGTTACTTGTGGCAAAGGATAACGCTTACACCCGCATTCACAGGGATATATATATATATATATATATATATATATATATATATATATATATATATATATATATATATATATATATACACCTCGCATCCACGAATATATGCGTAGACATTCCCTCTCTCTCTCCCTCTTATTTCCTCACCCTCACTCCTCTCCCCCCTTTTCCCTCCCTCTCTACACCCTGTCCTTCCTTTCTCCACTCTGTCTCACTACACCTCATGCTTTCTTCTCTCTCTCTCTCTCTCTTTCTCCCTCTTTCCACTCCCTATTTTATCCTCCTACTTCCTCCAGATACACTGTCGACATCATCCACTTCCTGGAAATCGCAATACAGGTGAAAATGTTATTTCAGGATTACTGTCGCGTTTTCACCTTGTCACTGGCTATTGTGAATCACTCTCCCGATTGTTTTGTTTGGGGGAGAGACAGGGAGGATGGAGAGAAGGAAGAGAGGAATGGAGGTGTGAGGGAGG
This sequence comes from Cherax quadricarinatus, assembly GCF_026875155.1. NCBI lineage: Eukaryota > Metazoa > Arthropoda > Malacostraca > Decapoda > Parastacidae > Cherax > Cherax quadricarinatus. Next base: position 61,752,329 of record NC_069413.1, read on the forward strand.
GAGGGATATAGGGGGAAGGAAGGAGGAAGAGAAGGAGACATGAAGTGTGGGAGGAACTGAAGGAGACGATGTTTAGGAGGCAAACAGTAAGAGGGTAGGAGAGAGAGAGAGAGATAAAGAGTGTTTTGTACCATTATCATTATGTAATTGAGTCTGCATGGGTTGGTCTCCAGTTCTTGGGTCAGCCTCTCAACCTCTGATCACTGGCAGTGAACAAATTGTTTTACACACTCTTGAATTCATGTTATGTTTCTTATTTGTAAAAAGATACACAAAAATGCAATAGACAAAATGCAAAGAATAAAGTGTGAGTGTGTTTGCAACAGAAGTTATCGTCAGTGTAAAGGATTTGAATCCCAGAACGAGAGAGAGAGAGAGAGAGAGAGAGAGAGAGAGAGAGAGAGAGGAAATGAAGGATACAGAAATAAATATAGGGAAAAATCATTTCTTTTGGATACTGAAAAAGTGTCATGGAATCCATTTTTTTCTGGATCTCATGACGAGAGAGTAAATTGGAAGACAAGTGGAAGATGGAACACATTGCTACAATATTTAAAAATTGGAGACAAAAGAGACCAAACTATAGGCTAGTTTCTTTGACAAGTGTTGTCTGCCTAATTGGAAAAAATAAAACATTAGAAGAAAGTGGATAATATGCAAGGTAATCGCGAGTAGGACAGACCAGGGCCAAGTACCAGGGAGTTTAGATAGTTTTACAAGGAACTAAGATATATTTCCAGAGAGCTTAGATAGATTTACAGGGAGTTTAGTTTTATAGGGAGTTTAGATATATTTACAGGGAGCTAGATAGCTTTTTGAGAGACCTCACCATGATAGAGTATCTTGGAACTGGAAAATATGGAAGAAATAAAAGGCAAATTATTATAAGGGGTGAGACATTTTCTACTTGAGAGGAAAATGCTAACATTTATAAGAGAAAAATGTCCTGGTGGGGATATGTCAGCGGTGGGGTGCCACAAGGATCTGTACTTGTTCCGATGTTTTTGAATTTATGTAAATAACTTATAAGAGGAACAAAAAAACTATACAGCAACACTTAGATAAGATAAACAATCAAAATGACTGTATGTTCCTTCATGATTACCTGGATAAATTAAGCGAACGGAGTGATAAACGAAATTTTATCTGGATTAGTACCATGTGCTGAAAATTAAAAATAAAACCAAAATCCCGCAATGAGACACAGAAATAATGTAGAGTCCGCAAAAAATACTGAAAGTGTGAGACAGAGGGATCTTAGGAGTTATTTTAAAAGAAATTGTATGACTTATGGTGAAAAACTTACAGGTTACAGTGCCAAACTATGAAATTGTTTTTACATACGTAAATAAATATTTGCAAACAGCTAAGAACACACACACACACACACACACACACACACAACACAAGAGACAGAAAAGAGGCACTAAACTATAGACCTGTGTCATTGACGTGTATAGTATGCAAAATTATGGAGAAGTTTATCAGGAGGAGAGTGGTGGAGCACCTGGAACGGAACAGGAGTATAAATGCCAACCAGCACGGATGTATGTAAGGCATATCCTGTGTCACAAACCTTCTGGAGTTTTATGATAAAATAACAGAAGTAAGACACGAGAGAGAGGGGTGGGTTGATTGATCTTCTTGGACTGCAAGAAGGCCTTTGACACAGTTCCTCACAAGAGATAGTGCAGAAGCTAGAGCATCAGGCGCATATAACAGAAGGGCACTGCAATGGATCAGAGAATACCTGACAGGAGGCAACAACGAGTCATGGTACGTAATGAGATATCACAGTGGGCACCTGTGACGAGCGGGGTCCCATAGGGGTCGGTCCTAGGACCAGTGCTATTTTTGGTAATATGTGAACGACATGATGGAAGGGTTAGACTCAGAAGTGTCCCTGTTTGCAGATGATGTGAAGTTAATGAGGAGAATTAAATCTGATGAGGACCAGGCAGGACTTCAAAGAGACCTGGACAGACTGGACACCTGGTCCAGCAAATGGCTTCTCGAATTTAATCCTGCCAAATGCAAAGTCATGAAGATAGGGAAGGGCACAGAAGACCACAGACAGAGTATAGGCTAGGTGGCCAAAGACTGCAAACCTCACTCAAGGAGAAAAGATCTGGGGTGGAGTATAACACCG
>NC_069413.1:61761977-61779477 GCF_026875155.1 Cherax quadricarinatus
TAGCTTCTCGAATTTAACCCTGCCAAATGCAAAGTCATGAAAATAGGGAAGGGCACAGAAGACCACAGACAGAGTATAGGCTAGGTGGCCAAAGACTGCAAACCTCACTCAAGGAGAAAGATCTTGGGGTGAGTATAACACCGAGCATGTCTCCCGGGAAACACACATCAATCAGATAACTGCTGCAGCATATGGGGCGCCTGGCAAACCTGAGAACAGCATTCCGATACCTAAGTAAGGAATCGTTCAAGAAAACTGTACACTGTGTATGTCAGGACCATACTGGAGTATGCAGCACCTGTTTGGAACCCGCACTTGATAAAGCACGTCAAGAAACTAGAGAAAGTACAATGGTTTGCCACAAGGTTAGTTCCCGAGCTAAGGGGAATGTCCCCATGAAGAAAGAAGATTTTAAAGGGAAAACGGCCTGACGACACTGGGGGACAGGAGGGTCAGGGGAGACATGATAACGACATATAAAATACTGCGTGGACAAGGTGGACAAAGACAGGATGTTTCAGGGAGGGGACACAGAAACAAGAGGCCACAATTGGAAGTTGAAGATTCAGATGAATCAAAGGGATGTTTAGGAAGTATTTCTTCAGTCATAGAGTAGTCAGGCCCCCCTGGAATAGCCAAGAATGAAAGTATGGGGGCAGGAACCATACATAGTTTTTAAGGCGAGGGATGATAGAGCTCTGGGGCAGGGAGGGGAGGAGGACCTAGTAGCAATCAGCGAAGAGGCGGGGCCAGGAGCTGTGACTCGACCCCTGCAAAACCCCAAATAGGTGAGTACAATAGGTGAGTACACACACACACACACACACACACACACACACACACACACACACACCCACACACACACACACACACATACACACACACAAAACACATACACACACACAAAACACACACACACTACACACACACACATACACACACACATACACACACACACACACACACCACACACACACACACGCACACACACACACACACCACACACACACACATACTCACACACACACACACACACACACACACACACACAAAACACACACACCATACACCACAACACACATACACACACACACATACACACCCCACACACACACACACACACAAAACCCCACACACACACACACACACACCCCACACACACACACACACACACACCACACCCCACACACACACACACACACTCACACACACACACACCACGCACCCACACCACACACACAACACACACACACACACACACAACACACACCACCAACATCAACCCCACACACACGCACACACACACCACACACACACACACACACACGCACACACACACACACCCAAGCACACAAACCCCCACACAAAAACCCACAACACAGTGTTTCCATCTTACAAAGTAAACTTCCTCTCTGTGTCTTCTTTTCCTCCTCTTTAAAATCTTCCCGAATGGTTAATGAGAAGCTATATTTTTTTACCTCTCTCTCTCTCTCTCTCTCTCTCTCTCTCTCTCTCTCTCTCCCTCTCTCTCTCTCTCTCTTCCTCTCTTTCTTCCAGTTAGTCTATTGATGATAGACTTTCCTTTGAAGGGGGGGGGTAATGTGAGACAGGAGGGAGGGAGGAAGAACGAAGGAGAGAGGGTGAGGGAGAGAAGGGAGACAGAGAGAAAACCAAAGGAAAGTGAGAGAAAGGGAGATGAGGGTGGGAGTAGGGGAAGTAGAGGGGGATAGAAGGAGGCGAAATAGGATAAGAGAAGAAGAGGGTGGGGATTGAGAGAATGAATGAGAAAGAGAAGACAGGATGAGGAGAGAGAGTGTTGATTAATAGAATGAGAAAGGAAAATGAGAATATGAGGAAGAGGAAGGGAAAGATGAAGGAGGGTGGGAAGGCAGGCGAATGGAAGCGACAAGAGAGAAGAGGAGCGGGTGAGGGAGGAAGGGAGTTTAGGAGAGAAAAAGAAAGAAGGAAGGGAAAGAGGACGGAAGGAGATGGTGAAGAGAAGACGGCGTGAGGACTGAGGATGAAAGAGGGAGTGGAAAATGAAAGAAGGAAGAGAGAGAGAGAGAGAGAGAGAGAGAGAGAGAGAGAGAGAGAGAGAGAGAGAGAGAGAGAGAGAGAGAGAGAGAGAGAGAGAGAGAGAGAGAGAGAGAGAGAGAGAGAGAGAGAGAGAGAGAGAGAGAGAAAGACAGAGAGAAGGCAGACCTCTTTGCTGAGCACTTTGCTACCAAAATACAAGTTCCTGATCCAGCAAGGGTCCCTCCTTGGCTAGCTGCAAGAACTGTGTCAAAACTGTCAGTGGTGACAATAAGGCAGGAGGAGGTGCATTTCCTTCTTAAATCGCTTGACCAAGAAAAGGCTGTGGGCCCAGACAAGTTGAGCCCAAGATTGCTGAGAAGATATGCAGACCAGCTAGCAGCACCGCTAACTCGCATCTTTCAGCACTGCCTAGTACAGTGTAAATGGCCTTCTCTGTGGAAACAGGCAAATGTAGTCCCTGTTCACAAAAAGAAGAGCAGAACAGAAATCAGCAACTACAGACCAGTGTCACTCCTGTCAATCACTGGTAAGATTCTTGAGACAATAATCTCAAGACAAATGACAGAGTTTTTCGACTACCACTCACTACTTTGTGATCGTCAATATGGCTTCAGGAAAGGTTACTCTGCTGCTGATCTGTTGTTAAACCTCTCCACTAAGTGGCATCAGTCACTGGATGAATCCAAAGTCAGCTGTGTGGTAGCACTGGACATTACTGGTGCTTTCGACCGGGTGTGGCACCAGGGCCTCTTAGCAAAACTTCAAGCACTGGGAATTGCAGGCTCTACGCTATGTCTCCTCAGTGATTACCTGCATGGTAGATATCTAAGTGTAGTTCTCAATGGAACGGAATCAGCAAGACATCCTATTGGGGCAAGTGTTCCACAAGGAAGAGTGCTGGGACCATTGTTATGGAATGTCTACTTCAACGACCTTTTTCATCTCATCCCAGAATCACATGCATATGCAGACGACTGTACACTGACATTCACTTATCGAAGAGAAGAAATGCCAGCTGCTCTAAGCTACATCAATCACCAGCTAAGAGCTATATCAGCTTGGGGAAATAGATGGCAAGTGACATTTAAACCTGAGAAAACGCAAATGATGATCGTCTCTAGGCACCATGATAGTAATGCTGGTGCAGTAGTAAGGATGAATGGGAGGATGTTGGCACCTGGAGAAGAAGTTGATATCCTTGGGGTGAAATTTGACTCCAAACTAACCATGAAGAACCATGTTGTAAATCTTGCAAACAAGGCAGCCAGGAAGCTTACAGCACTTCCCCTTATCTCGCATCTGCTTGGCAGTAAGGGTTGCAAGATTGTGTACGAGGCACAAGTACGCTCACACCTTGAGTATGCTCCACTTTCTTGGTTTGCCTGCCCCCCCTCTCATCTGCGACTGCTTGACAGAGTAGAGAACAGAGCAAGACGTCTCATCTCTCGCCTGGACTCATCCTGGACAGATCTGTCATTTCAGCAGAGCCTTACTGTTTTGTACAAGGCCAATATTGTCAAAGTACCACACTTGGATCCACTTCGAGGACATCGTGAAACAAGCTTTTATGCCACAAGACGGGCAGAAAGCAGCAACTTCACTCTGGCTGTACCCTTCTCCAGAACATCACTCCATCTGAGATCATATATACCCAGGATGACTCGAGTATGGAACACATTCGTTCAGCATAATGATGTCAACGAGATAAAGTCTGTTGATCAAATGAAAATGCTGGCCCACAGATGGCTCCAATTTCATCCTGTTCCCTACTTGAATGTTTCATAACAATAAAAATGCTTTCAAATGAGCTGATGTAGGTAACAGCTCTTAGCTTGCCAATAAAGTTAGGAATCCTTAACCTGTAAATAGCTTGTCAATAAAGCTAGGGATCCTTAACCTTGTCAAACCCTGTGTAAAAAAAAAAAAAAAAAAAAAGAGACAGAGAGAGAGACTTCAAACTGACCATGAAAAATCACGTTGTAAATCTTGCAAACAAGGCAGCCAGGAAGCTTACAGCACTTTGCCGTATCTCCCATCTGCTTGACAGTAGGGGTTGCAAGATTTTGTACGAGGCACAAGTACGTTCACACCTTGAGTATGCTCCACTTTCTTGGTTCGCCTGCCCCCCTTTCTCATCTGCGACTGCTTGACAGAGTAGAGAACAGAGCAAGACGTCTTATCTCTCGCCTGGACCCATCCTGGATAGATTTGTCATTTCAGCAGAACCTTCAACACAGGAGGGATGTGGGTGGCCTTACTGTTATGTACAAGGCCAATATTGTAAAAGTCCCACACTTGGATCCACTTCGAGGACAGCGTGAAGCAAGTTTCTATACCACAAGACGGGCAGAAAGCAGCAACTTCACTCTGGCTGTACCCTTCTCCAGAACATCACTCCATCTGAGATCATTTATCCCCAGGATGACTCGAGTCTGAAACACATTCGTACAGCATTATGATGTAGATGAATGGTTCAAAGAACCGACATGTTGTTAAATTAGACACATGTGCAACTCTTGGGTATGCTATTCTATTCAAGATTGATGGACTGACCACATCGACTCAAGGTTGAGGGACTGATTACCTCATTCTCCTCCTGTTCTTCAAGTTTCTCCTATGTATGGACTGATGAAGCCACTGTGTGGCGAAACGTTTCCTCAATAAAGATACCCAAGAGTTGCACATGTGTCTAATTTAACAGCATTATGATGTCAACGAGATAAAGTCAGTTGATCAGATGAAAATGCTGGGCCACAGATGGCTCCAACTTCATCCTGTTCCCTACTTGTATGTCTCATAACAATAAAAATGCTTTCAAATGAGCTGATGTAGGTAACAACTTTTAGCTTGTCAATAAAGCTAGGGATCCTTAAGCTAACCTTGTCAAACCCTGTGTAAAAAAAAAAAAAAAAAAAAAAAAAAAAAGACAGAGAGACAGAGAAAAAGAGACAGAGACAGACAGACAGACAGACAGACAAACAGAGGCAGGGAGAGAGAGAGAGAGATAGTGATAAGAGTAAAAACAGGTACCTTCACATGCATCTCATTCATCAAGGTGTCGGTGCTGAATACTTTCAATAACATAGCAGCCTCCCTGCTGACCGGATCATGTCCATCGAAAACTTATCTTAAAGTTCCACCCCTTCCCCCCCTCCCTTCATATTGAGACAGTTGTGTCATCTGTCGCACTTAAGGCACGAAGGTGAAGCCTCACGTGCTCGCACGTGCACCAGGTTGCTGTCCTGGCCACGGACACACACGAGGGTTGTGGATCATTACTGAAGGTGGACCAAGTATGGAATTCGGTCACCCCTTTGCAGGTTCGTGTGTCCACTTCAATCCTCCCTCATGGCTGATGGATCCATCACATCATCTTCGTCTCTCCACCGCTTCTGTTGTCTCCATATTCATTCACCTCTTTATTAGACTGAAGAAGCCTACTGTGTAGGAAGTAGGTCAGAGTACAGGAAGTAGGTCAAGGTGCAGGAAGTAGGTCAGGGTGCAGGAAGAAGGTCAGGGTTCAGGAAGTAGGTCAGGGTGCAGGAAGTAGGTCAGGGTGCAGGAAGTAGGTCAGAGTGCAGGAAGAAGGTCAGGGTGCAGGAAGAAGGTCAGGGTGCAGGAAGTAGGTCAGGGTGCAGGAAGTAGGTCAGGGTACAGGAAGAAGGTCAGGGTGCAGGAAGTAGGTCAATGTGCAGGAAGTAGGTCAGGGTACAGGAAGTAGGTCAAGGTGCAGGAAGTAGGTCAGGGTACAGGAAGTAGGTCAGGGTGCAGGAAGTAGGTCAGGGTACAGGAAGTAGGTCAGGGTGCAGGAAGTAGATCAAGGTGGAGGAAGTAGGTCAGGGTGCAGAAAAGTCAGGGTGCAGGAAGTAGATCATGGTGCAGGAAGTAGGTCAGGGTGCAGGAAGTAGGTCAGGGTGCAGGAAGTAGGTCAGGGTGCAGGAAGTAAGTCAGGGTGCAGGAAGTAGGTCAGGGTGCAGGAAGTAGGTCAGGGTGCAGGAAGTAGGTCAGGGTGCAGGAAGTAGGTCAGGGTGCAGGAAGTAGGTCAGGGTGTAGGAAGAAGGTCAGGGTGCAGGAAGTAGTTCAAGGTGCAGGAAGTAGGTCAGGGTGCAGGAAGTAGGTCAGGGTGCAGGAAGAAGGTCAGGGTGCAGGAAGTAGTTCAAGGTGCAGGAAGTAGATCAAGGTGCAGGAAGTAGATCATTGTGCAGGAAGTAGGTCAGGGTGCAGGAAGTAGTTCAAGGGTGCAGGAAGTAGTTCAAGGTGCAGGAAGTAGGTCAGGGTGCAGGAAGAAGGTCAGGGTGCAGGAAGTAGATCAAGGTGCAGGAAGTAGGTCAGGGAGCAGGAAGAAGGTCAGAGTGAAGGAATATGGTCAGATGCGGGAACACATTGAAGTCCTACTGTAGGTCAAGCGTCGCAAAAAAAATTTAGCTTTGCTTAAAGCGTTCGAGAGTTATCGCCCGCAAAACTAATGAAAATACAAATAGGAGCAGATGGGGAAATACTACAAATAGATCTGGACAAGCTGCAGGATTAGTCTAAGTGATCTTCTGTCAAGACCTGAAGCAGGAAGAATGATTAACATTGCATTCTGAACTTCAGTACGTCTCGCTGAATATTCTGAACGTATGTTACTCTTGGTGAGAGAATTTTGTGAACGTGTGTAACTCTTGGTGAGAGACTGTTGTGAACGTGTGTAGCACTTGTTGAGAGAATGTTCTGAACGCGTGTTAGTTTGGTGAGAGAATGTTCCGAACGTAACTCTTGGTGAGAGAATGTTCTAAACGTGTGTAACTATTGGTAAGAGAATGTTCTGAACGTGACTCTTGGTGAAAGAATGTTCTGCACGTAACTCTTGATGAGAGAATGTTGTGAACGTGTGTAACTCTTGGTGAGAGAATGTTCTGAACGTGTGTTAGTTTTTATGAGAGAATGTTCTGAACGTAACTCTTGGTGAGAGAATGTTCTGAACGTAACTTTTGGTGAGAGAATGTTGTGAACGTGTGTAAATCTTGTTGAGAGAATGTTGTGGACGTGTGTAACTCTTGGTGAGAGAATCTTGTGAACGTGTGTAACTCTTGGTGAGAGAATATTGCGAACGTGTGTAACTCTTGGTGAGAGAATGTTCTGAACGTGGGTTAGCATTGGTGACAGAATGTTCTGATCGGTAACTCTTGGTGAGAGAATGTTCTGAACGTAACTTTTTGTGAGAGAATGTTCTGAACGTAACTCTTGGTGAGAGAATGTTCTGAACGTAACTCTTGGTGAGAGAATGTTCTGAACGTAACTCTTGGTGAGAGAATGTTCTGAACGTAACTCTTGGTGAGAGAATGTTCTGAACGTAACTCTTGGTGAGAGAATGTTCTGAACGTAACTCTTGGTGAGAGAATGTTCTGAACGTAACTCTTGGTGAGAGAATGTTCTGAACGTAACTCTTGGTGAGAGAATGTTCTGAACGTAACTCTTGGTGAGAGAATGTTCTGAACGTAACTCTTGGTGAGAGAAAGTTCTGAACGTAACTCTTGATGAGAGAATGTTCTGAACGTAACTCTTGGTGAGAGAATGTTCTGAACTTAACTCTTGGTGAGAGAATGTTCTGAACGTAACTCTTGGTGAGAGAATGTTCTGAACGTAACTCTTGGTGAGAGAATGTTCTGAACGTAACTCTTGGTGAGAGAATGTTCTGAACGTAACTCTTGGTGAGAGAATGTTCTGAACGTAACCTTGATGAGAGAATGTTCTGAACGTAACTCTTGGTGAGAGAATGTTCTGAACGTAACTCTTGATGAGAGAATGTTCTGAACGTAACTCTTGGTGAGAGAATGTTCTGAACGTAACTCTTGATGAGAGAATGTTCTGAACGTAACTCTTGGTGAGAGAATGTTCTGAACGTAACTCTTGATGAGAGAATGTTCTGAACGTAACTCTTGGTGAGAGAATGTTCTGAACGTAACTCTTGGTGAGAGAATGTTCTGAACGTAACTCTTGGTGAGAGAATGTTCTGAACGTAACTCTTAGTGAGAGAATGTTCTGAACGTAACTCTTGATGAGAGAATGTTCTGAACGTAACTCTTGGTGAGAGAATGTTCTGAACGTAACTCTTGATGAGAGAATGTTCTGAACGTAACTCTTGGTGAGAGAATGGTCTCCACAAATTGTGTATTTCTGCGTATCCCTAAAATTAATTTGTGATACAATTCGAGGAATTTGTTTTAAATAATGACAAAATTTGAAAACAAAATAACTATTTGTATTACCATATCAGGGAATTTTTTCTTTGATTGATTTGTTAGGTACCAGCATACAACAACTTCAATTATATACATATACATTCAAAATTAAGACTCGTACGATATATATGAATATATATATATATATATCATATATATATATATATATATATATATATATATATATATATATATATATATATATATATATATATATATATATATAATATATATATATATATATATATATATATATTATTATTTATTATTATTATTATTATCACACAGGCCGATTCCCCACCAAGGCAGGGTGCCCGAAAAAGAAAAACTTTCACCATCATTCACTCAATCACTGTCTTGCCAGAAGGGTGCTTTACACTACAGTTTTTAAACTGCAACATTAACACCCCTCCTTCAGAGTGCAGGCACTGTACTTCCCATCTCCAGGACTCAAGTCCGGCCTGCCGGTTTCCCTGAACCCCTTCATAAATGTTACTTTGCTCACACTCCAACAGCACGTCAAGTATTGAAAACCATTTGTCTCCATTCACTCCTATCAAACACGCTCATGCATACCTGCTGGAAGTCCAAGCCCCTCGCACACAAAACCTCCTTTACCCCCTCTCTCCCAACCTTTCCTAGCCGACCCTACCCCGTCTTCCTTCCACTAAAGACTGATACACTCTTGAAGTCATTCTGTTTCGCTCCATTCTCTCTACATGTCCGAACCACCTCAACAACCCTTCCTCAGCCCTCTGGACAACAGTTTTGGTAATCCCGCACCTCCTCCTAACTTCCAAACTACGAATTCTCTGCATTATATTCCACACCACACATTGCCCTCAGACATGACATCTCCACTGCCTCCAGCCTTCTCCTCGCTGCAACATTCATCACCATGCTTCACACCCATATAAGAGCGTTGGTAAAACTATACTCTCATACATTCCCCTCTTTGCCTCCAAGGACAAAGTTCTTTGTCTCCACAGACTCCTAAGTGCACCACTCACTCTTTTTCCCTCATCAATTCTATGATTCACCTCATCTTTCATAGACCCATCCGCTGACACGTCCACTCCCAAATATCTGAATACATTCACCTCCTCCATACTCTCTCCCTCCAATCTGATATTCAATCTTTCATCACCTAATCTTTTTGTTATCCTCATAACCTTACTCTTTCCTGTATTCACCTTTAATTTTCTTCTTTTGCACACCCTACCAAATTCATCCACCAATCTCTGCAACTTCTCTTCAGAATCTCCCAAAAGCACAGTGTCATCAGCAAAGAGCAGCTGTGACAACTCCCACTTTGTGTGTGATTCTTTATCTTTTAACTCCACGCCTCTTGTCAAGACCCTCGCATTTACTTCTCTTACAACCCCATCTATAAATATATTAAACAACCACGGTGACATCACACATCCTTGTCTAAGGCCTACTTTTACTGGGAAATAATTTCCCTCTTTCCTACATACTCTAACTTGAGCCTCACTATCCTCGTAAAAACTCTTCACTGCTTTCAGTAACCTACCTCCTACACCATACACTTGCAACATCTGCCACATTGCCCCCTATCCACCCTGTCATACGCCTTTTCCAAATCCATAAATGCCACAAAGACCTCTTTAGCCTTATCTAAATACTGTTCACTTATATGTTTCACTGTAAACACCTGGTCCACACACCCCCTACCTTTCCTAAAGACTCCTTGTTCATCTGCTATCCTATTCTCCGTCTTACTCTTAATTCTTTCAATAATAACTCTACCATACACTTTACCAGGTATACTCAGCAGACTTATCCCCCTATAATTTTTGCACTCTCTTTTATCCCTTTGCCTTTATACAAAGAAACTATAATTGCTCTCTGCCAATCCCTAGGTACCTTACCTCTTCCATACATTTATTAATAATTGCACCAACCACTCCAAAACTATATCCCCACCTGCTTTTAACATTTCTATCTTTATCCATTCAATCCCGGCTGCCTTACCCCCTTTCATTTTACCTACTGCCTCACGAACCTTCCCCCACACTCACAACTGGCTCTTCCTCACTCTACAAGATGTTATTCCTCCTTGCCCTATACACGAAATCACAGCTTCCTATCTTCATCAACATTTAACATTCCTGAAAATATTCCCTCCATCTTCCCAATACCTCTAACTCTCCATTTAATAACTCTCCTCTCCTATTTTTAACTGACAAATCATTTGTTCTCTAGGCTTTCTTAACTTGTTAATCTCACTCCAAAACTTTTTCTTATTTTCAACAAATTTGTTGATAACATCTCCCCACTCTCTCATTTGCTCTCTTTTTACATTGCTTCACCACTCTCTTAACCTCTCTCTTTTTCTCCATATACTCTTCCCTCCTTGCATCACTTCTACTTTGTAAAAACTTCTCATATGCTAACTTTTTCTCCTTACTACTCTCTTTACATCATCATTCCCACCAATCGCTCCTCTTCCCTCCCGCACCCACTTTCCTGTAACCACAAACTTCTACTGAACACTCTAACACTACATTTTTAAACCTACCCATACCTCTTCGACCCCATTGCCTATGCTCTCATTAGCCCATCTATCCTCCAATAGCTGTTTATATCTTACCCTAACTGCCTCCTCCTTTAGTTTATAAACCTTCACCTCTCTCTTCCCTGATGCTTCTATTCTCCTTGTATCCCATCTACCTTTTACTTCAGTGTAGCTACAACTAGAAAGTGATCTGATATATCTGTGGCCCCTCTATAAACATGTACACCCTGAAGTCTACTCAACAGTCTTTTATCTACCAATACATAATCCAACAAACTGCTGTCATTTCGCCCTACATCATATCTTGTATACTTATTTATCTCTTTTTCTTAAAATATGTATTTCCTATAACTAAACCCCTTTCTATACAAAGTTCAATCAAAGGGCTCCCATTATCATTTACACCTGGCACCCCAAACTTACCTACCACACCCTCTCTAAAGTTTCTCCTACTTTAGCATTCAGGTCCCCTACCACAATTACTCTCTCACTTGGTTCAAAGGCTCCTATACATTCACTTAACATCTCCCAAAATCTCTTCTCTCTCCTCTGCATTCCTCTCTTCTCCAGGTGCATACACGCTTATTATGACCCACTTCTCGCATCCAACCTTTACTTTAATCCACATAATTCTTGAATTTACACATTCATATTCTCTTTTCTCCTTCCATAACTGATCATTTAACATTACTGCTACCCCTTCCTTTGCTCTAACTCTCTCAGATACTCCAGATTTAATCCCATTTATTTCCCCCCACTGAAACTCTCCTACCCCCTTCAGCTTTGTTTCGCTTAGGGCCAGGACATCCAACTTCTTTTCATTCATACATCAGCAATCATCTGTTTCTTGTCATCCGCACTTCATCCACGCACATTTAAGCATCCCAGTTTTATAAGTTTTTCTTCTTCTCTTTTTTAGTAAGTGTCTACAGGAGAAGGGGTTAGTAGCCCATTGCTCCCGGCATTTTAGTCGCCTCATACGACACGCATGGCTTACGGAGGAAAGATTTCTTTTCCACTTCCCCATGGACAATAGAAGAAATAAAGAAGAACAAGAGCTATTTAGAAAAAGGAGAAAAACCTAGATGTATGTATATATATATATGCATGTGCGTGTCTGTGAAGTGTGACCAAAGTGTAAGTAGGAGTAGCAAGATATCCTGTTATCTAGCGTGTTTATGAGACAGAAAAAGAACAGCAATCCTACCATCATGCAAAACAGTTACAGGTTTCTGTTTCACAGTCATCTGGCAGGACGGTAGTACTTCCCTGGGTGGTTGCTGTCTACCAACCTACTACCTATATATATATATATATATATATATATATATTATATATATATATATATAATATATATATATATTAATTTAAATAATATAGGGAGGTACCACCTCTAGAACTGTTATAGGGACCCTCATCCTCAGAGAAAAGAATAAACTTGCTTCAGGGAAAACTCAAGGTTCTCCCTGAAGCTGTTTGAGAATTTTCTCCTACCACCCCCTATAATTAATATATATTTTATTTAAAGACAAAATGCATTGACAAAACATTCACAAAAATACAATAGAAAGTAAAACAACATAGTTAGCTCAGAGCTACATCTCGAATACTTCGTCCAGCTCCCTGGCGGTGGGCCGCGTGCCCAGAATGCTGCAGGCATTTCCTCTCTGGATCGCAACACTGAGTCTTTGAAAGAGGACACTGGTCGCCCTGTGGTTCTTGGTTTCTATGATGAGCTTTTCACCCAGCTCTTTGAGGAACTTTAGAGCACACTTGCCCCATGCTCCAAGGGTCTCCGATCCTATTGGGATGAAGTTATAGCAAGGGGAAAGACCTTCATATTTGCGGATCTTCTGGGTCTTCCTGTGGCTGGCAGCTCCACCCCCTTCCACTACGGAGTATGGCAAGTAGGTGTCTGCCAATGTGGCGGCGCAGGTGTAGTCCCAGGCAATCTGCTTTCCATCCTTCCAAGGTAGCATAGTGGCTCCATCAGGACGCTTTTGACTTCCGTCAGACCTCTGCACTTGGGGTTCCCGTTGAGCTGGGCAACAGGCTGTGGCGAGGCTTCTCTTTGTGATGTCATTGACCTCCTCATGTCTGGCATACTTCCCTTCTGCTGTGTGACACACGAGACCATGAAGTCCGAATTGATCAGCTGTCGCCCTGCCGCAAATACACCTGTGTTCGGTGAGGATGGGGGCGGCTAGGAGAAGAGCAACACCAATCCGAATGGCCTGTGGGTCTAGTCGAGTGCCCAAGGAGGAACGGGAACAGCTAACAGGAAATCTCCTGAGTGTGGTGCCTTCACTGCCAGGAGACGAGCTTTGTTCTTTCCTGAGGCGTTGGAGAGCACTGGTTGGCGATTTTTTTCCATGATCGGTTTGTCCCAGTGGGACTGTTTGTGTTCTTTGGTAGGAGCCGGTCTACTGGTCTTATATATTATATATATATATATCTATATATATATATATATATATATATATATATATATATATATATATATATAATATATATATATACTATATATATATATATATATATATATATATATATATATATATATATATATATATATATATATATATATTATATATATATATATATATATATATATATGCACTATAAATACTGCTCATTAATATATACACATTTTGCTTCAGAAATATCGACAGGGAACTCGAAAGCCGCTCCTTCTGATAGCAGTCTTCGAAAATTTCTTGGATATTCTTTAAGCATTCGTTGAATATCTCTTGAGTGAACACTCTTCTGTAAGTGCTACAATTATATCGTAATAACATAAGCCTAATGTATTTTTTTCAAAAGGCGATCAGTACAGTGGTACAGTAAACGACCAGCATTCGCTTGGCCTCCGGTCTGTAAACACGCCCATCCTTTAAAAAGAAATAAACATCATCAGGTTAAACCTTTGCAGATGGTTTTTGACGATGAACATCAGTGTTTACAAACAGTGACAACAATGAGAGGGATTTACACCAATAGAGACTTTGACTCACCTGCCTGAAGGTTTGTTAATTAAAAGATTATCTTTACTCTGTTATTAGTGCAAATCCCGCATGGAAAAATTCATTTATTGGCGTTCGCTAATGGATGATTTCCCCAAGAGGTTACGCAACACAACGGGTGATCACCAGTAACATTAACCCACGTACAGTGTAACACTCCTCCTCCCCCCGCAACCCATAAATAGGTGATCCTTACTAAAGGTTAACTCCAACCAACGGTGTACCTCAAAGTTTACACACGATGATGGTTGACTCCCTAATACTTCACCTCCCAATAGACCACACCACAGAGTGGGCAACACCCCACAGTGGGTGGAAAGCCCACAATGGGTGACTCCCACACCGCAGTAAACCCAACGTTAAGCCCATGACAATAAACTCAGAGGCGTGTAATGTTACTACGGTGGTCGGGGATGATCCCATGTTTTTTTCTCCTCCTTTTGCAAAACATATTTAACACTGCTTTTTTTGTTGCTCGAATATCGAACTCCACCATGACGAAGGCAATATAAATTTTATATATTTACTTACACACACACACACACACACACACACACACACACACACACACATATTATATATATATATATATATATATATATATATATATATATATATATATATATATATATATATATATATATATATACATATATATATATCTTTCTTTCTTTCAACACACCGGCCGTATCCCACCGAGGCGGGGTGGCCAAAAGGAAAACTAAAGTTTCTCCTTTTACATTTAGTAATATATACAGGAGAAGAGGTTACTAGCTCCTTGCTCCCGGCATTTTAGTCGCCTCTTACAACACGCATGGCTTACGGAGGAAGAATTCTGTTCCACTTCCCCATGGAGGTAAGAGGAAATAAACAAGAACAAGAACTAGAAAGAAAATAGAAGAAAACCCAAAGGGGTGTGTATATATATGCTTGTACATGTATGTGTAGTGTGACCTAAGTGTAAGTAGAAGTAGCAAGACATACCTGAAATCTTGCATGTGTATGAGACAGATAAAAAAAAGACACCAGCAATCTTACCCATCGTGTAAAACAATTACAGGCTTCAGCTTTACACTCACTTGGCAGGACGGTAGTACCTCCCTGGATGGTTGCTGTCTACCAACCTACTACCTTTAAACCAACCTATATATATATATATATATATATTATATATATATATATATATATATATATATATATTATATATATTATATATATATTATAATATATATTATATTATATATATATTATATATGTATAATATATATTATATATATATATATATATATATATATATACTATATATATATTATATTATAATATATATATATATATATATATATATTATATATATATATTTGATATTATATATATATATATACATATATATTATATATATATATTATTATATATATATATATATATATTATATATATATATATATATATAATATATATATGTGTGTGTGTGTGTGTGTGTGTGTGTGTGTGTGGTGTGTGTGTGTGTGTGTACTCACCAACAGTACTCACCTAGTTGAGGTTGTAGGGGTCGAGTCCTGGCTCTGGCCCGCCTCTTCACTGGTCGCTACTAGGTCACTCTCCCTGAACCTTGAGCTTTATCATACCTCTGCTTAAAGCTATAGCCAGGTGTCATGTGATAGCCAGGTGTTATGTGTGTGTGTGTGTGTGTGTGTGTGTGGTGTGTGTGTGTGTGTGTGTGTGTGTGGTGTGTGTGTGTGTGTGTGTGTGTGTGTGTGTGTGATTGTTGTTGTGTGTGTGTGGTGTGTGTGTGCGTGTGTGTGAGAAAAACTTGATTACCTCTCATACTTTAGGCGTTGTATGATCCTTAGGTCTTTATTGCTTCTGTTTGAATGCAATAATTACAATAATAATAATAATATAATAATTTACCAATCTGATGCATCAGGCTAAATTCCGACTCTGAAATTATGATGCTCTACAGTTTTTGAATTTTAATTACGTTTTCAATATTGATAATATAAATTATCATTACTGTGTTATTTATCTATTGTGAGAGCTAGGTGTCTATTGGGAGAGCCAGGTGTCTATTGTGTGTGCCAGCTGGCTAATGCCAGACCCAGGTGTATATTGAGAGAGTCAGGTGCCTGTTGGGAGAGGAAGGTGTCATGTCATAGACAGATGTCATGTGACAGCCAGGTGTAATGTGATAGGCAGGTGTCATGTGACAGCCAGATGTCATGTGATAGGCAGGTGTCATGTGACAGCCAGATGTCATGTGATAGCCAGGTGTCATGTGACAGCCAGGTGTCATGTGACAGACAGGTGTCACATGAGAGCCAGGTGTCATGTGACAGCCAGGTGTCTATTGTCTGTGTCATTCCTCGCGAGGATCAGAGGTTCTGGATATTAACATTGGATTGATACCCAGAACCTCTGATCCTAATTATAAATGACACATATTATAAATGACACATATTGAAAATGACATATATTATAATTGACACATAGTATTATAAAAGACACATGTCCTCAGTCACCCTGTGCCATTAACAAATATTATGGGATTCACGCAGTGCCATTAACAGTCATTATGGGAATCACCCAGTACCATTAACAGCCATTATGTGTATTGATCAGCTTTGGCTCAGTCATTTTCGGGGTCAGTCCTTTTGGTGTCCACAAATTTCGAGTTCACTGAAATGGCGATTAACAGACTTCATGAAAACGGTAAAGGTCAGGTCACCTCTTGGGACTTTCACTGGTCAGTACTCATCATACGAGTCATCACATGTGGGCGGTTGTCCCACGTCCTCAAAATGGGAAATATGGGTCAGATGGAAGGCTTTCTCTTTATGGATTATCCTCTGACATTGTTTCCTCGCCACACACACACACACACACACACACACACACACACACACACACACACACACTAACAATAAACATCATCTCTAATAAAAAAAGTAAATTATTAGCAACAGATATGTAAACATATACATGCATATGGGCTCATATATATATATATATATATATATATATATATATATATATATATATATATATATATATATATATATATATATATATATATATATATATATATCGTGCCGAATGGGCAGAACTTGCGATCATGGCTTAAATAGCAACGTTCATCTTGCCATATAGGACAAGCGAAAATTTGTGAATGCAATAATTTCACCAAAAACATTCTGAACCTAACGAAAAAAATATATTTCACTCTGTTTGAGTAGTAAATTATTACCTGGAGTTTACCTGGAGAGAGTTCCGGGGGTCAACGCCCCCGCGGCCCGGTCTGTGACCAGGCCTCCTGGTGGATCAGAGCCTGATCAAGCAGGCTGTTGCTGCTGGCTGCACGCAAACCAACGTACGAGCCACAGCCCGGCTGATCAGGAACTGACTTTAGGTGCTTGTCCAATGCCAGCTTGAAGACTGCCAGGGGTCTGTTGGTAATCCCCCTTATGTGTGCTGGGAGGCAGTTGAACAGTCTCGGGCCCCTGACACTTATTGTATGGTCTCTTAACGTGCTAGTGACACCCCTGCTTTTCATTGGGGGGATGGTGCATCGTCTGCCAAGTCTTTTGCTTTCGTAGTGAGTGATTTTCGTGTGCAAGTTCGGTACTAGTCCCTCTAGGATTTTCCAGGTGTATATAATCATGTATCTCTCCCTCCTGCGTT
>NC_069413.1:61784477-61811977 GCF_026875155.1 Cherax quadricarinatus
ATCCTCTTTAAATGTTCATTAAAAAATGAGGATGGGAAAAAATATTTAAATATTATTTTGCTCCATGATGTAGAAATATACTACATTTATATTTATATTAATTTTTATGATCATAATGGCAGCAGCGTATTGGTACAAATGGGCAAAAGTTATGTTATATGTGGAGAATATGCTTAATGTGATGATTATGTGTGTGCTATATGTATCTCATATGTAGTTATGTGTTTCATAATAGTGTGTTTGTAAGCTCACGCATGTACACTGACTGTCAGATAGGCAGGCAGGCAGGCAGGCAGGTAGGCAGGCAGGCAGGCAGGCAGGAAGGCAGACAGGCAGGCAGGCAGGCAGGCAGGAAGGCAGGCAGACAGGCAGGCAGGCAGGCAGGCAGGCAGACAGACAGACATGCAGGAAGGCAGGCAGGCAGGCAGGCAGGCAGGAGGAGACAGACAGACATGCAGGAAGGCAGGCAGGCAGGCAGGCAGGCAGGCAGGAAGACAGACATGCAGGAAGGCAGGCAGGTAGGCAGGCACAATAAATATATATGAAGCCGTGACACCACCAGAGCTGTTCTGCTCCTGAAATTATAAACAGGTAATCACAAATTGTTAGTAACTCTCTCTCTCTCTCTCTCTCTCTCCTCTCTCTCTCTCTCTCTCTCTCGTACACACACCCACACACACACACACACCCACACACACACCCACACACACACACACACACACACACACACACACACACACACACACACACACACACACACACACACACACACACACACACACACACCCACACCCACACACACACACACACACACACACACACACACACACACACACACACACACACACACACACACACACACACACACACACACACACACACACACACACACACACACACACACACACACACACACCCACACACACACACAAACACACACCCACACACACACACACACACACCCACACACACACACACACACGCACACACACACACACACACACACACACACACACACACACACACACACACACACACACACACACACACACAATGATGAAATAATAATATGACAGACGATGACAGCAAGATTTGTATACAACTGAACAGAATATTTAGATCTTCAACGAGTATTCACATAAGACAAACAGCAGAGGGGAAAAAAACAGCAACAACCACTAGTGGAAAATATAATAACAGAGGGGAAAATTATGTGAAAGTGCTTTTAAAACGATGAGGTACAGTGCAAGCAATATGACCAGACAGGCTATCACCACCTTGGGTATCACTAGAAGGAACAGAAGTACCATGAGACTCCACAGGAAGAATTTCCAACCGACCAATAGGACCGAGACACCTGCCAAACAAATCTGCATCCCTCTGGCAGTTGCCAATATACAGAAAATAAAATAAAAAGGACACCGTGACCTATTGACCAGTGCCCAGTGCCAGGCACTTTCAGAGCCTCAGAGAGGCCCACCCCGCTCCCCCTTCTTGACGTCTCTGGTTTAAAAAAGAATTCAATATATATCAAAATATATTACCAACATTAGCTGAAAGAAATATTGATATTGCTTTTTTGTAAATTATTAATATATTCCTCTCTACAAATGCACTATTTTATATATATATATATATATATATATATATATATATATATATATATATATATATATATATATATATATATATATATATATATATATATATATATATATATATATATATTAATACTCATCTATATGTGACGTTAGGGATCGGTTCACAACCCTGCACCGAGTGTGTTGATGTTGTGTGCCACAGTTAATATTTTTTTTTTCAAAGGTCAGTTCTTATCTAAGGAAGTACTACCACCCACAGGATGGAACCCGCAGCAGTCGTTGAGAACCCAGATAATTATTGGCTTCTGGGTGAAAAGGGGCAACAGGTGTAAGAGATCTTCGCCTTCAAGTCTTCTCCTGACCAGGATTAAACGCAGATCCTTGGGTTGTGAGCCGATGGCGGTTCCCTTGTCTCGTAGTTGAGGAGTGATAGCTCATGACCTGCCTCACCACCTTGAAGGTAAGATTACCTGAAGCCATTGATGCAAATTGACAAGAAGAGAAAATGAAAACAGTGATATCAGGAAGCACTTGAATGCGTCCATGTTCGGGTATTTCCTGTTACAACTTCTGTGGCTTGCAATCCAATTTAAAGTTGGTGGAAAATATTTCTCTGAGGAAGATGTTCTCGCCACTGAGATCTTTTGACGATTTCGATATTGTATAGTTGCTGAAATCATTCGGGTGCAGAAAATATGTCATCATTACTCCACGTGCCCAACGCCAAAAAAGAATACGAATTAAATAAAGCACTACCTAAGTTGTTGCATGAGACATAACTGAATGATGCTGACTAGAACTGCTTACTGAGTCACAACTAACCCAAAATTAGGAGAGGAAAGTTTAGAAAACATTTCGGCCCATCCTGGGTTATTCTTGAGAATGGTCCAGGACAGACCGAAAAGTCGTCTAACGTTTCGTCTCTAAAGCGAGGGTTAGTTGTCAACTGTAGCAGCCAGAGTATTATGAATTGTCCGTCTTACACTCTCTAGTGGTGTTCATGCTGCAAGACGCAACTCCTGCCTTTTAGATTTTGTTGCTGAAGTGGCTAGGTTATTGTGCACTCCATATCCATCCTATGGAGGGTAGTGCAGGAGCATATGGATACACAAATGGCCTCGGAACAAGGCCCCTAAAGGTAAATAGAAATATACCTGGATTTATATTTATAACTGTCTCATACATTGCAAAAAGATCTAGGATACTGACCCGAAGAGCACAAGAAATGTCAATTTTGCTTCTGTGTCGTCTGCCATTATTTACGAATCTCTTACTATTATATTCACATGGGAAGCGCTAAACCAGTGAGTGGCACACAGCGAATAAGAAATTGAAGTTTGATCCGAGGAAAAGAGAGGTAGCTCCAGTTCCCTAGAAGAACCCATCATTAGCTTCAAGGCATCATTTCATAAAAAAAAAAAATTGCATATCTCAACATCGGGAGTAGCATTCCGTTCTTCAACTGCAAGAATAGTTTAGTGGGCCACTCTTAGTACCTAAATCCACAGATATAACAATAGAAAACATCCAGGAATAGATTTTTTTATTCTGAAATGAGTAAAATTCGCTATCACCCTATGCAATGTGACTGAGAAACTCAAAATAAATTGAAAACTTTCTCAATGAATTCAAATGTTGCAACACTGATTGAGGGTCTTCAATCTCCGCAGACTTTCAAGCTTTCAACATGACATTGATTGAAACAGAAAAGAATTGATTCAGAATATTACTACTAACAACACTGCAGTGCGATCCTATGGAGAGTAACGCCAACAAACGGTGAACAAAAATACTAATAACAGTGAAGTTCACTGCTACTAGTGTCCTTTCTTTTCACCAAAAAGATTGCACAAATATTGAAAAGTTTCAATGTAAATACGCATCTCCTTGCATATTGCATGAGAGTCAAGAGTCAACACCTGCAACGTTCAGTGTAGTGTTCAAAAATAGTGAAAATACAGTTGTTTTATGCCCAAACTTACTTCCTCGTACACCTCTGTACAGCTGTTAGCACTGCAGTTGCTGAAGACAGTGAACCCAGCTCACCTGTGAGCTCATCTCCAAGCTACCGCTCCTCTCACTCTCCAGTATATAAGCCTCTGGCCACATGATCATGCTTCAGGATTAGAGATTAATCATCTTGCACCAGGAATGATGAATTCATTATATCATACACTACCACCACTCCACTTTATTTAATTCATCTTCCACTAAGGCCGAATGTCTCCTGGAATGCAACTCATCATAGTAGTCCACTGATGAAGACTGCAGCGCAGGCGAAACGTTTTGTCTACGAAGATTCCTAGTGCTGTACATGCGTCTTTGTAGATAAATGTTTCAGAGAACCGACAAGTTGATAAATTAGATACATATGCAGCACTTGGTTATCTTTACTGAGGAAACCTTTCTCCACACAGTGGCTTCATCAATCCTATACAAAGAAGAATGGCGAAGATCAGGAGTTTGAGGTAATCAGTCCCTCAGCCTAGACTCGTTGTAATTAGACCATCAATCTTGAAAAAAATGATAGTCTAATTACATCGCTCAGATGTTACAGATGCTACAGATGTTACATTTGATACAGATATTACAGGTGCTACAGATGTTAGAGGTAACAGTAAGTGAGAATAGAAGGGCATCAACACTGCATTTTCCTCCAAATTTCATGGAGGAACGCAGACAGGGAGCCCAGACGATACTTTTTACACACAAGAGAGGATGAAAATTCCAACAGACGTGTCATTCTAGCCACACAGACGTTCAAGAGTGCTGCTGATGTCGCAGTCATCACTTCAATAACTACGAGAGACATTCCCAGACTGAGATACAACAATCAGGATAACATCAGTGCTGGAATATGTACCATACCTTACACTGAGAGTTGTAGACAATACGAAACAATTTATACCAGTGAAGCAAACAGGTTACCAGAACTCCCAGACCAAAAGATCTCTTTAAGTAGCTAGCATGAGTACAATAAACAAAAGTGAACAAAAGTTTCATTTAGCTTTGTCAGACCCCTCTAGCACACAACATATTGGACGGAGAGTTACCGGTTCCTGATCTGGCGACATTCCAGCAGACTCGTTGCATTGCTTCCCTACTCACACCATCAACACACGGACCTCACCCAAGATTTTAACACTTCATTGATTCCTAAACATGCGATCATCATCCACTAGAAACATTGTCTCTACGCGTCAAGTTTCACCTTACCTTCTTGGAGTGTGTGTGTATGTAATGTAATATATATATATATATATATATATATATATAATATATATATATATATATATATATATATAATATATATATATATATATATATATATATATATATATATATATATATATATATATATCATTAACACGTCGGTCGTTAACCAAAAGGAAAGAAAAACCCAACAAGAAAGAAGAAAGAAAAAATTTTCATCATTCAACACTTTCATCACTCATATATAATCACTGTCTTTACACAAGCGCTCAGATATGAGTTTAGACGTCCCTCCAAACTGCCAATATCCCAAACCCCTCCTTTAAAGTATAAGTATTGTACTTCCCATTTCCAGGACTCAAGTTCGGCTAATCGATTTCCCTGAATCCCTTCACAAAATATTACCCTGCTCACACTCCAGCAGCTCGTCAGGTCCCAGAAACCATTCGTCTCCATTCACTCCTATCTAAGTCTAAGCCCCTCGTCCCACAAAACCTCCTTTACCCGCTTCCTCGAACCTTTTCGAGGACGACCCCTACTCCGCCTTTCTTCTCCTACATATTTATACGCTCCCCAAGTCATTCTACTTTGTTCCATTCTCTCTAAATGACCAAACCACCTCAACAACCCCTCTTCATCCCTCTGACTAATACTTTTAGTAACTCCGCACCTCGTTCTAATTTGTACACTACAAATTTTCTTCATAGTATTTACACCACACATTGCCCTTAGACACGACATCTCCACTGCCTGCAGCCGCCTACTCGCTGCAGCATTTACAATCCATACTTCACACCCATGTAAGAATGTTGGTACCACTATACTCTCTTACATTCCCTTCTTTGCCTCCATGGATAACATTTTTTTGTCTCCACAGATATCTCAACGCAACACTCACGTTTTTTTCCTTCATCAGTTCTATCGTTAATCTTATCCTTCATAAACCCATCTGCTTACAAGTCAACTCTCAAATATCTGAACACATTCACTTCTTCCATACTCCCTCCCTCCAATGTGATATCCAATTTTTCTTTACCTAAATCGTTTGACACCCACATCACCTTACTCTTATCTATATTCACTTTCAACTTCCTACCTTTACATACCCTTCCAAACTCGTCCACTAACCTTTGTAAATTCTCTTTAGAATCTCCCAAAAGCACAGTATCATCAGCAAAAAGTAACTGTGTCAGCTCCCATTCTGTATTTTCCCCATAATCTAATCCCACCCCTCTCCCCAACACCCTAGCATTTACCTCTTTTACAACCCCATCTATAAATATGTTAAACAACCATGGTGACATTACACATCCCTGTATAAGACCTATTTTTACTGGGGAGTAATCTCCTTCTCTCCTACACACCCTAACCTGGCCTGACTAACATCATAAAAACTCTTTACAGCATTTAGTAACTTACCACCTATTCCATACATTTGTAACATCTGCCACATTGTTCCCCTATCCACTCTATCATATGCCTTTTCTAAATCCATAAATCCAATGAAAAGTTCCCTTCTTTATCTAAATACTGTTCACATATATGCTTCAATATGAACACTTGATCTACACATCCCCTACCCATTCTAAAGCCTCCTTGTTCATCTGCAATTCTACTCTCTGTCTTACCTCTAATTCTTTCAATAATGACCCTACCATTCAGTGTACCTGGTATACTCAGTAAACTTATTCCCCTATAAATTTTACAATCTCTTTTGTCCCCTTTCCCTTTATATGAAGGAACTATACATGCTCTCTGCCAATTCCTAGGTACCTTCCCCTCTTTCATACATTTATTAAACAAAAATATCAACCACTCCAACACTATATCCCCCCCCCCCTGTTTTTAACATTTCTGTCATGATCTCGCCAGTTCCAGCTGCTTTACCCCCTTCTCTACTCCGTTTTTAACCGACACATCCATTCGTTCCCTAGGCTTTCTTAACCTATTTATCTCACTTCAAAAATTTTTCTTATTCTCAGCAAAATTTGCTGACAGTGCCACTCCCACTCTATCATTTGCTCTCCTTTCGCACTCTCTCACCACTCTCTTCAATTTTTTTTTACTTTCCATATACTCAGCCCATCTTATATCACTTTTGCTTTGTAAAAACCTCTCATAAGCTACCTTTTCTCTTTTATCGCACCCTTTACTTTATCTTTCCTCCTTCACCCACCCTCCTATAACCCCAAACTTCTGCCCCACATTCTAACACTGCATTTTTAAAACTATCCCATTCCTCTTCAACCCCCCCCCCACTACCCATACTCGCACTACCCCACTTTTCTGAATTTATAAACTTTAACCTCTCTCTTACTTGCTGTTGCCATTTTCATATTGTCTCATCTACCTCTTACTCTAACTGTAGCTACAACTAAATAATGATCCGATATATCAGTTGCCCCTCTATAAACAAGTGTATCCTGAAGCCTATCCATCAACCTTTCATCCACCAATACAATCTAAAAAACTACTTTCATTACGTGCTATATCATATCTTGTATACTTATCCTCTTTTTCATAAAATATGTATAACTTATTACCAAACCTCTTTCTACACACAATTCAATTAAAGGCTCCCCATTTTCATTTATCCCTGGCGCCCCAAATTTACCTACTACTCCCTCCACAACATTTTTACCCACTTTCGCAATGAGATTCCCAAACACAAGTACTTTTCATACTTGGTTCAAAACTCCCCATGCACTCACTCATCACTTCTCAAAATCTCTCTCTACCCCTACACTTCTCTCTTCTACATGTGCATACACACTTACTATAACCCACTTTTAACATCCAACTCTTATTTTACTCCATATAATCCTTAAATTCATACATTTATATTTCCTCTTTTCCTGCCATAGCTTATCCTTCAACATTATTGCTACTCCTTCCTTAGCTCTAACTCTGTTAGAAACCCCTGACCTAATCCCATTTATTTCTCCCCACTGAAACTCTCCCACCCCCTTCAATTTTATTTCACTTAGAGATAGGACATCTAGCTTCTTTTCATTCATAACATCCAAAATCATCTCTTTCTTATCATTCGAACTACATCCACTCACATTAAAACATCCCACTTTGGCGGTATTCTTCTTTTTCTTTTTTAGTAAGCAATATGGGAAAAGGGGTTACTAGCCCATTGTTCCCGGCATTTTAGTTGACTTTTACAACACGCATGGCTTACGGAGGAAAGATTCTTATTCCACTTTCCCATGGATATAAAAGGAAAAGTAATAAAAACAAGAACTAAGATGAAATCAAAGAAAACTCAGATGAGTGTGTATACATTGACGTGTACATGTATGTGTAGTGTGACCTAAGTGTAAGTAGAAGTAGCAAGACGTACCTGAAATCTTGCATGTTTATGAGACAGAAAAAAGACACAGCAATCCTACCATCATGTAAAACAAATACAGGCTTCCATTTTACACTCACTTGCAGGATGGTAGTACCTTCCTGGGCAGTTCCTGTAAACTTGCTTCAGGGTAAACTCAAGGTTCACCCTAAAGCTGTTTGAAAATTGTTTTCTCCTACCACTCCCTATATTTTATATATACTTGATTTAAAGACAAAATGCACTGACAAAATACATTGACAAAAATACAATAGAGAGTAAAACAACATAGATAACAACTCAGATATACATCTTCGAATACTTCGTCCAGCTCCCAGGCGGTGGGCCGCGTGCCAGGAATACTTCAGGCATTTCCCCTCTGGATCGCAACACTGAGTCTCTGAAAGAGGAAGCTGGCCGCCCTTTGTTCCTTGGTTTCTTTGATGAGTTTCTGACCCAGCACTTTGAGGAAATTTAGAGCACACTTGCACCATGATCCAAGGATCTCCGGCCCTATTGGGATGAAGTTATAGCAAGGAGGAAGCCTTTAAATATATATATATATATATATATATATTATATATATATATATATATATATATATATATATATATATATATATATACTACATAATAATATATATATATATATATATATATATATATATATATATATATATATATATATATAATATATATATATATATATATATATATATATATATGTATATAAACATATACACAAAACAATATTCATTCCTATCACTATTGAGGCTGATATCGGCCTCACCTGGTGGCAGTAGTCAACTCGAGGCACCAAGCAGGAGTAGCGGTGGTCCTTGAGGCGCAGCAAGACCCTTACCTCGTCAGGAGGACCCGTGATCCCCACACACCAATAAGCTGCTCCTTACTGCATCATTACATCCACGCCTGCAGCCTCTCAGTCAGCAGCTATAGTATCGCTTCCACCACCCATTCCCTCACTTATAATATATATATATATATATATATATATATAATATATATATATATATATATATATATATATATAATATATATAATATATATATATATATATATATATATATATATATAATATTTATATATAATATATATATATATATATATATAATATATATATATATATATATATATATATATATATATATATATATATATATATATATATATATATATATATATATATATATATATATAATATATATATATATATATATGTATGTATATATGCAATAAGATCACAGTAAATAGTTGATATCAGAATGTACAAAACAACCATGTGAAAGAATATGAAATACCAAGCGCTTTCGCGACTTCTCACATTATCATAGTTCCTTAATAATGTGAGAAGTCACGAAAGCGATTGGAATTTCATATCATTCACAGTGGTTGTTTTGCATATTCTGATATCAACTGTTTACTGCGATCTTATTGCATATATATATATATATATTATATATATATAATATATATATATATAAATTATATATATAATATATATAATATATATATATATATATAATATATATATATATATATATAATATATATATATATATATATTTAATATATTGCCAAGTACATAAAACTGGTCAATTAGCAAAAGCTCATTTAAAACTAAATCCTTTCTAAAATTTTCTCCTATACTTTAAAGATATTTTTTTCATTTATGTTAATATAAAAATTAATAATTTTGTACGAAAAGAACCTTACAAAACTTATGCAACTTGTTTATAATAAGCGTAAATTTATTTAGCCTAATCCAACTAAATATATTTTAGATAAGTTTACAATAATTTAATAATAAACAAACACAATGAAATATATTTTTTTTTGTTGCATACACAAATTTTCGCTTGACTTATTCGGCAAAAACATCGTTATATAGAATAGATAGTTTTATAGAAAGATAGTTACATACATACAGAAATACATACATAGATAATGGCTCCACACATACCTACACACAAACACACACATACTCACATACACACACACACAACAACACAGATAAACACACACACACACACGATAACACACACACACACACACACACACACACACACACACACACACACACACACACACACACACACACACACACACACACACACACACACACACACTGTTTCTCTCCCTCTCTGAGTAATGACTTGCCTCCTTAAAAGACCGTGGGAAGGAGGAGATCTGTCCCATTCAGAGACTCACTGATTGTCATAATAAGAGTGGCGTTGCAACATTCCATTCAGAGAGCTGCGCCTGATGAATTGAAGGAGAAGTTGAAGGCGCTATCACGAAGGAGAGCCAGCAACTTCCCAGGAGGCTACATGAAGCCACAAGACGATATCAAGGTCTTAGGAGATGGCAGAGAATGTCAAAGGATCGTAAATGATGGCAAATGATGTCACCGGGCGGTCTCAAGACCTTAGAAGATGTCCTAGGATAGAGTCAAAGAATATCTCATTATGTCTTTGATCTAAAAACTCTGTGTCGAGATTCTTGGCGAAGCGTTGCCCCTAAGAAACAAGGTTGTTTTGCAGTTTTGTGCCTTTCTCCATATAATTAATCTCAAAACACCATTTCATCCATTACAGAGGACGTCAGAGGACAGAAAATCATTCCGTTGAATTTTAGACAACGCCGTTATAGCAGAGAACATACGATAGTACTCTGATGTTCCTTCCCATCAAGAAGGAAAGAATGGAACGGGGGACGAGAGAGGCGGCAGAAATGTTAAGTAATTACTAAGAAATTCCAAGGAGGCGGAGAATGAGAGATATGAGAGAGTCTACGAAATTACCAAGAAGAATCAAGGAAACGGGAACAACTGAAAATATATGTACGTTACTTTAGACAACAATAAGTGGAGTGAAAATTTGAAAAAATATTAAACAACGGATAATAAGATTAAATGTTAAAGTTACTGTGGGAAAATTAAAAAAAAAACGCGAGACTGAATGTGCATATCCAAATGTTTTAAATAGAAGAGAAGCTAGGAAAATACAAGCCGTTAGGGATATATTAGGGACGCTAGCGAAATATTAACGGAGCTTGGTCAATATTAGGGACGCCTGGGAAATATAAGAGAGATTAGGTATACCCCCGAATCCTTCCACTTTTCTAAAGGCCTCTGGTACCTGATCCAGTTTAGCGCATATGACCACATAAGTGAATAAAATTGTAGAGAGTGCACATTTAGAAGGATACTAGGGGAAAATATATTAGACTAGGGAAGATTACGAGTGAATAGTAAAAAATAAGGAATGCATGGGTAATATAAGATACTAGGGAAAAGTATGGGTGGGAAGGGAAATATAATTCTAGGGGAAAATATAAGGGGAATAGTTAAATGTGAGGGATGCTAAGTGTATATAAGACTAGGGAAATGAAAGGTGAACAGGGAAATTATAATGAATTCTAGGGAAATATAAGAGATTAGGGGGAAATATCAGGTTGGGTAGGGAAATATAAGGGAAGCATTTGAGAAATATAAATAAGGTTGGACAGGGAAATTAAGAGGAAACGTTTGATAAATATAACGGAAACTCGAGAAACAGTCAAAGAAGACTTATAAAATAGACGAGGCGCTAGGAGGAGGAGGAAATAATAAGATAAGACCAGTTAAAAATTGAAAGTGAATAGGCAGGAGATGGAGAGAGGAGAGGGGGGGGGGAGGGAAAGAAGGATGATCGAGGAAATGGTTAGTAAAGTGGATAAAACTGGACGAGGGGATAGATGAGGTTGGCTATCCTTCACCACCGCCAGGTGAGGCAAGTGTACAGGCGGAATTTAGTTAATAAAAATAAAAGGGAAAATGTGTTACACGGAAAATAACTAGGGATGTGATAGAGAGGAAGTACGTGAATAATTCCGGGGGTAGAGGGACACATTAAGAGAATGATAAATTTAATAGAAGCAAGGAAAACCTAGATTATTATTATCATTATTATTATTGTTGTTGCTATTTTTGTTCTATTATTATCATTTTATTAATGGTGTTGTTGTTATTATTATTATTTTATTATTATTATTATTATTATTATTATTATTATTATTATTATTATTATATAATAATAATAATAATAATAATAATAATAATAATAATAATAATAATAATAATAATAATAATAATAATAATTATTATTATTATTATTATTATTATTATTATTATTATTATTATTATTATTATTGTTGTGTTGTTGTTTTTATGAAGGTCATAAAGCGACAGGGAAATGGAAGGTAATCAGGTCTGATCCATGGAAGGGGGGATGAAAAATAAAGAATATATATAGAAAACTAAAGTTTGTAAAAAAAAAAAAAGCTTTATTCGATTTCTGGGTTAATAACCCCAGGATAACCCAGGATAACCAAAGACAACCCAGGATAACCTAAGAAAATCTAGTAGTGTGGTATATTTTTGTTGGGTAGTCCTCATTAGTACTCCTGTAGGATACGACCCACAACAGTCGACTAATTCTTAGGTACCTATTTACTGCTAGGAGATCAGGTATTCAGTCCCTCAGCCGTGTAGAACCATTCACAACAAAAGATCAGGTAATCAGTCCTTCAAGTCGTGTAGAACCAAATAGAGTGAAAGATCATGTAATCAGTCGTGTAGAACTATAAACAGAGAAAGACCAAGTAATCAGCCCTTCCGCCGTGTAAAATTATACACAGTGAAGGATCAGGTAATCAGTCCCTCATCCTGGAAGCCTGTGATCGGTACCTTTGTCTTTAATCCTCAATCTTCTCGGCGCTGTATTGTGAGAAGCTTCAGACAGACGCAGAATAAATAAACTAGGGCGAGGATTCCAGCCACCTACACAAGTTGCACTTGGCAACTTCAGTGGGAGATTTATTCCACTGATCTGTGAATCTGAAAGAAAACAACCTTCATTGGAGATGCATACATAGATATACACAGACACACAGGGAGGTACATAGACTGTGACAAACAGCAAGATTCATAGGGAGATACAGAGGCAAACACAAAGACAGATGTAGAGAAATACAGACACCTAGAAACAAACTGATACAGACGCAAAGAGACATAGAGACAAAAATACAGAGACTGACACAGAGATAGATAGACAGATAGATAGATGGTTAGATAGATAGATAGATAGATAGAGAGAGAGAGAAGAGAGAGGGGAGAGAGAGAGAGAGAGAGAGAGAGAGAAGAGAGAGAGAGAGAGAGAGAGAGAGAGATGAGAGGAGAGAGAGAGAGAGAGAGAGAGAGAGAGAGAGAGAGAGAGAGATAAGCTACCTAGCAGGTCAGGGTGTTAGAGGTCAAGATGGGTGCGCTGGTCACTGCAGAGGCCGTGACGGCATGTATTATTTACACGCCAGCCCCGCCCTTCTGCTGCTTCCTGCTGCTGCTTCCTGCTGCTGCTTCCTGCTGCTGCTTCCTGCTGCTGCTTCCTGCTGCTGCTCCCTGCTGCTGCTTCCTGCTGCTGCTTCCTGCTGCTGCTTCCTGCTGCTGCTTCCTGCTGCTGCTTCCTGCTGCTGCTTCCTGCTGCTGCTTCCTGCTGCTGCTGCCTGCTGCTGCTGCCTGCTGCTGCCTTCCGTTGTCTGTTGCTGCCCGGTTCTACCTGGTGGTATCTGCTGCTGCTGCCTACTGCCGTCTGGTGCTGCCTACCCTGTGATGTCTAGTACTGTTTCTGGTGATTTGGTGCTACCCTATGCTCCCTGGTGCTGCTTGGTGCTTCCCGATAGTGTTGTCTGGTGCTGTATTGTGCTTCCTGCTGCTACCCGGTGCTGCCTACTACTGTTTGGTTCTAATTGGTGTTCCTCGAGGGTTCCTGATGTTATCTGGTGCTGCCTGGTGCTCTCTGGTGCTACTTGCTGCTATCTGGTGCTCCCTGCTATTGCCTGATGCTGTTAAGTAGTGTCTGGTGCTGTCTAGTGCTACCTGGTGCTGTGTAGTGCTATCTGGTGGTGTCTAGTGCTGCCTGGCGCTGCTTGCTGTTGTCTAGTGTGTCTAGTGATATTTAGGAATGTCTGGTGCTGTCTGATGAGGCTTGGTGCTCTCTAGCGCTGTCTGGTGCTGTCTGGTGCTGTCTGGTGCTGTCTGGTGCTCCCTGTTGCTATATAGTGCTACCTTGTGTTGTCTAGTGTTGCCTGGTGCTGTCTAGTGCTACCTGGTGCTGTCTAGTACTTCCTGGTGCTGTCTTATACTACCTTCTGTTGTCTAGTGTTGCCTCTTGTTGTCTAGTGCTATCTGGTGCTGTCAAGTGCGCCTGGTGCTGTATAGAACTACCTGGTGCTGTCTAGTGCTACCTGGTTTTGTTTAGTGATACCTGGTGCTGTCTAGTGCTACCCGCTGTCTAGTGCTACCTGGTGCTGTCTAGTGCTACCTGGCTGTGTCTAGTGTTACCTGCTATCTAGTGCTACCTGCTGTCTAGTGTTGCCTGCTGTCTAGTGCTACCTGCTGTCTAGTGCTACCTACTGTCTAGTATTGTCTGCTGTCTAGTGCTACCTACTGTCTAGTGCTACCTGTTGTCTAGTATTGTCTGCTGTCTAGTGCTACCTGCTGTCTAGTGCTACCTGCTGTCTAGTACTAGCTGCTGTCTAGTGCTACCTACTGTCTAGTGCTACCTGTTGTCTAGTATTGTCTGCTGTCTAGTGCTACCTGCTTTCTAGTACTACCTGCTGTCTAGTACTAGCTGCTGTCTAGTGCTACCTACTGTCTAGTGCTACCTGCTGTCTAGTACCAGCTGCTGTCTAGTGCTACCTACTGTCTAGTGCTACCTGTTGTCTAGTATTGTCTGCTGTCTAGTGCTACCTGCTTTCTAGTACTACCTGCTGTCTAGTACTAGCTGCTGTCTAGTGCTACCTACTGTCTAGTGCTACCTGCTGTCTAGTACTAGCTGCTGTCTAGTGCTACCTACTGTCTAGTGCTACCTGTTGTCTAGTATTGTCTGCTGTCTAGTGCTACCTGCTTTCTAGTACTACCTGCTGTCTAGTACTAGCTGCTGTCTAGTGCTACCTACTGTCTAGTGCTACCTGCTGTCTAGTACTAGCTGCTGTCTAGTGCTACCTACTGTCTAGTGCTACCTGTTGTCTAGTATTGTCTGCTGTCTAGTGCTACCTGCTGTCTAGCGCTATCTGCTGTCTAGTACTAGCCGCTGTCTAGTGCTACCCACTGTCTAGTGCTACCTGTTGTCTAGTATTGTCTGCTGTCTAGTGCTACCTGCTTCCTAGTACTACCTGCTGTCTAGTACTAGCCGCTGTCTAGTGCTAGCCACTGTCTAGTGCTACCTGCTGTCTAGTACTAGTTGCTGTCTAGTGCTGCCTATCAAATCTGTTAAACCTCCTTGACTCCTAAACCATTCTTTAATCCTGTTCAGAATCTTAAATCTCAGTTACATTTTCTTAAAATCTGAAACGACACGAGGACTGTACTTGTTTTGCTTGTTTTTTGTTAAATTTTTATTTGTTTGTTTCATTTAACAAAACAATCGTGAGATATACTGTGAGAGACCGAGGATATATCTCGTGTGATTGTTGTTGCTGTTGTTGTGATATTGTTATTGTTGTCGTTGTTGTTGTTGTTGATGTCGTTGCGGTTGTTGTTATTATTGTTGTTGTTCTCATTGTTGTTGTTGTTGCTGTTGTCTTTTTTGTTTGTGTTGTTGTTTTCGTCGTTGTTGTTTTTGTTGGTGTAGTTGTTATTACATTGTTGTCGTTGTTTTTGTAGCTAATAATGCTTCTGTTGTTGTTGTATGTTGATGTCAGAGACAGTGCTGTTGTTTTTGTTGTTGTTGTTGCAGAAGCAACAACAATAGCCTCTATTGTTGTTGCTTCTGCTGCTAATTTTATTAGATAGACATTAAAAGTAATCTTCACATAATTATTTTCATTTCCCATTTATTTCTTCCTCTTTTTTATTATTTTTTTTTTTTTTACCTTCTTGTTGACACTTTCCTCTGTATTGGAGGCTGGGTAATCTCTCCTTATTTTTAAATCACTTTTATTTCTTCCTCGTTTCTTATTTTATCTCTTATGTTGATACTTTTTTCTGTGTTGGTAATCCCTTCTTATTTTTTTAAATCATTTTTATCTCTTCCTCTTTTCTTTACTTTCTTACTCCAGCGCTTCTCTTGCTACTTTCTTCTCTGTCGGGAGGCTGGGTAATCTCTCCTCAAGGCGTTAATTAATATCTCCTGTTTCCTCTCCCTAGATTTTATCTCTGGAAGACTCGCTAATTTGTTTAAAATTTTATTTTGTCGCTAAGCTAATTCACTTATGAGTGTTCTTATTCACTTAAAAGTGATGGATGCACTTGTAAGTGTTGTTACTTGAAACTTGAAGATATTCCAGGTCTTGTTTATGATATAAAACCTACACACACACACACACACACACACACACACACACACACACACACGGTGAGCACACAACACACACACACAACACATATATATATACATATATATATATATATATATATATATATATATATATAATATATATATATATATATAATATATATATATATATATATATATATATATATATTATATATATATATATATATATATATATATATATATATATATATATATATAATATATATTATGTTGTTATATTTTAGTTGTGATATAGTATTATGTGTTGTGTGTGTGTGTGTGTGTGTGTACTCACCTAGTGTGCGTGTGTGTGTGTAGGTTTTACAAAAAGCCTGAAAAAAAGCCATAAGACACACACTGGAATTCAGAAATAGGGAATCCAGTATTATTACCACTGGTTAAACAGGCCGGTTGATCTATGCCACAAGTGACGCCACAGTAATGGATGAATCATAGCTAAAGGAAAGTTAAAAAAGGCCTGGTCATAGACCGGGCCGCGGGGGCGTTGATCCCCGGAATATCCTCCAGGTAGATACGTAGTAAAAAAAAAAAAGACAAAAAAATATATCCTCTTCGAACTTTGCCTAAAAAAAAAAAACCTGGGAATGACTTTTTTTGTCAGTCCAGTTTGAAGGTAGCTCAAGCATTTCAATATCGTACCAGCGGTGGACTGCGCGGATGCGCAAAAAAATAGCGCAAGCTATACATTACTCCGTATTTCCACCCGCTGCGCCCTCAGCTCTTCCATGTTTGCCAGCCTCAGGCAGTGTGTATATTGAAGGGGAAAACTCTTCTCTCTTTTATAGACTCAAGCTCAGCGGGAATTACGCCCCAGCTTCGGAGGGGTGGATGAAGAGGGGAGGGAAGGGAAGGGAGGGTGAAGAGGGGAGGGAAGGGAGAGGAGGGTGAAAAGGGAGGTGAGGTGAGGGAGGAGGGTTGGTTCTGGTGTACAGAGATCAACGCCCTGGTTTGGTTGTAACACCCTAGTTGTAACACCTTGGTTGTAGCACTCTGGTTGTAACACTCTGGTTGTAACACCCTGGTTGTAACACTCTGGTTGTAACACTCTGGTTGTAACACCCTGGTTGTAACACCCTGGTTGTAACACCCTGGTTGTAGGTACACCCTGGTTGTAACACCTGGTTGTAACACCCTGGTTGTAACACCCTGGTTGTAACACCCTAGTTGTAACACCCTGGTTGTAACACCCTGGTTGTAACACCCTGGTTGTAACACCCTGGTTGTAACACCCTGGTTGTAACACCCTAGTTGTAACATCCTGGTTGTAACATCCTGGTTATAGCACCCTGGTTCGGACACATGGGTATCTTTATTGTGGAAACGTTTCGTCAACTAGTGGCTTCCTCAGTCCAGTACAGAGATGAATGATGGAAGACGGGGTGGATCAGTTTGAGGTAATCAGTTCCTCAGCCTGGAGTCAATGTGTTCAATCCATTAACCTTGATAAAAGTACAGCATATGCATAAAGAAGGGGCTTATATACTGTAGACACATGACGCGAAGAAGTCGAAAGCGCCGTCACTATAAAAAAAAAGCACATGTGGAAGGAGGTCATGCCTATAGGCTAGGGAATCGTAGAATTCCCTGTATCAAGATCTCAAGATCTTGATGTGTCTGTCAGGACTGAGGAAGCCACTGGTTGGCGAAACGTTTCCACAGTAAAGATACCCAAGTGTTGCACAAGTATCTCATTCGTCAACTTGTTGGTTTTCTGAACCATTTGTATTCAACTCGTCAGACACAGTAACATCTTGGTATATTGATACAGGGAATTCTACTCCTGCCTAAGCTTTATAGGCTACGCTTCGTTCTACACTGACTTTATAAAGCTCTGTTAAGACAGGTTTGCCCTTCATAAATCTGTGCTTTACCTATAGCCGTTTTTGAGAGCTATTCCACTACCCTTGCAGCCCGGCGTGAGGCCAGGCTTCCCTGCTGACCGCCTGTTCAACCAAGCTGCTTGGGCGAGCAGCCCGCAGGTTCAGGTACTTATACCAGGAAGCAAGAAGCTGTGCACCTTCTTGAAAGCTTTTTTCTTCGTTCCGGCAATGTTTCTGTTATCTGTTGGTAGTATGTTGAAGGGTGAACATTAAAATGGTATAAAATACCGACAGATTGTTAGGTAAGACACATATGTGTCTTACCTAACCATGTTGAAGGGTCGTGGGCCACAGATGTCGAAGCAATGTTCTCCAGGTGTACCCAATGGCCTCTGCTCGTCACTGGGTTTAATACATATTTTTTCCCATATTTTTCACTCGAGTAAGCTGTTATAACAGCGTGTAAGTTAGGGACCAGGCCTTCAAGTACCTTCCATATATTATAGGATATTTATCTCTTATCTGTTACAGAGAGAACAATCTAAGTGTGATACAGCGTTCCCAATGGGATATCTGTTTTTCTAACTGTGCGGGCAGTATGTGACCTCTTTACATTTTCAGAGCTCTACTGTCGCTCCTGCCTTGAAAAGAGCTGTGAGGACTAAGAGTCAAGTTAAGAACACAAGTGATTTAAGAATTACAATCACTGGCGTTACTTGTCTTCCTTTCAAAGCTTCTTAACCGCTTTTTCAGTTGGCCGGATTTTGTTGCACTGTATATCAGGGGAAACCGGTTAACCGGGTTTGAGTCCTGGAGGGTGAGACAAACAGTGCCTACACTCTAAAGAAGAGGAGGGGATGTTGTAGCTCGGAGAATATTTGAGTTATGACATCTGAGCACTATTGGCTAGACAGCTACTGAATG
The DNA here is from genome assembly GCF_026875155.1 of Cherax quadricarinatus. Classification (NCBI taxonomy): domain Eukaryota; kingdom Metazoa; phylum Arthropoda; class Malacostraca; order Decapoda; family Parastacidae; genus Cherax; species Cherax quadricarinatus. The sequence goes on from NC_069413.1 coordinate 61,803,764, forward strand.
AATGATAGCGAATATGTCTTTTTTTTGGTCACTTTGCCTCGGTGGGAGAAGGAAAGAGTGTTCAAACAACTAAATTTATAAATAAAATACCAGGAGTCTCGACTAGCTCGGCCAAGCCACATTTCAAAGTATTTTTTTCTCTGTTACTTCATAGATGAGAAGAGCAAAAAATATTTGCTCAAAATTTTGAGTCTATTACAACCCGCTCCGTTAAGTGATAGTTTTGCTTTCCACATGTTTATGTGTGGGTGTTGCAGCTATAAAAACATAACCAGGACTAAGAGGCATGTAAGGAATGTTTGTTTTTAAGAACCGATTGGAGGCTGGAAGACAAGTAGATTTCTTTACTACTTCTACGACCTGTCTTGGCTTTCCCTGTTTTTTTCCTCGTTCAGTTGAGACTTGATTATGGTCCAGGACGGACCGAAATGCTGTCTAAATTTTCATCTCTAAGTGCGGGTTGTTTGTGAGTTGTTGCAGTCACACAAGTTTAGGATTTGTGTTCCCTTGCCTTTCTCAGTGGAAGTACTGTTCCTTGCTTTGTATTCACCAGGAAAGAGTAAGAAACAGTGCGGTGTTTTGTTGCTCTCTCTACACGAAGCCAGTGAGTCGGTCCCCTACCTCCCTCCCTGTCTCTCTCTCTCTCTCTCTCTCTCTCTCTCTGTTCTTACGCTGCCATCCACAGGATGTATATGGACTGCATCATGAACTAGCCACTACTGTCCTAAGAAGGGATATGATGAGCACAATAAATTAGCCTCTACTGGCCACAGGATGGATTTAGGGTGCACAGTGGACTAGGAGATACCGTCCATTGAATGTCTATAGGGAGCACGATAAACTAGCCACTACCATCCAGAGTACGGATATTCGGTACACAACTAAATAGCCGCTACCATACACAGGATGAATATGGGATGCGTAATAAACTAGCCGCTACTTCAGTAAAAGAGCTTCGACAGCAAAATTTAAAATCTAAACGAGTTAGGCAATGGTAATCACATTAAGACATGCATTACCTAAAAGATGCTCGTTACACATACAAATTCTTTTAGATACTCGATACTTAATGATGTTTCTTATATGTATAGGTAAACCACGGAATGGGTGGGGTTTGAAACAATGGCAAGTGGTCATGGGTTCAACCCCCCACCCGTTCCGTGGTTCGTTTGCAATCGTGTTACTACGATTTCGTGAGTCGTATTCCTTATGTAGTTATTTGTAAAGACATTCGCCTGACAGGCATTTAAGAAACTCGTTTAAATTGAAGATATTCGTAAATATATTCATAAATATAAATTAGAATGACTTAAAAATATTATAGGTAATAATTAATACATTCATCTGAAGAAATTCGTTAAGGAATACTTCTTGAAAGACGCTCAGCCTTAGAGAATTTAGATCCAGTACACGAATAACCCACACATAGGAGAGAGAAGCTTACGATGACATTTCGGTCCGACTTGGACCATTTACAAAGTCACACTGTGTGACTTTGTAAATGGTCATCGTAAGCTTCTCTCTCATATGTGCTGGTTATTTGTGTATTGTTCCAGTCACCGTATTGTACTCTTTTGTTCTATAGCTTCAGTCCTCCTTGAGATTTTTTCCTAGTGCTTTAACTCTGACTCTGAGGAGCAAGAACAGTGCTGACACCTGCTAATGTTGACTACCGTTTTTGTTCTTTTCCACTGTTATCGTCACTGTTCAGTCACGGTGAACAACAATAAATTCGAGTGTGTGTGTGTGTACTCACCTAGTTGTGATTGCAGGGGTCGATTCACAGCTCCTGTGTGTGTGTGTGTGTGTGTGTGTGTGTGTGTGTGTGTGTGTGTGTGTGTGTGTGTGTGTGTGTGTGTGTGTGTGTGTGTGTGTGTGTGTGTGTGTGTGTGTGTTATGTGTGTGTGCTTGCTTGCACATACACACCTGACAAGTGGAAAATTCAGCTGCCTGACTTATTCACCCATTGCGTTCACTGGTTCAGCCTCCACAATGAATTATTTCTCATTTAGCTGACCATTTTCTATCCGGTTCATAGCTGGTGTTCGCTGCCGTGTTTGTCTGTTTGTCTGCCTTGTCTGTCTGTCTGTCTGTCTGTCTCCCGCCTGCCTGCTGTTCTGTCCTGCCTGCCTGCCTGCCTGCCTTCCTGTCTGCCTGCCTGCCTGCCTGCCTTCCTGTCTGCCTGCCTGCCTGCCTGCCTGTCCTGTCTGCCTGCCTGCCTGCCTGCTCTGCCTGCCTCTGCCTGCCTGCCTGCTGCTGCCTGCCTGCCTGCTCTGTCCTGCCTGTCCTGTGCTGCCTGCCTGTCCTGTCTGCCTGCCTGCCCGCCTGCCTGCCTGCTGCCTGCCTGCCTGCCTGCCTGCCTGCCTGCCTGCCTGCCTCACACACTACGAGGCTCAGGGATTTTACATACAATCTTATACCCATGACTTCCTCACCCTGCTTTTTTTTGGGTGGGGCGAAAACTCTTTTTCCCATCTTTTTCCCGAAATTTCAGTCCACAGTTGAATTATCTTTTACCCATCGACGGACCAAGCAAGTAAACACGCATTAGTCCCCCTATTTTTTTCTTTTACCTTGTACACGTGTACTTTGTATATATCCTTCATTTTCTCTTATTTATTGCCCAAGATCTGTTTTTGTGCTAATATGAACATATATATATATATATATATATATATATATATATATATATATATATATATATTATATATATATATATATTATATATATATATATATATATATATATATATATATATATATATATATATATATATATATATATATATATATATATATATATATATACATATATACATATATATATATACATATATACATATATATATATATATATATATATACATATATATATATACATATATATATACTATTACCGGTACCAACAGCTATTGTCATTATTATTATTGTTGTTTTGTTACTGATGATAATGTTATTTTTATTTTTATTATTATGAATGACGGTGGAGAGGTGAGTGACGTGAGAGAGAGAGGTGAATGACGTGAGAGAGGTGAGTGACGTGAGCGAGGCCTCAGCAACACCTCTGTCACTAAATTCACCTCCAGTGTTGTGCTTCAAGAAACATACTTAATCTCAATTACTGAAGCAATTAGTTTCCTGACTCCGCTAATGACACGGTTAATTATATTATTAAACACTAGGGCGACGACGGCAGCGGGAACCGTGGGAGTTGATACGACAACAGTAGTGATGGCGACGATATTCACTTGTGTTTGTGTATGTGTGTGTATGTGTGTGTGTACTCACCTAACTCACCTAATTGTGGTTGCAGGGATCGAGACTCAGCTCCTGGCCCCGCCTCTTCACTGATCGCTACTAGGTCCTCTCTCTCTCTGCTTCCTGAGCTTTGTCATACCTCGTCTTAAAGCTATGTATGGTTCCTGCCTCCACTACATCACTTGCTAGGCTATTCCACCTCCTGACGACTCTATGACTGAAGAAGTACTTCCTAACATTCCTTTGATTCATCTGAGTCTTCAGCTTCCAATTGTGACCCCTTGTTTCTGTGTCCCCTCTCTGGAACATCCTGTCTCTGTCCACCTTATCTATTCCACGCAGTATTTTGTATGTCGTTATCATGTCTCCCCTGACCCTTCTGTCCTCCAGTGTCGTCAGTCCGATTTCCCTCAACCTGTCATCGTAGGGCATTCCCCTGAGCTCTGGGACTAGCCTTGTTGCAAACCTTTGTACTTTCTCTAACTTCTTGACGTGCTTGACCAGGTGTGGGTTACAAACTGGTGCTGCATACTCCAGTATGGGCCTGACGTACAAAGTGTAGTGTCTTGAACGATTCCTTACTAAGGCATCGGAACGCTATTCTCAGGTTTGCCAGGCGCCCGTATGCTGCAGCAGTTATCTGGTTGATGTGTGTTTCCGGAGACATGCTTAGTGTTATGGTCACCCCAAGATCTTTCTCCTTGAGTGAGGTTTGCAGTCTTTGTCCACCTAGCCTATACTCTGTCTGCGGTCTTCTTTGGCCTTCCCCAATCTTCATGACTTTTCATTTGGCAGGGTTGAATTCGAGAAGCCAATTGCTGGATCACGTGTCCAGCCTGTCCAGGTCTCTTTGTAGTCCTGCCTGATCCTCATCTGATTTAATTCTTCTCATTAACTTTACATCATCTGCGAACAGTGACACTTCATGTCATTCACATTTATCAAAAATAGCGCTGGTCCTAGGACTGACCCCTGTGGGACCCCGCTCGTCACAGGCACCCACTGGGATACCTCTTCACGTACCATGACTCGTTGTTGGCTCCCTGTCAGGTATTCTCTAATCTATTGCAGTGTCCTTCCTGTTATACGCGCCTGATCCTCCAGCTTCTGCACTAATCTCTTGTTAGGATCTGTGTCGAAAGCCTTTCTGCAGTTCAGGAAAATGCAATCCACCCACGCCTCTCTCTCGTGTCTTACTTCTGTTACCTTGTCATAAAACTCCAGAAGGTTTGTGACACAGGATTTGCCTTCCATGAAACCATGCTGGTTATCGTTCATAATCTTATTCCGTTCCAGGTGCTCCACCACTCTCCTCCTGATAATCTTCTAGACGACTTTGCATACTATACACGTCAGAGACACGGTCTGTAGTTTAGTGCCTCGTTTCTGTCTCCTTTCTTAAAAAATAGGGAATACATCTGCCGTCTTCCATACCTCAGGTAGTTGCCCACTTTCAATGGATGTTTTGAAGATTGTGGTTAATGGCACGCACAGCGTCTTTCCTTCTTCTCTAAGGACCCACGGGAAGATGTTGTCCGGTCCCATCGCCTTTGAGGTATGAAGGTCACTTAGCAGCTTCTGCACCTCCTCCTCCATTGTTTGTATATCATCCAACACTTGTTGGTACATTCCCTGTTGATGTTCCCCTCTGTGCTGTCTTCCCAGAGCCATTCCTGTGTCTACTGTAAATACTTCCTTAAATCTCCTGTTGAGCTCCTCAAATACCTCGAGATCGTTTCTTGTGAGTTCCCCACCTTCTGTCCTCAGCCTGATCACCTGGTCTTTGACTGTTGTCTTCCTCTTGATGTGGCTATACAGCAGTTTCGGGTCAGACTTGACTTTCGATGTTATGTTATTTTCATACTGTCGCTGGGACTCCCTACTTACCTGTGCATACTCGTTCCTGGCTCTTCAACTAATCTCCTTATTTTCCTGTGTTCTTTGCCTTCTGTACTTTTTCCATTCTCTAGTGCACTTAGTGTGTGTGTGTGTGTACTCACCTATATGTACTCACCTATATGTGGTTACAGGGGTCGAGTCATTGGCTCCTGGCCCCCGCCTCTTCACTGGTCGATACTAATTCACTCTCTCCCTGCTCCATGAGATTTGTCATACCTTTTCTTAAAGCTATTTATGGAACTTGCTTCCACTGCTTCACTCTCCAGATTATTCCAGTTCCTGACAACTCTAAGACTAAAGAAATACTTCCTAACATCCTTATGACTCATCTGGGTTTTCAGCTTCCAATTGTGTCCCCTTGTTTCTGTATCCCATCTCTGAAACATTCGATCCTTGTCCACCTTGTCAATGCCTCTTATTATTTTATACGTTGTTATCATGTCCCCTCTATCCCTCCTATCATCTAGTGTCATCAGGTTGAGTTCCCTTAACCTCTCCTCATAAGACATACCTCTCAGTTCCGGAACTAATCATGTTGCAAATTTTTGCACTTTCTCCAGTTTCGTGACGTGGTTGACTAAGTGAGGGTTCCATACTGGCGCTGCATATTCCAGTATAGGCCAATCTCCCATATGCTGCAGCAGTTATTTGATTGATGTGTGCCTAAGGGGACATGTTCGTTATAATGCTTACCCCAAGATCCTTTTCTTTCATTGAAGTTTGCAGCTGTTGGTTTCCTAACCTGTACTCCGTCTGCGGTCTTCTGTGTCTTTCCCCAATCTTCATAACCTTACACTTACTGGGGTTAAACTCCAGAAGCCATTTGTCGGACCACACTTGTAGTTTGCCCAGATCCCCTTGTAATCTTAACTGATCCTCGCCCACTTGTATTCTCCTCATCAGTTTCACATCATCAGCGAACAGTGACGCTTCTGAATCTATTCCTTTCACTATGTCATTCACGTATACAAGAAACAGCACCGTTATTCCTGCCTGCTCCTCTAATTTTTGCAAAAGTCTCTTGTGTGGTACTGTGTCAAAAGCCTTCTTGCAGTCTAAAAAGATGCAATCTACCCATCTCTCTCTCTCCTGTCTTACTTCTGTTACCTTATCGTAGAACTCAAGTAGATTTGTGACCCAGGATTTCCCATCTCTGAAACCGTGCTGACTGTCATGTATGACTCCAATCTTTTCAATGTGTTCCACTACTTTTCTCCTGATAATTTTTTCCATGACTTTACATACTATACAAGTCAGTGACACTGGTCTGTAGTTTAATGCTGCCTGTCTGTCCCCTTTCTTAAAAATTGGAACTACATGTGCTGTCTTCCACGCCTCAGGCAACTGCCTTGTCTAGATAGATTTACTGAAGATTGCTGCTAATGGCACACACAGTTCCTCTGCTCCCTCTCTCAGTATCCATGGAGATATGTTATCTGGACCCACCGCCTTTGAGGTATCGAGTTTGTCTAACAGTTTCTTCATCTCTACCTTGGTTATGTGTACTGTGTCCAGCACCTGCTGGTGCACCCTACCTCCACAGTTTGCTGGAAGCATTCCTGACTCTAATGTGAATACTTCTCTAAATCTTTTGTTTAGTTCATCACATACTTCTTGGTCACTCTTCGTCAGCTTCCCTCCTTCTTTCCTCAGCCTGATTACCTGATCCTTGACTGTTGTTTTTCTCCTAATGTGACTGTATAACAACTTTGGTTCAGATTTGGCTTTTGATGCTATGTCGTTCTCGTATTGTCTCTGGGCCTCTCTCCTTATCCTTGCATATTCGTTTCTGGTTCTTCTGCTCAGCTCCTTGTTTTCTTGAGTCCTTTGCCTTTTATACCTTTTCCATGCTCTTGCACACTTGGCTTTGGCTTCTTTACACCTCCAGTTAAACCATGGGCTCATTCTGGTCTTACCATTTTTTCTGTTGCCCTTTGGTATGAACCTTTCCTCTGCCTCCCTGCACTTAGTGGTCAATATTTCCATTATTTCATTTGCTGTTTTTCCATCTAGTTCTCTTTCCCACTACACTTCATGCAGGAAACTTCTCATTCCTATGTAGTCCCCTTTTTGAAGTTCGGTTTCTCTCTTTGTTTTCGTGCTGCTGCATTCTCCAAAACTCAGGACATCATAATCACTAGCGCCAAGGGGTCTTTCGTGGGTGATATCCCCTATGTCTGAACTATTCAAGGTGAATATGAGATCCAGCCTTGCTGCAACATCCTCCCCTCTCTCTCTGGTTGTATCCCTAACATGTTGGTGCATGAAGTTCTCCAATACACTCTCCAACATCTCAGCCCTCCATGTTTCTGGTGTCCCACGTGGCTCTAGGTTTTCCCAGTCAATCTCTTTATGATTGAAATCCCCCATTATAAGTAATTTTGTCCTACCCATATGAGCCCTCCTGGCCACTTCAGCTAGTGTATCCACCATTGCCCTATTTCGCACATCATACTCTGCTGTTAAGCAGTGGGTTATACATCACTGCTATCATCACCTTTGGACCACCAGTCTGAAGTGTTCCTACAATGAAATCGTCTGTTTCCCTTCTTTCCATTCCTCCCATCTCGTCAAAACTCCACTGGTTTTTTATGAGCAATGCTACTCCCCCCCCCCCTCCTCTTTTCTCTCTGTCTTTCCTCATAATCTGATATCCAGGTGGAAAAATTACATCTGTTATCATCCCTGTAAGTTTTGTCTCTGTTAGTGCTATGATGTCAGGTGATGCATCAATGATGCGCTCTTGCCACTATTCACTCTTATTTGTTATTCCATCTGCATTGGTGTACCATACCTTTAGCTTCCTTTCCATTATTGTATTTTGGGAGATGGAAGAGGAAGGTGCAGGCTGGGAGGGGGGGAGGCAGGGCACAATATTATGGGAGGCTGCTGTGATTGTGGAATTAGTGCTTAGGGGGTTGGTGGCTATGGAGTGAGGTTCGTTTCTGTTTACTGTGTTTGGTTGATGTGGTGTGGTGTGTGTGTGTGTGTGTGTGTGTGTGTGTGTGTGTGTGTGTGTGGTGTGTGTGTGTGTGTGTGTGTGTGTGGGTGTGTGTGT
>NC_069413.1:61814477-61816977 GCF_026875155.1 Cherax quadricarinatus
ATGTGGTTATCTTTGCCTTTCCCCAATCTTCATGACTGTGGCATGCAAAGAGTATGTTACATTTATTCGGCGTATGTATACTCTCCCATATAGGCTGCCTCCCATCCAGTGAACCGAGTGCTAAGGGTTTAACGATTAAAGGGGGCCCCATCGTTAAATCAGTACCTTGGTTCAGCCAGTCATAAGGTGGGTTGGACAGTTGCTAAGGGGATGTGGTAGCACTCACCATTAGCTCTTGCCAGATTCATACAGCTGCTGGTTGCTCTCGGTTGTCTCTCTATCTTTGGCTGTGATCTGCCTTTTGACTACCATGATACACTTATTTTCCAAACTCTTGTACATAGTGTACATAAGTGTAAATACTTGGTGAAGGAAAATACAATTTAAAGACCACTGTTGTGTTTATTTCGCTCCAAGTCCCTTTACGACCCAGGATAACAGGCCTTTCTCACCTGGGTGCGTAATAATGACTTTGCCCTTGGTGGGGTTGAACTTCAGGAGCCAGTTGCTGGACCAGGCCTGCAGTCTGTCCAGATCCCTTTGTAGTTCTGCCTGGTCCTCATCCGATTGGATTCTTCTCATTAATTTCACATCATCTCCAAATAGGGACACTTCGGAGTCTATTCCTTCCGTCATGTCGTTCACAAATACCAGAAACACTACCGGTTCTAGGACTGACCCCTGTGGAACCCCTCTCGTCACAGGCGCCCACTGTGACACCTCGCCACGTACCATTACTCGCTGTTGTCTTCCTGGCAAGTATTCCATGATCCATTGCAGTGCCTTCCCTGTTATCTGTGCCTTGTCCTCCAGGTTTGCACTTATCTCTTGTTTGGAACTGTGTCGAACGCCTTCTTACAGTCCAAGAAAATGCAGTCTCCCCACTCCAGTAGGTATGTGACACAGGATTTTCCACCCTGAAACCATGTTGGCTGTCGTTGATAAGCTCATTCCTTTTTAGGTGTTCCACCACTCTTTTGATAATCTTCTCCATGACTTTTTTTACCATACATGACAGTGACACTGGTCTGTAGTTTAATGTTTCGTGTCTGTCTCCTTTTTTAAAAATTGGGACTACATTTGCTGTCTTCCATACCTCAGGTAGTCGCCCTGTTTCGATAGATGTGTTGAAGATTGTTGTCAGGGGTATACATAGCGTCTTTGCTCCCTCTCTCAGGACCCATGGAGAGATGTTGATCGGCCCCATCGCCTTTGAGGTATCTAGTTCGCTTAGCAGCCTCTTCACTTCTTCCTCGGTTGTATGTATTGTGTTCAACACTTGATGGTGCATCCCACCTCTCTGTCTTTCTGGAGTCTCTTGTGTCTCCTCTGTGAACACTTCTTTGAATCTCATGTTGAGCTCCATACATACTTCTCGGTTGTTTCTTGTGATTTCTTCTCCTTTCTTCCTCAGCATGATTACCTGGTCCTTGACTGTTGTTTGCCTCCTGATGTGGCTGTACAACAGCTTCGGGTCAGATTTGGCTTTCGCTGCTATGTCATTTTCATATAGTCGTTGGGCCTCCTTCAGGGTATTGTGATTTAGTGTCAAATGCCTTCTTATAGTCCAAGAATATAGAGTCCACCTATTCCTCTCTCCTGCATCACTTCCTTTACTTTGCCACAGAATTCCAGCAGGTTATTGATAAAAAAATTGGCATCTCTCAAACTGTGTTAGTTATTGGTTACGAAAGCACTTCTCTCCATGTGCACCCTCACTCCCTCATTATCTTCTCCATTACCTTACACCAATAGTACCTAACCTTCTAGTATGAAAGGGCTAATTTGAAAAGCCAAATTTAAAGGAGGGTCACAGTTGCCAGTTATATCCTCATAAATCATAAGCATCAGAAGTGAGAGGTGGTTGTTAGAGGTGACGATAAGGTTGTGGTGTGAAATGGCTTTAAATATTTTGTAATTGTTGGCACTGTTCAGTGTGGAACCTACATAAAAGTTAATTCATGTGAGGACAGCATCCATTTCCTTGAAAGGCCACATGTGGCCCTCAGGCCGCAGGCTGGGGAGCCCTGCCTTACATAATATATAGGTTGGTGATACTGGTCTGTAAATAATCGCTTAGCATCTAACTGCTTTCTTAAATACTGGGACTACATTAGCTGTATTTCAGATTACTGTCAAATGTCCCATGTCTATTGACTTTTAGAATTTAATTAATGGTTCAGACAGTGCTTCTGCATCCTCTCGTTGAATCCCTGGTGAGACTTTGCCAGGTCCCATTACCCTTCAAGTATCAAGCTCACTCAGGAGTTTTTCATCCTGGTCGCCGTTGTGTATACAGTGTCCAGTACCTGTTGGTGAACCCTTTCTCTTTGACTTACTGATGTTGCCTCTGTTTCCACTGAGAACACCTCTTTAAAGTGTATGTGTGTATGTGTGTGTGTGTGTGTGTGTGTGTGTGTGTGTGTGTGTGTGTGTGTGTGTGTGTGTGTGTGTGTGTGTGAGAGAGAGAGAGAGAGAGAGAGAGAGAGAGAGAGAGAGA
>NC_069413.1:61819477-61832276 GCF_026875155.1 Cherax quadricarinatus
TTGTGTGTGTGTGTGTGTGTGTGTGTGTGTGTGTGTGTGTGTGTGTGTGTGTGTGTGTGAAAACTACATCACGGAGCAGTAGCGTCGTCTCACACCAGGTTCGACTCCTCTCCCTTTCCTCTGCAATTTCTGACATTTGTCAACAATTTCTAGTCATTTCTAATAAATTTCTTTTCTTTTTTATCGCTCCTGTTTCTCCTTTCCCAGATTTTTATTAGAGATAGGGAACGATAGAGATGACGCTGATGGCGCAAGGGAATCAATTTCTTCTTTGGTATACCCGAGTCGACTCTCGCAATTGATTCTACACACCCTTCCTATAGAATGGCTGCTTTTCCCTCCCTCCCTCTCTCTCTCTCTCTCTCTCTCTCTCTCTCTCTCTCTCTCTCTCTCTCTCTCTCTCTCTCTCTCTCTCTCTCTCTCTCTCTCTCTCTCTCTCTCTCTCTCTCTTTCTCTCTTTCTCTCTCTAATTTAAGATTTAAAACGCCAAATCTGTGAAAAGATATCATTCTAACCTCCTGAGATACTATGGATAAAATTAGACTCAAACAATTAATGCTATTCTGATTGATCAGCAATTCTGATAATACGAAATAAAGATGTGATGCAATAGATAAGGTAGATAAGGCCTAGTGTTTACATGGCACAATAACACAGTCACTCTTCCAATGCCTTTCAGTGTTGCAATATTGCACTGATGGAACTGGTATGGTGCTTCCATGTCCGTGTCACTGCATACACCATAGAACAACACAGGGATACATCGTGAAACTCATCGCAGCCCAACTGATACCTCGCCATGATGATTCAAGGAGACGCAAGTGCTTAGAAGCAGCCATGATGATCAACATCGGACCACAGAAGTCAGGCAACTATAGCATATCCACAACTCTGTCCAAACTCCTGTTGCTCAATGACACAGCCATCAGATAATTCCAGGTGAAGGCTATACAGTGGTAGAATACACGGACTGTATAACACATAATACGGGTTATGGCATTTCATTGTGAAGATGAAAATTAGCCATGTGCAACTTTTGGGGTTTTTTTTATTAGGAAACGTTTCGCCAAAAGTGGTTTATCAGCCCCATACACAGGAGAAACTTGAAAAACAGGAGGAGAATGAGGTAATCAGTCCCTCAACCTTGAGTCGATGTGGTCAGTTTATCAATCTTGAATAGAATTACAATCATTGTGAAATGCGGGGTCCCCCGGGGATTTTATCAATAGATGGAGTGTTGGGTGGGCAAAACGTCTTCACGCAAAATGCCAAACCCGCACTGTGTTAGTTTTACCGGGGATCCCAGGAGCATGCGAAGTTTGCTGGCCCCCCCTAGGCAGATGTAACAGCTCCGGTTCCAGTATTTTCCCCCCAAAACCACGAAACGGGGGGGTTTGAACCAGGTGCGTGAGTCTTAAAACTCCAGAACAGTGCTATGGTCATTTTGCCCATTTTTGCTTGTTTTGGGAATGACCTTAGCATTAAAATACAGTAACAGGTGATATCACAAAATGCAAAACAACCCCTGATAATGTGGGGAATCACAAAGGTTGGAATTCATTACTTTTTCACAGGAGTTATTTTTTATAAAATTATTTTAATATTTATAATATATATATATATATTATATAATATTATATATATATTTTTTAAAATATATTATATAATATATATATATATATATATATATATAAATAATTTTAAAATTTTTATATATATATATATATATATAATATAATTTTATATAATATTATATAATTTTAAAATTTTATATACTGTACTGACTCACAGCAATGCAGATTGTCTTTGAATGATTTAATAATACAATGGCAGTGAAAAAGAGGAGGTTGGCGGGGCAACTCAAAATGGGACGGGACAAGCGGGGCAGGGTGGGCGGTCGGCGGGGCAAGGCGAGGCGGGGCGGGGCAAGGTCTCAGGAGAGAGAGGCAGGACTGGTCTCATAAATTATTGATGCTTTTGTCGAGCGGTGCCACTTTGAGGTATTCCCGTGTGGTGGTGCGTTTGTGATGTCCTCTTGATTGTTGCTCCACCACCACCACCACTACCACCACTACCCCCACCACCCCCACCAAAACCAAACCACGACCACCAAAACCCCCCACACCACCACTACCCCCAACGCCATACCCCTATCCAAACACCCCACCACCACCACCACCACCACCCCACCCTCACCCTCAACCACCCCCACCAACACCCCCCCACCTTTTCCCCACCACCCCCACACCCAAACACCACCACCACCAACCCACCACCACCCAAAACCATACTACCACCACCACCAACACCATCCCCCCCACACCACCACCACCCCACCCCAAAAACCCCCACAAACCCAAAACCACCATTCCATCACTACCCCCCCCACCAACACCCCGACCACGACCACCCCACCAACACCACCCTCACCAAATACCACCCCACCAAAAACCACCACCAATACCACCCCCACCCCCAACACCCCCACCACCACCCACCACCACCACCACCACCACCCCCACCCCCACCCCCACCCCCACCCCCCTACCACCACCACCAACCTCCACCACCACTACCCCAACAACAACACCACCACCCCCACCCCCACCCCACCACCACCACCACCCCAAAACCCCCACCCCCATACACCACCCCCACCCTAAACCCCCACACCACCCAACAACAAATACCACACCTACCACCACCCCAACCACCACCACCCCCACCACCACCCCTACCCCCACCCACCCCCACCAACATACCACCCCCACCACCCCCACCACCCCACCACCCCCACCACCCCCACCCCACCACCCCTACCCCACCACCACCCCCACCACCACCACCACCACCACCCCCACCACCAACACCACCCACCCCTACCACCACCCCAACAAAAAACCCACCCCCCCACCACCAACCACCACCACCACCAAAACAAAACCCAAAAAACTACCACTACCCCCCCCACCAACACCCCACCCCCCCACCAACAACAACAACCCCCCCCACTACCCTACCACCACAAACCCCCATACCACCACAACCACACCCTAACCACCCCCTCTCCCAACTACCGTCCTTCACAATGATAAGGTCCGTTCTAACATAGTTTTGACTCATGTGTGGCTTTGTCTTTCATCTGTAGATTGATTATACTTCATGAAGGTTGTGAGGAGTTCACTGGTGGTAGTAGTCGAGGATCAGCTCTCAGTCCTTCAATCACGGACAGAATTTCTGACCTGTCAGGCTGTTGGTGATCGGATCTTACATTTCTCCACCCTCCTGGTTTTCACTATGAAAACAAAATTATATAGACAACATATTTCATACATAGCTACGGATACCTATGATGCCTGTGGGTGGTCTCGAGAGTTTTCCTACCACCGCTGCACCACATGTTCTTCACGGCCTAGTTAATCTGGCACTTCCCAGGGGTAATGGTCCACTTACCTTTTGAAGACTTCCATACCTGTTCAGGCAGTGTTTCTCTTAGCTACTGGGAGCAGGTGGAATGGACGGCCATTACGGATGTTGACACAATGTTTCCTTATTGTTCCCACGGCGCTCCTACCTGATCACTAGATCCGTTTTACACATATTTCTCCCTGCAGTACGTTCGTACGGTGCTGTTTGTTTTAGACAAAGTCCTCAAGTATATTTTATGTATATACGAACACAGGTAATGAATAGCCTGTGACGTGGTCGTAATGGTTTTGGAGCAAAACAAACTCAGCAGATAGTTTATAACTTTTATTTTCTTCACCAGATGTAATTTGCCAGATATATACAAGTATGTACACTTATTTACGCTATATACAGAGATTGAATAGTAAGTGTACCACACGACGGTGACAGAATGGCAAAAGTAAAAGCCAGAGAGAGAGCACCGTACTCAACCAGCAGGTAGGCAAGTCTGGCAAATACTGACTGCAAGTAAACCACATTGCCTCAGCATTTGGCGGGCTCACCTGTGATTGGACAATGAATCAAGGTACTGATTTAACGACGGGTACCCTAATAATTGTTAAACCCTTAGCACTCAGTTCGCTGATTGGGAGGCAGCCTATATGGGAGTGCACACATACACCGAATAAATTATAACATACTCTTTGCATGCCTCAATGTACATATTATCAAGATTCTCTCAGATTTTCTCTCAAAGAGTGCATTCTCAGTACTTTGAGGCCTTCCCAGTAATTTAAATACTTTATTAGGTATATGCGAGCCAACACTAAACAATATTGTAAAGCAGAGAGCACAAGCGATTTCAGTAGTGTCACTAGTGGCACTATTTTCCTTAATTTTCTAGGTCTCATTACTCATCCTGTCATTTTTCTGGCCTTCATAGCATTTGCCTTAATGTATTCTCTAAGTGATAGGTTATTCGACATTATTATACCCTAGTTTTATACATGCTGACTCACGAAATCGTAATGACACGATTGCAGACAAACCATACCACGGGTCTGATCGCGGGTTCTATCCCCGCCCGTGGTATGGATTTTTTTTCTAATACATGTTCTTTCCGTTTTGTGAGACGGCCTTCCTGTGATTTTGCTCAGCGTTAATTTAGAAGTTTTAATCCCTTCCACATACGAGCAGTTGGAATTTGTCAACCTTGGATGTCATGTTATTTTCCTCTGCCCACTGTAAGACTGTTGCTGTCATGCGGGTTCAAACCCCACCCGTGGTATGGCTATCATGCTTATCTTGGGATCGTCCGCAAAGGACGATACAAACCTGTGGTTAGTGATTTTTATTTTATCTATGTCTGCCTACTATGAGGATGAAAAGTTTTAAATCAACACCCTTGGGGGGTTGATTTTTTATTTCTTTTGCTAAAATTGGCTTTCTTTGCTAACAATCTGTCATCTAGTCATTAGAAAATTTAATATTCATTTTTCCTTACTTTCCTGTTATATCAATAGACTTTCTTTTATGAGCTATCATTCCATGATTGAATTTGTTAAATGCCTCAACGAAGTCCATGTAGACCACATCTGCATTTCGGTTTTCCTCTAAAGCTTTCGTAATTTTGTCAAATAATCTGGTAGTTGTGACAAGTACGGCCTTCTACATCTACACTCAACTCGGGTTGTACATGCCATGCTTTTTTTTCCATAAAATCCAGTAATTTGACGTTTCACCGTTTCAATTACTTATGTGTGAAGGCAGTGCTACTGGGAAGTAATTTATTTTGTTAGAGCTCAACAGTTTTTATCCTTTTCTGTGGCAGTTTATTTACTGTGATGTTCCAAATTTTCCTGTAAATCTCTCTCTGAATATATTTATTTCTTGAAAATGTGCTGTTATATGTTTTTCTTTTGTTGTCTCTGTGCTGTTGTGCATGGCAAAAGTTTTCTCATATAAGTACTGGCGTCAGTGCTTCAGTAACATGTGATAGCGCTATCTCTCTCTCTTTTTTTTTTTATCCTGACTGCCACTCATTAGTCTTCCCCAGGACCCATGAAAACCATGTTGTAGACTAACTTTAAACGAGTAGTGGTGGTGGTGGTTCTGTCAAATTTAGTAGATAAATGCGGTATTTTATTCACGTGTTCACGAGTGTTGCCAACTTCTAGTCATATTCATTCCCAAACTCCTGAGCATCCTGCGCGTCGTTTCTATATCTCCTCTGACTTTCTTCTTCTCCAGTCATCTGACCTATTTTTCGGTGTCTACAATGGGTCTAGCAACACGAATAATTACTTGTTTTCATACCTATGATCAACTACAAAGGTCAACCTCTCGTGTACTTGACACAAGCCATGAAATAATCATCCGCTGCATGACCACACCCCATGGAAAAAGTCATCCGAGATTTTTCCCTGATCTTGGAAAAGTCATCCACAGCATTTCCATGACCTTATATCATGAAGAAGTCATCCATGACCTTTCCATGACCTCTTAGTCTTACTGAAGAAGATATTATTGTGATTTCTCCGCTTTCTTCTCTCGCATCTTGACGTTCGACACTTTGTGAATTTGGTTTTTTGCGTCATCGCAAGCCTCTGTGTGTTAATTCGAAAACGATTTATCAAAACGAACAGAAAAGTTCATACGTAATTGAAAAAGTTCAACAAAGGCTGAAATTTGCCTCTTTTTTTTTAACGAGTCGGGGAGGGAAAAGCTGCCTGCTTAATTTGCAAAGAAAACGTAGCTGGGTTCTCAGTTTTCAACTTTTGAGAGCAAACAAGCAAGCAAACACGTGGTCTTTTCTGAGGAAAACAAAAAAGAAAATACCGATAAATGGTTGTTCAATTTGTAAAAAAAGGCAAAGTCTTTTTTTAACTAAACAACCTGAATCTCGGGATGATATTACAAGAGCCAGTGACGTGAGTGAACATGAGCCAGTGACGTGAGTAAACATGAGCCAGTGACGTGAGTGAACATGAGCCAGTGACGTGAGTAAACATGAGCCAGTGACGTGAGTGAACATGAGCCAGTGACATGAGTGAACATGAGCCAGTGATGTGAGTGAACATGAGCCAGTGACATGAGTGAACTTGAGTCAGTGACGTGAGTGAACATGAGCCAGTGATGTGAGTGAACATGAGCCAGTGACGTGAGTGAACATGAGCCAGTGACGTGAGTGAACATGAGCCAGTGATGTGAGTGAACATGAGCCAGTGACATGAGTGAACATGAGCCAGTGACGTGAGTGAACATGAGCCAGTGACGTGAGTGAACATGAGCCAGTGACGTGAGTGAACATGAGCCAGTGACATGACTGAACATGAGGAAACTTCTCTGAAGGAAAACTATAAAAACAATCATTTACGACTTTTTTTTACCCCCGGGGTGAAAAAATAATTGGCAAAAATTACACCAAGACAAACTACTGTGATGAGGAAGAAAAAAATCACAATAAGGTGATTGGAGTAATTCATAAGTAACCTCCACTTTAAATAAGAAACTTCAGACGACATTTCGATTCGATATGGACCAAGGTGACCGTACCCAGGACGACCGAAACGTCACAAAACTTTCTTCTCCAAAAGTGTGGCCAAAACTGTGTAATGTAAGGCATTGTTAAAGACAAATGAGACATATGTGCAACATGACTCACGAAATCGTAATAACACAATTGTAAACAATCCACGGAACGGGTGGGGTTTACACCCATGACCTAGAGTTTTAGAACTCACTCGCCATAGGTTCAAACCCCCCACGTTCCATGGTTTGTTTTATTGTGCAACACTTCGGTAACTATACTGTGGAAAGGTTTGGCCAGCCAGTGGTTTCATCAGTCCACAATAAAGACACCCAAGTCTTGTACATGTGTCTCATTTACCAACTTGTCGAGTTTTTGAGCCAATTATCGACAATCTCGGATTCTGTTATCTACATGCACATTTTTTTTTATTTACAGGATCGAGTTCTGTTATTTTAAGGATCAACGTATACACAGAATTATGTTTTTTTTTCATAACTAGTGGTTCAGTTCTCTTATCTATGGAATTGAGTTCTGTTGTCTAAAGGATCGATGTCTACCATCTTGTAAAGAGGTTTGTGAGTTACTACGTAACGCTGAGAACCTGCGTCTTTAGTTAAGTAAGTAATTTCTAATTTTTTTTTGCATTTTATCATTTTTATTCTAAATATAACTGAAAATTTTGACTTCCCAAGAGAACTGGCATCAGTGCGGCCAGTGAAAGGTTGTGCACCTACGGAATACGTGTTGTTTATTTTTAAAATTAGGAACCGAGTGGAAAAAATGGTGATTAGGGCCGCTGTTGGAAGCTCAAATGTATTATTATTATTATTATTATTATTATTATTATTATTATTATTATTATTATTATTATTATTATTATTATTATTTGGCTTAAAATCTATTGAATACGAGGGCCGTTTAGGTCGCACGTGACCTATATGTCATCAGTCGTGTTTATAATCAATAAAACAAATATTTATACACCCGGCGGGAACTCAGATCTGACGGAAATAAACAGATGGGACGCTGTAAAGGCTTCACTAGAAAGTAAGAAAGAAAAAAAAATATTTTGAACGTATTGTCGTCAAACTCTGCGTTATCCTCAAAGTGGCTCTTTATAATAGTGTTGTGAATGTAAGCAAATTTATGGATGCTGTTGCAAAGTGCTCGGGTTTATTGCTAAGCAACACACGGGTATCACACGTTGATAAGATGATTCAGTTTGGGTTAAGTCCTGCAAGGAGCTTCCGGTCTGAATAGCTGTGTTATTTTTGTGTATGAAAAATAAAAGATTTGTATGTCCTACGGTTAACTAGTGCTAAATGGTTCTGTGATTTTTTCCCTCAATTTGCCATGATGTCATGGGCAACACGAACTCTTTGATGTCCAAATTGCCCGGAAACGGGGTTTTTTAAAACATGATTTGCATTGCAGTGAAGAAACGGGTAGTTTGCCGTCACAGTATTGTTAGTCATTGTTTATCTCGTGTTTCTTAGCGTTTCATCTGTGTCTCTCGTCTTCTCAGATCTTCTTGTTTCATTTCTCGTCTTTCATCATCTTTTTTTTTTTTTATTTCTCACCTGTGCATATTTATTTAATATTTCTCTGAATTCATTATTTCTTTCCTAACCATTTATGTTTTTATTTACTCATGCATCAGCAGCAGCGCTAACACCAGCACCAGCATTGCTAACACCAGCACCAGCAGTGCTAACACCAGCACCAACAGTGCTAACACCAGCACCAGCAGCGCTAACACCAGCACCAGCATTGCTAACACCAGCACCAGCATTGCTAACACCAGCACCAGCATTGCTAACACCAGCACCAGCATTGCTAACACCAGCACCAGCATTGCTAACACCAGCACCAGCAGTGCTAACACCAGCACCAACAGTGCTAACACCAGCACCAGCAGCGCTAACACCAGCACCAGCAGCGGCACCAGCACCAGCAGCGGCACCAGCACCAGCAGTGGCACCAGCACCAGCAGTGGCACCAGCACCAGCAGCGGCACCAGCACCAGCAGCGGCACCAGCACCAGCAGCGGCACCAGCACCAGCAGTGGCACCAGCACCAGCAGCGGCACCAGCACAGCATGCGGCACCAGCACCAGCAGTGGCACCAGCACCAGCAGCGGCACCAGCACCAGCAGTGGCCCAGCACCAGCAGTGGCACAGCACCAGCAGCGGCACCAGCACCAGCAGCGGCACCAGCACCAGCAGCGGCACCAGCACCAGCAGCGGCACCAGCACCAGCAGCGGCACCAGCACCAGCAGTGGCACCAGCACCAGCAGTGGCACCAGCACCAGCAGCGGCACCAGCACCAGCAGTGGCACCAGCACCAGCAGCGGCACCAGCACCAGCAGCGGCACCAGCACCAGCAGTGGCACCAGCACCAGCAGTGGCACCAGCACCAGCAGCGGCACCAGCACCAGCAGCGGCACCAGCACCAGCAGTGGCACTAGCACCAGCAGTGGCACCAGCACCAGCAGCGGCACCAGCACCAGCAGCGGCACCAGCACCAGCTGCGGCACCAGCACCAGCAGCGGCACCAGCACCAGCAGCGGCACCAGCACGAGCAGCGGCACCAGCACCAGCAGCGGCATCAGCACCAGCAGTGGCAACAGCAGCGGCACAAGCACCAGCACCAACACAAGCACCAGCACCAACACAAGCACTAGCACCAAGACTAACACAAGCACCAGCACCGACACAGGCACTAGCAGCAGCACCAACGCAAGCACCAGCATCAACACAAGTACCAACACTAACATAACACCAGCACCAAGACTAGCACAAGCACCAGCACCAACACAAGCACCAGCACCAACACAAGCACCAGCACCAACACAAGTACCAGCACTAACATAACACCAGCACCAGCACCAAACACCCAGCACCAACACCAGCACCAGCACCAACACAAGCACCATCATCAGCACCAGCACCAACACAAGTACCAGCACTAACATAACACCAGCACCAGCACCAGCACGAACACCAGCACCAGCACAAGCACCATCATCGCACCAGCACCAAAACAAGCACCATCATCAGCACCAGCACCAACACAAGCACCATCATCAGCACCAGCACCAACACAAGCACCAGCACCAACACAAGCACCAGCACCAACACAAGCACCATCATCAACACCAGCACCAAACACAAGCACATCATCAGCACCAGCACCAACACAAGCACCAGCACCAACACAAGCACCAGCACCAACACAAGCACCATCATCAGCACAAGCACCATCATCAACACAAGCACCATCATCAGCACCAGCACCAACACAAGCACCATCATCAGCACCAGCACCAACACAAGCACCAGCACCAACACAAGCACCAGCACCAACACAAGCACCATCATCAGCACCAACAGGCAGAAGTGCTCTCACACTACGAAAAGTGATACTCCGCCTGCAAACGTAACGGGAAAAACAAACATGGAACAAAAAAAAAACAAAGTTAAACTTATCTCCTGTGTTTTTGTCTCAAGGAGCTTGGAAAACTTTGCCAGACGAAAGAGTACCCGGAAAAGTTTTTGTCTCCATATGAACTTAAAATATACTTTTGTTACATTGTTTTTGCTAGCTGCTTTTGCTCCCTTTTTTAATAGCTGAATGATGTAAAACCGAAGTAATTTACAGATCATGCGAAATGCTGGTGACGTTAAGAATGTGAAATATACTAAAATGAACACACACACACATATGATATGATATGATAAAGCTCATGGAGCAGGAAGTGTGATCTAGTAGCGACCAGTGAAGAGGCGGGTCCAGGAGCTGTGAATCGACCCCTGAAAACACAACTAGGTAAGTACACACACACACACACACACACACACAGCTACAGGAAACGATAGAGACAGGCCACAAGACAATCTCATCAGAGTCCGCGTGGACAAAGTTTGATTAAGATCGGCTCATCAGTCGTTTGAAAACGTCAGAGCGGTGCAGCCAGGGACCACAAGTTTCGTTGGTCCTCTGGTCACACTGGCTGGTCCTGGGACCGTCTGTGTGTGGTAGGGGTCCTAGGACGGTCTGTCTATAATTCTTACCCCACCTCCAGTCATCTCTCCCACCCCTTCGACCTGTCGTTATTCAAATTACATATGACGGCAGCCATTTTTAAAGCCCCTTGGTTGGGGAGGACGTGATGCTGAGGATGAGTTCTCTCTCGAAGATTTGGAATTACCCTCCTTTCCCTCGGATCAAATAGCATTACTTCCTATTCCCCAATCTATATATAACATTCACCGATTTAGCAACACGATATGAATACGATGATAAAGATAATGATGATGATGATGAAAATAATAATAATAATAATAATAATTATTATTATTATTATTATCATTATTATTTTGCACGAGTCGAGTTCTAATTCTGGGCTCACCTCTTAACTTTCAATCGTCCAGCGTTGATGCCACTACTGCCACAATAACCACCACCACCACCACCACCACCACCACCACCACCACCACCACCACCACCACCACCACCATTACCAACAACATCATCAACAACAACAACATTTACAAGGGCAGAGGATGGAATTAAGGGTTTACAACAACAGAGACAGGGAGGTGGTCTGTTTTAATCTCGTCTTCCTCAGTTCCACTTAGCGTGATATTTGAGAAGCACTCTATGCTCCACGACAGTCACTGGGGCGAGGATCATGCCCAGAGAACTGGCTCAGTCTGTATGTTCCACCGCCACTTCGGCTGCATTAGGGAGTTGAACTCTGGACCACTGAATTGCCAGCTCGATACAACAGCCACTTTGCTCACAGCTTCCTGATTGCTTTTTGCAGTCAACATCCTCAACCACTCACCTTTGTAGTTGTCAGTGGATTATCCTGATTCCCCCCCACGTGTGTGTGTGTGTGTGTGTGTGTGTGTGTGTGTGTGTGTGTGTGTGTGTGTGTGTGTGTGTGTGTGTTTACTTACCTATTTGTGGTTGCAGGGATCGAGTCACAGCTCCTGGCCCAGCCTCTTCACTGGCCGCCACTAGGACCACTCTTTCCCTGCTCCATGAGCTTTATTATATCTCTTTGAGTGTGTGTACTCATCTAATTTTTGTTGCAGGTCGAGTCATAGCTCTTGGATCTTCCTCTTTACTGGTCGCTACTAGCTCCACTCTCTCCTTGTATGTGTTACAAAAAGAGTGTGTGTGCACACTCACCTCTTTATACTCACCTATTTGTGGTTGCAGGGGTCGATTCATAGATCTTGGACCCGCCTCATCACTGTGTGTGTGTCTGTGTTTCTTTGTTGATGTGTGTGTGTGTGTGTCTGATGAGATGGGTAGGTGTTATGGGAGGGGGCAGGTGACAGAGGGAGAAGGAAGGAGGGAGAGAGGAAGAGAGGAATAAACGGAGGTATGGATGGAGGGAGAGAGAGAGGAAGGGAGAGGGAAAGGAGAGAGGAAGGGAGATAAGGAAGGGAGGAAGGGAGAAGAAGGAATGAAGGAGGGAGGGAGGGATTGAGGGAGGGAGGGAGGGAGGGAGGGAGGGAGGAAGGGAATTAATGTCTCTTCAGCACGCGCACTTCCCACACCGTATATACATTCTGAGTGGTGTATTTTCCCCTCGATGTATATCCACTGAGAGCAGCAGTAGTATGCATACAACGATGGGTGTATATCTCGGTATATATACACTGAGAATTTAATTTAATCCCCTTAGTTGGGATTAAAGTGTTTCAGACATGTTGTACAAGTGACACGCAGCCTTAATGACCCCACGTACGGTCGATTGGATTCAAACCTAACAAACCAACCAATCACACCATACACTCCAAATTATTGTTGTTCCAGACACATGTATTTTTCCCCCAAAATAG
>NC_069413.1:61832776-61850276 GCF_026875155.1 Cherax quadricarinatus
TTGCCAGATATATACAATATGTACATTTAAAACGCTATATACAGAGATTGAATAGTAAATGTACCACACGACGGTGACAGAATTGCAAAAGTAAAGGCCAGAGAGAGAGCACCGTACTCAACCAGCAGGTAGGCAAGTCTGACAAATACTGACTGCAAGTAAACCACATTGCCTCAGCATTTGGCGGGCTCACCTGTGATTGGACAATGAATCAAGGTACTGATTTAACGACGGGCACCCTAATAATTGTTAAACCCTTAGCACTCAGTTCGCTGATTGAGAGGCAGCCTATATGGGAGTGCACACATACACCGAATAAATTATAACATACTCTTTGCATGCCTCAATGTACATTTTTTTTATTATCACACTGGCCGATTCCCACCAAGGCAGGGTGGCCCGAAAAAAGAAGAACTTTCACCATCATTCACTCCATCACTGTCTTGCCAGTTTTTAAACTGCAACATTAACACCCCTCCTTCAGAGTGCAGGCACTGTACTTCCCATCTCCAGGACTCAAGTCCGGCCTGCCGGTTTCCCTGAACCCCTTCATAAATGTTACTTTGCTCACACTCCAACAGCACGTCAAGTATTAAAAACCATTTGTCTCCATTCACTCCTATCAAACACGCTCACGCATACCTGCTGGAAGTCCAAGCCCCTCGCACACAAAACCTCCTTTACCCCCTCTCTCCAACCTTTCCTAGGCCGACCCCTACCCCGCCTTCCTTCCACTACAGATGATACACTATTGAAGTCATTCTGTTACGCTCCATTCTCTCTACATGTCCGAACCACCTCAACAAACCCTTCCTCAGCCCTCTGGACAACAGTTTTGGTAATGCCGCACCTCCTCCTAACTTCCAAACTACGAATTCTCTGCATTATATTCACACCACACACTTGCCCTCAGACATGACATCTCCACTCCCTCCAGCCTTCTCCTCGCTGCAACATTCATCACCCATGCTTCACACCCATATAAGAGCGTTGGTAAAACTATACTCTCATACATTCCCCTCTTTGCCTCCAAGGACAAAGTTCTTTGTCTCTACAGACTCCTAAGTGCACCACTCACTCTTTTTCCCTCATCAATTCTATGATTCACCTCATCTTTCATAGACCCATCCGCTGACACGTCCACTCCCAAAAATCTGAATACATTCACCTCCTCCTTACTCCTCCCTCCAATCTGAATTCAATCTTTCATCACCTAATCTTTTTGTTATCCTCATAACCTTACTCTTTCCTGTATTCACCTTCAATTTTCTTCTTTTGCACACCCAAACCAAATTCATCCACTAATCTCTGCAACTTCTCTTCAGAATCTCCCCAAGAGCACAGTGTCATCACAAAGAGCAGCTGTGACAACTCCCACTTTGTGTGTGATTCTTTATCTTTTAACTCCACGCCTCTTGTCAAGACCCTCGCATTTACTTCTCTTACAACCCCATCTATAAATATATTAAACAACCACGGTGACACACACATCCTTGTCTAAGGCCTACTTTTACTGGGAAATAATTTCCCTCCTTCCTACATACTCTAACTTGAGCCTCACTATCCTCGTAAAAACTCTTCACTGCTTTCAGTAACCTACCTCCTATACCATACACTTGCAACATGTGCCACATTGCCCCCCTATCCACCCTGTCATAGGGCCTTTTCCAAATCCATAAATGCCACAAAGACCTCTTTAGCCTTATCTAAATACTGTTCACTTATATGTTTCACTGTAAACACCTGGTCCACACACCCCCTACCTTTCCTAAAGCCCCCTTTGTTCATCTGCTATCCAATCTCCGTTTTTACTCTTAATTCTTTCAAAATAATTTACCATACACTTTACCAGGTATACCAGCAGACTTATCCCCCTAAAATTTTTTTGCACTCTCTTTATTCCCCTTTCCCTTTTATGCAAAGGAACATGCATGCTCTCTGCCAATCCCTAGGTACCTTACCCTCTTCCATACTTTTTATTAAATAATTGCACAACCACTCAAAACTATTTCCCCACCTGCTTTTAACATTTCTATCTTTATCCCATCAAAACCCGGCCGCCTTAAACCCCCCTTTTCATTTTACCTACTGCTCACGAACTTCCCCACACTCACAACTGGCTCTCCTCACTCCTACAAGATGTTATTCCTCCTTGTCCTATGCACGAAACACAGCTTCCCTATTTTCATCAACATTTAACAATTCCTCAAAATATTCCTCCATCTTCCCAATACCTCTAACTCTCCATTTAATAACTCTCCTGTCCTTTTTTTTAACTGAAAAATCCATTTTTCTCTGGGCTTTTTTAACTTTTTAAATCTCCTCCAAAACTTTTTTTTATTTTCAAAAAAAATTTTTTTATAACACTCACCCCCTCTCTCATTTGCTCTCTTTTTTACATTGCTTCACCACTCTCTTAACCTCTCTTTTTTCTCCATATATTTTCCCCCCTTTGCATCACTTCTCTTTGTAAAACTTCTCATAGCTAACTTTTTCTTCCTTACTACTCTTTTACTCACATTCCCCAATCGCTCCTTTTTCCCTCCCCACCCATTTTCCCTGTAACCACAAACTTCTGTGAACACTAAAACCTACTTTTTTAAACCTTCCCCATCCCTCTTCGACCCATTGCCTTGTTTCTCATTACCCCACTATCCTCCAATAGCTGTTTAAATCTTACCCAAATGCCTCCTTTTAGTTTATAAACCTTCACCTCCTCTTTCCCTGAGCTTTTATTCTCCTTTTATCCCATCTACCTTTTACTCTCATTTTTAGCTCAACTAGAAAGTGTCTATATTCTGTGGCCCCCTATAAACAGTAATCCGAAGTCTACTCAACATCGTTATCTACTATTCAAATCCAAAAAACTACTGTCTTTTGGCCCTACATCATACCTTTATACTTATTTACCCCTTTTTTTTAAAAATGTTTTCCTAAACAAACCCCTTTCTATACAAAATTAATCAAAGGGCCCTACATTTTCACCTGGGACCCCCAAACTTACCCACCCCACCCTCTCTAAAAATTTTTTTCCCACTTTACTTCAGGGCCCCCTACCACAATTACCTCTCACTTGGGTTTAAAAGGTCCTATACATTCCTTAACATCTCCCAAAATCTCTCTCTCCCTCCATTCCCCCCTCTTCTCCGGGGCATACAGCTTTTTAGACCCACTTCTCGCACCAACTTTACTTTAATCCACAAATTCTTGAATTTACACTTTAATTTTTTTTTCTCCCTTCCCTAACTGATCATTTAACATTACCTACCCCTCCTTTGCTCTAACTCTCTCGATACCCAGATTTAATCCCTTTTTTTTTCCCCCCCCAGAAACCTCCTACCCCTTCAGCTTTGTTTCGCTTAGGGCCAGGACATCCAACTTCTTTTCATTCATAAATCAGCAATCATCTGTTTCTTGTCATCCGCACTACATCCACGCACTTTTAAGCATCCAGTTTTTATATAAAGTTTTTCTTCTTCTCTTTTTAGTAAGTGTTACAGGAGAAGGGGTTACTAGCCCATTGCTCCGGCATTTTAGTCGCCTCATACGACACGCATGGCTTACGGAGGGAAAGATTCTTTTCCCAAACTTCCTCATGGACAATAGAAAAAACAGAAGAACAAGGGGTATTTAAAAAAAGGGAGAAAAACCTAGATGTAATTAAATATATATATGCATGTGCGTGTCTGTCAAGTGTGACCAAAGTGTAAGTAGGAGTAGCAAGATATCCCTGTTATCTAGCGTGTTTATGAGACAGAAAAAGAAACCAGCAATCCTACCATCATGCAAAACAGTTACAGGTTTCTGTTTCACAGTCATCTGGCAGGACGGTAGTACTTCCCTGGGTGGTTGCTGTCTACCAACCTACTACCTACATGTACATATTATCAAGATTCTCTCAGATTTTCTCTCAAAGAGTGAATTCTCAGTACTTTGAGGCCTTCCCAGTAATTTAAATACTTTATTAGGTATATGCGAGCCAACACTAAACAATATTGTAAAGCAGAGAGCACAAGCGATTTCAGTAGTGTCACTAGTGGCACTATTTTCCTTAATTTTCTAGGTCTCATTACTCATCCTGTCATTTTTCTGGCCTTCATAGCATTTGCCTTAATGTATCTCTAAGGATAGGTTATTCGACATTATTATACCCTAGTTTTTATACATGCTGACTCACGAAATCGTAATGACACGATTGCAGACAAACCATACCAGGGGTCTGATCGCGGGTTCTATCCCGCCCGTGGTATGGATTTTTTTCTAATACATGTTCTTTCCGTTTTGTGAGACGGCCTTCCTGTGATTTTGCTCAGCGTTAATTTAAAATTTTTTAATCCCTTCCACATACGAGCAGTTGGAATTTGTCAACCTTGGATGTCATGTTATTTTCCTCTGCCCACTGTAAGACTGTTGCTGTCATGCGGGTTAAAACCCCCACCCGTGGTATGGCTATCAGCTTATCTTGGATCGTCCGCAAAGGACGATACAAACCTGTGGTTAGTGATTTTTATTTTATCTATGTCTGCCTACTATGAGGATGAAAGTTTAAATCAAGACCCTTGGGGTGTTGATTTTTTTTTTCTTTTGCTAAAATTGGCTTTCTTTGCTAACAATCTGTCATCAGTCTTTTAGAAAAATTTAATATTCATTTTTCCTTACTTTCCTGTTATATCAATAGACTTTCTTTTATGAGCTATCATTCCATGATTGAATTTGTTAAATGCCTCAACGAAGTCCATGTAGACTACATCTGCATTTGGGTTTTCCTTTAAAGCTTTCGTATTTTTGTCAATAATCTGGTAGTTGTGACAAGTACGGCCTTCTACATCTACACTCACTCGGGTTGTACATGCCATGTTTTTTTTTTCCATAAACCCAGTAATTTGACGTTTCACCGTTTCAATTACTTATGTGTGAAGGCAGTGCTACTGGGAAGTAATTTTTTGTTAGGTAAATAGTTTTTTCCTTTTCTGTGGCAGTTTATTTACTGTGATGTTCCAAATTTCCTGTAAATCTCTCTCTAAATTTATATTTATTTTTGAAAATGTGCGGGTTATATTTTTTTCCCTTTTGTTGTCTCTGTGCTGTTTGTGATGGCAAAAGTTTCCTCATATAAGTACTGGCGTCAGTGCTTCAGTAACATGTGATAGCGCTATCTCTCTCTCTCTCTCTTCTTTTACCCTGACTGCCACTCATTAGTTTCCCAGGACCATGAAAACCTGTTGTAGACTAACTTAAACGATTAGTAGTGGTGGTGGTGGTTCTGTCAAATTTGGTAGATAAATGCGGTATTTTATTCACGTGTTCACGAGTGTTGCCAACTTCTAGTCATATTCATTCCCAAACTCCTGAGCATCCTGCACGTCGTTACTAAAATTCCTCTGACTTTCCTCTTCTCACCATTGACCTACTTTTGGGGTGGTCTACAATGGGTCTAGCAACACGAATAATTACTTGTTTTCATACCTATGATCAACTACAAAGGTCACCCTCTCATGTCTTGACACAACCATAAATAATCACCCGCTGCATGACCACACCCCATGGAAAAAGTCATCCGAATTTTTCCCCTGATTTTGGAAAATTTCACCCACGGCATTTCCATGCCCTTATATCATGAAGAAGTCATCCATGACCTTTCCATGCCCCCTTTTAGTCTTACTCAAGAAGATATTATTGTGATTTCTCCGCTTTCTTCTCTCGCATCTTGACGTTCGACACTTTGTGAATTTGTTTTTTTGAGTCATCGCAAACCTCTGTGTGTTAATTCGAAAACGATTTATCAAAACGAACAGAAAAGTTCATACGTAATTGAAAAAGTTCAACAAAGGCTGAAATTTGCCTCTTTTTTTTTAACGAGTCGGGGAGGGAAAAGCTGCCTGCTTAATTTGCAAAGAAAACGTAGCTGGGTTCTCAGTTTTCAACTTTTGAGAGCAAACAAGCAAGCAAACACGTGGTCTTTTCTGAGGAAAACAAAAAAGAAAATGCCGATAAATGGTTGTTCAATTTGTAAAAAAAGGCAAAGTCTTTTTTTAACTAAACAACCTGAATCTCGGGATGATATTACAAGAGCCAGTGACGTGAGTGAAATGAGCCAGTGACGTGAGTGAACATGATCCAGTGACGTGAGTAAACATGAGCCAGTGACGTGAGTGAACATGAGCCAGTGACATGAGTGAACATGAGCCAGGATGTAGTAACATGAGCCAGTGACATGAGTGAACTTGAGTCAGTGACGTAAAGTGAACATGAGCCAGTATGTGAGTGACAGAGCCAGGACGTGAGTGAACATGAGCCAGTGACGTGGGTGAACATGAGCCATTGACGTGAGTGAACATGAGCCGTGACGTGAGTGAACATGAGCCAGTGACGTGAGTGAACACGAGCCAGTGACGTGAGTAAAACATGAGCCATGACGTGATTTGAACATGAGCCAGGACGTGAGTGAACATGAGCCAGTGACATGACTGAACATGAGGAAACTTCTCTGAAGGAAAACTATATAAAACAATCATTTACGACTTTTTTTTACCCCCGGGGTGAAAAAAATAATTGGCAAAAATTAATCAAGACAATACTGTGATGAGGAAGAAAAAAATCACAATAAAGGGGATTGGAGTAATTCATAAGTAACCCCCACTTTAAATAAGAAACTTCAGACGACATTTCGATTCGATATGGACCAAGGTGACCGTACCCAGGACGACCGAAACGTCACAAAACTTTCTTCTCCAAAAGTGTGGCCAAAACTGTGTAATGTAAGGCATTGTTAAAGACAATGAGACATATGTGCAACATGACTCACGAAATGTAATAAACACAATTGTAAACAATCCACGGAACGGTTTGGGGGTTTTCACCCATGACCTAGAGTTTTAGAACTCACTCGCCATAGGTTCAAACCCCCACGTTCCATGGGGTTTGTTTTATTTGTGCAACACTTCGGTAACTATACTGTGGAAAGGTTTGGCCAGCCAGTGGTTTCATCAGTCCACAATAAAGACACCCAAGTCTTTTACATGTGTCTCATTTACCAACTTGTCGGGTTTTTGAAACCCAAATTTTTTCGACAACTCGGATTCTGTTATCTACATGCACATTTTTTTTTATTTACAGGATCGAGTTCTGTTATTTTAAGGATCAACGATACCAGAATTATGTTTTTTTTTTTCATAACTAGTGGTTTTAGTTCTCTTATCTATGGAATTGAGTTCTTTGTCTAAAGGATCGATATCTACCATCTTGTAAAGAGGTTTGTGAGTTATACGTAACGCTGAGAACTGCGTCTTTAGTTAAGTAAGTGATTTTTAATTTTTTTTTTGCATTTTAAAAATTTTTATTCTAAATATAACTGAAAATTTGACTTCCCAAGAGAACTGGCATCAGTGCGGCCAGTGAAAGGTTGTGCACCTACGGAATACGTTTTTGTTTTTTTTTAAAAATTAGGAACCCAGGGAAAAAAAAAGGTGAATTAGGGGCCGCTGTTGGAAGCTCAAATGTATTATTATTATTATTATTATTATTATTTGGCTTAAAATCTATTGAATACGAGGGCCGTTTAGGTCGCACGTGACCTATATGTCATCAGTCGTGTTTATAATCAATAAAACAAATTTTTATTTCACCCGGCGGGAACTCAGATCTGACGGAAATAAACGATGGGAGCTGTAAAGGCTTCAATAGAAAGTAAAGAAAAAAAAAAATATTTTGAAGTATTGTCGTCAAACTCTGCGTTATCCTCAAAAATGGCTCTTTATAAGAGTGTTGTGAATGTAAGCAAATTTAGGATGCTGTTGCAAAGTGCTCGGGGTTTTTTGGCTAAGCAACACACGGGTATCACACGTTGATAAGATGATTCAGTTTGGTTAGGTCCTGCAAAAGGGGCTTCCGGTCTGAAAAAGCTGGTTATTTTTGTGTATGAAAAATAAAAGATTTTTATTTCCTACAGTTAACTAGTGCTAAATGGTTCTGTGATTTTTTTCCCTCAATTTGCCATGATGTCATGGGCAACAGGAACTCTTTGATGTCCAAATTGGGCCCGGAAACGGGGTTTTTTTTTTAAAAAATGATTTGCATTGCAGTGAGGAAACAGGTAGTTTGCCGTCACAGTATTGTTAGTCATTGTTTATCTCGTGTTTCTTAGCGTTTAATCTGTGTCTCTCGTCTTCTCAGATCTTCTTGTTTCATTTCTCTTCTTTCATCATCTTTTTTTTTTTTTTGATTTCTCACCTGTGCATATTTATTTAATTATTCTCTGAATTCATTATTTCTTTTCTAACCATTTATGTTTTCATTTACTCATGCATCAGCAGCAGCGCTAACACCAGCACCAGCAGCGCTAACACCAGCACCAGCAGTGCTAACACCAGCACCAGCAGTGCTAACACCAGCACCAGCAGTGCTAACACCAGCACCAGCAGCGCTAACACCAGCACCAGCAGTGCTAACACCAGCACCAGCAGTGCTAACACCAGCCACAGCAGTGCTAACACCAGCACCGCAGCGCAACACCAGCACCAGCAGTGCAACACCAGCACCAGATGCAACACCAGCACCAGCGCGCTAACACCAGCACCAGCAGTGCTAACACCAGCACCAGCAGTGCTAACCCAGCACCAGCAGCGTAACACCAGCACCAGCAGTGCTAACACCAGCCCAGCAGTGCTAAACACCAGCACCACAGTGCTAACACCAGCACCAGCACGCTAACACCAGCACCAGCAGTGCTAACACCGCACCAGCAGCGCTAACACCAGCACCAGCAGTGCTAACACCAGCACCAGCAGCGCTAACACCAGCACCAGCAGTGCTAACACCAGCACCAGCAGCGCTAACACCAGCACCAGCAGTGCTAACACCAGCACCAGCAGCGCTAACACCAGCACCAGCAGTGCTAACACCAGCACCAGCAGCGCTAACACCAGCACCAGCAGTGCTAACACCAGCACCAGCAGCGCTAACACCAGCACCAGCAGCGCTAACACCAGCACCAGCAGCGCTAACACCAGCACCAGCAGCGCTAACACCAGCACCAGCAGTGGCAACAGCAGCGGCACAAGCACCAGCACCAACACAAGCACCAGCACCGACACAAGCACTAGCACCAAGACTAACACAAGCACCAGCACCAACACAAGCACCAGCACCAACACAAGCACTAGCACCAAGACTAACACAAGCACCAGCACCGACACAGGCACTAGCAGCAGCACCAACGCAAGCACCAGCATCAACACAAGTACCAACACTAACATAACACCAGCACCAAGACTAGCACAAGAACCAGCACCAACACAAGCACCAGCACCAACACAAGCACCAGCATCAACACAAGCACCAGCACCAACATAACGCCAGCATCAACACAAGTACCAGCTCTAACATAACACCAGCACCAGCACCAGCACCAACACCAGCACCAACACCAGCACCGACACCAACACAAGCACCAGCACCAACACAAGTACCGGCAGCAGCACCAGCACCAACACAAGCACCAGCACCAACGCAAGTACCAACACTAACATAACACCAACACCAGCACCAACACCAGCACCAACACCAACACCAGCACCAACACCAGCACCAGCACCAACACAAGCACCAGCACCAACACAAGTACCAGCACCAACACAAGCACCAGCACCAACACAAGTACCAGCACCAACATAACGCCAGCATCAACACAAGCACCAGCACCAACACAAGTACCAGCACTAACATAACACCAGCACCAGCACCAACACCAGCACCAGCACCAACACAAGTACCAGCACTAACATAACACCAGCACCAGCACCAACACCAGCACCAACACCAGCACCAGCACCAACACAAGCACCATCATCAGCACCAGCACCAACACAAGTACCAGCACTAACATAACACCAGCACCAGCACCAACACCAGCACCAACACCAGCACCAGCACCAACACAAGCACCATCATCAGCACCAGCACCAACACAAGTACCAGCACTAACATAACACCAGCACCAACACCAACACAAGCACCATCATCAGCACCAGCACCAACACCAGCACCAGCACCAACACAAGTACCAGCACTAACATAACACCAGCACCAGCACCAACACCAGCACCAACACCAGCACCAGCACCAGCACCAACACAAGCACCATCATCAGCACCAGCACCAACACAAACACCATCATCAGCACCAGCACCAACACAAGCACCATCATCAGCACCAGCACCAACGCAAGTACCAGCACTAACATAACACCAGCACCAGCACCAGCACAAGCACCAGCACCAACACCAGCACCATCATCAACACCAGCACGAACACCAGCACCAACACCAGCACCAGCACCAACACAAGCACCAGCACCAGCACCAGCACCAACACCAACACCATCATCAACATCAGCACCAACACCAGCACCAACACAAGCACCAGCACCAACACAAGGACCATCATCAGCACCAGCACCAACACAAGGACCATCATCAGCACCAGAACCAACACAAGCACCATCATCAGCACCAGCACCAGCACCAACACAAGCACCATCATCAGCACCAGCACCAACACAAGCACCATCATCAGCACCAGCACCAACACAAGCACCATCATCAACATCAGCACCAACACCAGCACCAACACAAGCACCAGCACCAACACAAGCACCAGCACCAACACAAGCACCAGCATCAACACAAGCACCATCATCAGCACCAGCACCAGCACCAACACAAGCACCATCATCAGCACCAGCACCAACACAAGCACCATCATCAGCACCAGCACCAGCACCAACACAAGCACCATCATCAACATCAGCACCAACACCAGCACCAACACAAGCACCAGCACCAACACAAGCACCAGCACCAACACAAGCACCATCATCAGCACCAGCACCAGCACCAACACAAGCACCATCATCAGCACCAGCACCAACACAAGCACCATCATCAGCATCAGCACCAGCACCAACACAAGCACTATCATCAACATCAGCACCAACACCAGCACCAACACAAGCACCAGCACCAACACAAGCACCAGCACCAACACAAGCACCATCATCAGCACCAGCACCAACACAAGCACCAGCACCAACACCAGCACCAGCACCAACACAAGCACCATCATCAGCACCAGCACCAACACAAGCACCATCATCAGCACCAGCACCAACACAAGCACCAGCACCAACACAAGCACCATCATCAGCACCAGCACCAACACAAGCACCAGCACCAACATAAGCACCAGCACCAACACAAGCACCATCATCAGCACCAGCACCAACACAAGCACCAGCACCAACACAAGCACCATCATCAGCACCAGCACCATCATCAGCACCAACACCAGCACCAGCACCAACACCAGCACCAACACAAGCACCAGCACCAACACAAGCACCATCATCAGCACCAGCAGGCAGAAGTGCTCTCACACTACGAAAAGTGATACTCTGCCTGCAAACGTAACGGGAAAAACAAACATGGAACAAAAAAAAAAAAAACAAAGTTAAACTTATCTCCTGTGTTTTTGTCTCAAGGAGCTTGGAAAACTTTGCCAGACGAAAGAGTACCCGGAAAAGTTTTTGTCTCCATATGAACTTAAAATATACTTTTGTTACATTGTTTTTGCTAGCTGCTTTTTCTCCCTTTTTTAATAGCTGAATGATGTAAAACCGAAGTAATTTACAGATCATGCGAAATGCTGGTGACGTTAAGAATGTGAAATATACTAAAATGAACACACACACACATATGATATGATAAAGCTCATGGAGCAGGAAGTGTGATCTAGTAGCGACCAGTGAAGAGGCGGGTCCAGGAGCTGTGAATCGACCCCTGAAAACACAACTAGGTAAGTACATACACACACACACACACATACAGCTACAGGAAACGATAGAGACAGGCCACAAGACAATCTCATCAGAGTCCGCGTGGACAAAGTTTGATTAAGATCGGCTCATCAGTCGTTTGAAAACGTCAGAGCGGGGCAGCCAGGGACCACAAGTTTCGTTGGTCCTCTGGTCACACTGGCTGGTCCTGGGACCGTCTGTGTGTGGAAGGGGTCCTAGGACGGTCTGTCTATAATTCTTACCCCACCTCCAGTCATCTCTCCCACCCCTTCGACCTGTCGTTATTGAAATTACATATGACGGCAGCCATTTTTAAAGCCCCTTGGTTGGGGAGGACGTAGATGCTGAGGATGAGTTCTCTCTCGAAGATTTGGAATTACCCTCCTTTCCCTCGGATCAAATAGCATTACTTCCTATTCCCCAAACTATATATAACATTCACCGATTAGCACACGATATGAATACGATGATAAAGATAATGATGAGATGATGGAAATAATAATAATAATAATAATATATAATAATAATAATAATATTATTATTATTATTATTATTATTATTATTATTATTATTATTATTATTATTATTATTATATTATTTATTATCATATTATTTTGCACGAGTCGAGTTTAACTCCTGTGCTCACCTCTTAACTTTCAATCGTCCAGCGTTGATGCCACTACTGCCACAATCGCCACCACCCACCACCACCACCACCATCCCCACCACCACAACCACCACCACCACCACCACCACCACAACCACCATCCCCACCACCACAACCAACACCACCACAACCACCCCAATACCACCACCACCACCACCACCACCACCACCACCCACCACATTACCAACAACATCATCAACAACAACAACATTTACAAGGGCAGAGGATGGAATTAAGGGTTTACAACAACAGAGACAGGGAGGTGGCCTGTTTTAATCTCGTCTTCCTCAGTTCCACTTAGCGTGATATTTGAGAAGCACTCTATGCTCCACGACAGTCACTGGGGCGAGGATCATGCCCAGAGAACTGGCTCAATCTGTATGTTCCACCGCCACTTCGGCTGCATTAGGGAGTTGAACTCTGGACCACTGAATTGCCAGCTCGATACAACAGCCACTTTGCTCACAGCTTCCTGATTGCTTTTTGCAGTCAACATCCTCAACCACTCACCTTTGTAGTTGTCAGTGGATTATCCTGATTCCCCCCCACGTGTGTGTGTGTGTGTGTGTGTGTGTGTGTGTGTGTGTGTGTGTGTGTGTGTGTGTGTGTGTGTGTGTGTGTGTGTGTTTACTTACCTATTTGTGGTTGCAGGGATCGAGTCACAGCTCCTGGCCCAGCCTATTCACTGACCGCCACTAGGACCACTGTCTCCCTGCTCCATGAGCTTTATTATATCTCTTTGAGTGTGTGTACTCATCTAATTTTTGTTGCAGGTCGAGTCATAGCTCTTGGATCTTCCTCTTTACTGGTCGCTACTAGCTCCACTCTCTCCTTGTATGTGTGTTACAAAAAGAGTGTGTGTGCACACTCACCTCTTTATACTCACCTATTTGTGGTTTCAGGGGTCGAGTCATAGATCTTGGACCCGCCTCATCACTGTGTGTGTGTCTGTGTTTGTTTGTTGATGTGTGTGTGTGTGTGTCTGATGAGATGGGTAGGTGTTATGGGAGGGGCAGGTGACAGATGGAGAAGGAAGGAGGGAGAGAGGAAGAGAGGATATAACGGAGGTATGGATGGAGGGAGGGAGAGAGGAAGGGAGGGAAAGGAGAGAGGAAGGGAGATAAGGAAGGGAGGAAGGGAGAGAAGGAATGAAGGAGGAGGGAGGGATTGAGGGAGGAGGGAGGGAGGAAGGAGAATTAATGTCTCTTCAGCAGCACGCGCACTTCCCACACCGTATATACATTCTGAGTGGTGTATTTTCCCCTCGATGTATATCCACTGAGAGCAGCAGTAGTATGCATACAACGATGGGTGTATATCTCGGTATATATACACTGAGAATTTAATTTAATCCCCTTAGTTGGGATTAAAGTGTTTCAGACATGTTGTACAAGTGACACGCAGCCTTAATGACCCCACGTACGGTCGATTGGATTCAAACCTAACAAACCAACCAATCACACCAATCACACTCCAAATTATTGTTGTTCCAGACACATGTATTTTTCCACATGCTGAACATACCTGCAGTCCTGGTAGGTATTTTCAGGTTCCTGGGCACTACTGCAAAATATATCCACTCATATCTACTCACATATTTATTCAGTTTAAATTCTTGCCATTTATATATCTCATTAACAACTATTTTATATTTATATTTACGAAGAAGTATATCAGTGGAGAAGTACGTGTATATCTGTGGATGTCCAACGATGACTGTACCAGATTACAGTGGTTCCTATACTTTAACATGGGTGTGATCAGTGGTTTTGATATATCGCATTATGAATGGAAAAATATTGCCGACAAATACACACACGTGTGCAACATGTGTGTATTTGAACACATGTGTTATATGTTCAAATATAACACATATGTGTTATATCTGAACATAGTCAAATATAACACTGGAGTAAGTTGAGGACGTGCAGAGGCTATTTTGAAGTAATTAGCTTTTCAGTCTGGATAAAAGGTGGTCGGTCCCCTCGACTGTCTCCAGTGTTATAATTGCCTGGATTCGACTGAAGAAACCTGCTGAGCAGGCGAAACGTTTCGACAGCAAAGACACCTAACTGTTGCACATGATTCTTACTCATAATAGTTTCAACATGCTCTAGGAAAGAGATGGATGGAGGCTGTGGAGATGTCATGTCTAAGATCACTGTACGTAGTGTGAATATTATGCAGAACACATGGAGTTAAGAAATTAGAAGACGGTGTGACAACATGAAATATACAATTAAAAGATGAGGGCATTATCCTAATGGTTTAGTTTTGTAGAAAGGATAGAAGAGGATAGAGTGATTAAGAATGCAAAACCGGAAGAGATGGAAGGTGTAGAGGGCATCCAGAAAAAAACTGAAGGGAGGGAAATGATTGAAGTTTCGAGAGGTAGAGGCTAGAGCAACCAAAGGTTCTTTGTGAGCTTCTTAGATCTGAGTAAATAGATGCAAGTGGTCTTCGGGTTTGACATGCTGTTAGCGTGTGGGCCAGGCAACGTCTGTAAAGGGGACTCAGGACAACCTGTTAACCGGACTGAGGTTCTGCAGGTGGTGGCAGTCCCCTCCCCGCACTCTGGAGGACGCCGGGATATACCAGTCTCACAACTATCATCCTACCTCAGCTTATTTCATGTCCTCCTCCTCTTCCTCTCCTCTTCTTCCTTTTCCTCCTCCACCATCTCCTGCCGTCTCCCCTCCTTCCCCCCCCTCTCTCTCTTCCTCCCGCCTCTGT
This sequence comes from Cherax quadricarinatus, assembly GCF_026875155.1. NCBI lineage: Eukaryota > Metazoa > Arthropoda > Malacostraca > Decapoda > Parastacidae > Cherax > Cherax quadricarinatus. Next base: position 61,848,028 of record NC_069413.1, read on the forward strand.
CCCCTCAGATCACCCCTCATATTATCACAGCAGAGTCAACATTTACCTAACAAATATTTTTTTTGTATGTAAAGGAAGTGAATTGATTGTCAAACGTTGTAAGTGGGACGGGGGCAAATTGACCCAGTGGAAATGGAATGAGACTAGCGATACAGGAAGAGAGGAAAGAGGCCAATCTATGTAACGTATTGTATCAAGTATCCATATCTATGTCTTGTATCTTGTTCAACAGACTATTAACAGTGGCAGTAGTCGGAAAAGCAGTAGCAGTAGTAGTAGTAGTGGTAGAATTAGCAGTAGTAGAAGTAGTAGCAATAGAATAATAGTAGTAACAGTAGTAGTAGAGGTGGTAGTAGTAATAGTAATAGCGGTAACAGGCAGTAGTATTAGTACTACTAGTACTTCTACTACTACTACTAGTACTACTACTATTACTAATAGTAGTAGTAGTAGTATTGTTATTATTATTGCAGTTGATTTTGTAGTAAAACGGACTGATTGTTGAATTGACTGGCGGGTTAGTGGGATAGAGTGATTGCTGGCTTAAGTGATGGATTAAATGGTGGCTTAACTAGCGGATTCATAGGTGGATTAATGAACAGCTTAATTTGCGATTTGATTCTTGGATTGACCAGTGGATTTGATCGGTGGATTGACTGCACTACAAGGGAGGGAGGTGATGGAACAGCTCTAGTTAAGGGATAGATAGATAGATAGAGAGAGAGAGGGAGAGGAGAGAGAGAGAGAGGAAGAGAGAAGGGGAGAGGAAGGGGAGAGAGGGAGGAGAGAGAGAGAGAAGGAGGAGGGGAAAGGAGAGAGAGGAGAGAGAGAGAAAAGGAGAGAAAAGGAGAGGGGAGAGAGATGAGAGAAGGGGAGGAGAGAGAGGGAGAGAGAGAGAGAGGGGAAGAGAGAGAGAAAAGGAGAGGGAGGAGAAAAAGGGAGAGGGGGGAAAAGGAGAGGAGGAGAGAGAGGAGAGAGAGAGAGAGAGAGGGGGGAGAGGGGGGAGGGGAAGTTGAGGAAGGAGGAGGGGGAAAGGAGAGAGAGGAGAAAAAGGGGAGAGAGAGAGAGAAAAAGGGGGAAAGAAAACTTTAAAATTGTGGGAAATTTTGGGGGGGGGTTTTTCATTTTTAAAAACCCTTCCAAGAAAAGGTTGTGGGCCCGACAAGTTGAGCCCCCCGATTGCTGAGAAAATGTGCGACCAGGGGCAGACCTTAAAAAGCTCTTTCGCACTGCCTAGTACATGTAAAGGCCCCCTCTGTGGGGAAAAAGGCAAAGGGGTCCCCGTTACAAAAAAAAGAGCAGAGCAGAAAACAGAAACTAAGACCAAATTACTTCGTCAATACTGGTAAGATCCGAGACAATAATTCAAGACAAATGACAGAGTTTTTGACTACCACTCATTTACTTTGTACGTCAATATGGCTTCGGGAAAGGTTATCTGCGCTGATCTGTTGTTAAACCCCTCCACTAAGTGGCACCATCATTGGGTGAATCCAAAAATCAGCTGTGTGGTAGCACGGACTTGCTGGCGCATTCGACCGGGATGGCACCAGGGCCTCTTAGCAAAAACTTCACCACTGGAATTGCAGGTTCACGGTTTCCTCATGATCACCACATGGTAATCTCTAAGTATAGTTCTCAATGGAATGGAAACAGCAAGACATCCTATTGGGGCAATGTTACACAAGGGAAACGTGTGGAACCATTGTTATGGAATGTCTTTCTTCAACGATCTTTTTTCATTCATCCCAGAATCACACGCATATAAAAACGATGTACACTGAATTCATTATCCAAAGAGAAGAAATGCCAGTGCTCTAAGCTAATCAATCACCGCTGAGGCTATATCACTTGGGGAAATAGATGGCAAGTAACATTTGCCCGAGAAAAAAGCAAAGATGAGTCTTTAAGGGGACCATGTGGGAAGCTGGTGCAGTTAAGGATGAATGGGGGGATGTTGGACCTGGAGAAGAAGTTGATATCCTTGGGGTGAAATTTACTCCAAAATAATTTTAAGAACCATTTGTAATCTTTCAAACAAGGCACCAGGAAGCTTTCATATTTCGCCGTATTCGCATCTGCTTGAAGTAGGGGTGCAAGATTCTGACGAGGCCAAGTACGCTCACACCTTGATTTTTGCTCCATTTTCTTGGTTTGCCTGCCCCCTTCTTTTGCGACTGCTTACAGAGTAGAGAAGAAGGCAAGACGTCTCATCTCTCGCCTGGACCCATCCTGGATAGATGTGTCAT
>NC_069413.1:61862776-61890276 GCF_026875155.1 Cherax quadricarinatus
AGAACCTCATTCGTTATAGAGTATGTTCGTTATAGGGGTAATCCGTTCCAAACCCCCAAATGTATTCACTCAGCAATGAAAAATATAACAGAATTGTAAAAAAGTGAAAAAATATGCATTTACACTCCTGAAATAAAGAATATCATTAATACTTTTAATAAAAAAAAATAAATTAGTACAAAAATAAAAAAAATACCGTACTTTATCCTAGCTTGTTGTTGAGGATGCAGGACAGGAGACAGAGAGAGAATTATTGAAAATAGGTGGAAGGAGTGGAGTTACCTATCCTAGTCCTCCTTTAGTGTTAAGTAGACTATATGTCAAGGCATGATAGTGGCTCTCTTTGCACTTCAAATCATTATTGTAATTACACATCGTAAATTATCCATGTGAATACGACTCCTACAACATGTCAGTCTCATTGTAAACCTGCAAAAGAAATAAAAATTTGAATTTGAATTAGGTGACTCTCCTACATCCAGTTCCTCTCTTGAACGTTTTTGAACTTTTCAACATTTTCAGTTTTATAGGGGAAACCGTCCGTTATGTAAATATTTGTTATATAAACCGTTCGTTATAGCATACACTACTGTATTTATATCATTAAAAAGACTGTAGTTGAACAGATGTTGTTTGGTGGATTTAGGTCAGAATGTTTCTCCTAGTAGTAACTGGTAATAAAATTATTTGAACAATTTTGTATATTGGCATATTATTGGGTAACAACAAATAGTTTTGTTGGCAATAATGTTTGATGTTAGAAGACGTAAACAACTTCGATTTGTATTTCTAAGGAATAAGCCTGCTGAGCAGGCGTACAGTCTCCTCAGTAAAGATACCAAACTGTATTACATACATCTTACTCACCCATCGACTCTTGTCATAACTGTGGTTGTTAATCTTTACACATAAGCGACTTTTTACACTGCGTTGTCCGACATTACTAGACATTGCTACAAAATTTGTTGATTTTTGTGTTTTCAATTTGTTCTGTGAAAGGAATAATTATGGTTGATAACCTAGTTGGTTAAGAATTTATTCATTTAATACCTTAATTGTAACTAAACTGTTTGGTAATAAGCAATTTGATAATAAGAAATTTAGTTAATAAAATATGTGGTTAGTAATTTATTAGGCTAATAAGTCATTTGGTTAATTAATAATTTTGATAATGAATTATTTATCTTTAGATTCAAAATATCATTAATTATTTTTGAAAAACATATTATTATTTTTCCAAAAAGGGTTTGCTCAACCCTACTGCCCTTTCTGCAGAGGAGTTCGGTGTCAGAGTCAGTGTTATGCCTTCATCGAAGTTTGTTAAATGATCTGTTGAAAGAAATGTTTGTCAGTTGCCAGTTAAGTTACAGAATAATAAATTATGTTTTACTGCCTTGAGAACAGTAATAACTTCTTGTATAATCAATTATAATGAAAAGTTAAAATATGTGTAGTAATTCATATAATTTGATTTGGTGTATTTAATTAGATCAAGAATTAACTTAATTAATAGGCCTAAGCACTAGTTTTGAAAGAGTATATTATGGTTTACAGTGGTTTGTGATTCTCGTTGTTTGTGCGGACTCTTGTGTGTTTGTGTTGTGACTCGGTGTTTGTGTTTGTTGGACTCTTGTTGTTGTTGTTTAGTGACATGCAGTTTGTGTTTGTGGGAACTCTTGTGTTTTGAGTTAAATTTGGGATCTCATTTGTTTGTTTGTGTTTTAGCACCGTTATATGTTTTGGGACCTTACGTGTTTGTGTTGGTTGGAATTGTGTGTTTATGGGACTCTTGTGTGTTTTGTTTGTGGGACTCTTGTGTGTTTGTTTGTGGGACTGTTATATGTTTGTGGGACTCGTGTGTTTGTGTTTGTGGATCTTGTGTGTTTGTGTTTGTGTGACTCTTGTGTGTTTGTGTTTTGGGACTCTTGTGTGTTTGTGTTTGTGGGACTTGTGCGTTTATGTTTGTGGACTCTTAGTGTTTTGTGTTTGTGGATCTTGTGTGTTTGTGTTTATGGGACTCTTGTGGTTTGTGTTTGTGGGACTCTTGTGTGTTTGTGTTTGTGTGACTCTTATCTATTGTTTGTGAGACTCTGTGTGTTTGTGTTTGTGGGACTCTTGTGTGTTTGTGTTTGTGGACTCTTGTGTGTTTGTGTTTGTGGGACTCTTTGGTTTGTGTTTGTGGGACTCTTGTGCGTTTGTGTTTGTGGACTCTTGTGTGTTTGTGTTTGTGGGACTTGTTTTTGTTTGTGGGACTCTTCGTGTTTGTGTTGTGGAACCTTGTGTTTGAGTTTTGGACTCTTATGCTGTTTGTGTTTGTGGGACTTTTATGTTTGGTTTGGGACTCTGTGTGTTTGTGTTTGTGGGACTCTTGTGTGTTTGTGTTTGTGTGACTCTTTGCGTTTGTGTTTGTGTGACTCTTGTGTGTTTGTGTTTTGTGGGACTCTTGTGCGTTTGTGTTTGTGTGACTCTTTTGTTGTGATTTGTGTTTGTGGGGAATCTTGTTTGATTCTTGTGTGTTTGTGTTTGTGGGACTTAATTTTTGAGCGTTTGTGTTTGTGTGACTCTTATGGTTTGTGTTTGTGTGACTCTTGTGCGTTTGTGTTTGTGGGACTTTGTGTGTTTGTGTTTGTGGACTCTTGTGCGTTTGTGTTTGTGGACTCTTGTGTGTTTGTGTTTGTGGGACTCTTGTGTGTTTGTGTTTGTGTGACTCTTGTGCGTTTGTGTTTGTGTGACTCTTGTGTGTTTGTGTTTGTGTGACTCTTGTGCGTTTGTGTTTGTGGACTCTTGTGGTTTGTGTTTGTGTGGACTCTTGTGTGTTTGTGTTTGTGGGACTCTTGTGTGTTTGTGTTTGTGTGACTCTTGTGCGTTTGTGTTTGTGTGGACTCTTGTGTTTTGTGTTTGTGGACTCTTGTGTGTTTGTGTTTGTGTGACTCTTGTGGTTTGTGTTTGTGGGACTCTTGTGTGTTTGTGTTTGTGGACTCTTGTGCGTTTGTGTTTGTGGGACTCTTGTGTGTTTGTGTTTGTGGGACTCTTGTGTGTTTGTGTTTGTGGGAACTTGTGTTTGTCTGTTTGTGTGGACTCTTGTGTGTTTGTGTTTGTGGGACTCTTGTGTGTTTGTGTTTGTGGGACTCTTGTGTGTTTGTGTTTGTGTGACTCTTGTGGTTTGTGTTTGTGGGACTCTTGTGTGTTTGTGTTTGTGGGACTCTTGTGGTTTTGTGTTTGTGGGATCTTGTGTTATTGTGTTTGTGGGACTCTTGTGTGTTTGTGTTTGTGTGGACTCTTGTGGTTTGTGTTTGTGGGATTCTTGTGTGTTTGTGTTTGTGGGACTGTTTGTTTGTGGACTCGTGTGTTTGTGTTGTGGGACTCTTGTGTGTTTGTTGTTTGTGTGGACTCTGTGCGTGTTTGTGTTGTGTGGACTTTGTGTTTGTGTTTTGGGACTCTTGTGTGTTTGTGTTTGTGTGGACTCTTGTGTGTTTTGTGTTTGTGGGACTCTTGTGTGTTTGTGTTTGTGGGACTCTTGTGGTTTGTGTTTGTGTGACTCTTGTGCGTTTGTGTTTGTGTGGACTCTTGTGCGTTTGTGTTTGTGGGACTCTTGTGTGTTTGTGTTTGTGTGACTCTTGTGGTTTGTGTTTGTGGGACTCTTGTGTGTTTGTGTTTGTGGGACTCTTGTGCGTTTGTGTTTGTGTGACTCTTGTGCGTTTGTGTTTGTGTGACTCTTGTGTGTTTGTGTTTGTGTGACTCTTGTGGTTTGTGTTTGTGTGACTCTTGTGCGTTTGTGTTTGTGTGGATCTCTTGTGTGTTTGTGTTTGTGGACTCTTGTGCTGTTTGTGTTTGTGGGACTCTTGTGTGTTTGTGTTTGTGTGACTCTTGTGTGTTTGTGTTTGTGGGACTCTTGTGTGTTTGTGTTTGTGGGACTCTTGTGTGTTTGTGTTTGTGTGACTCTTGTGCGTTTGTGTTTGTGGGACTCTGTGTGTTTGTGTTGTGGACTCTTGTCGTTTTGTGTTTGTGGGACTGTTTGTTTGTGGTTTTCGTTTGTTGTCTTGTGGTTTGTGTGTTGTGGGACTCTTGTGGTGTTTGTGTTTGTGGGACTTTGTGTGTTGTGTTTGTGGGACTCGTGCTGTTTGTGTTTGTGGACTCTTGTGTGTTTGTGTTTGTGTGGACTCTTGTGTCGTTTGTGTTTGTGTGACTCTTGTGCGTTTGTGATTTGTGTGGACTCTTGTGGTTTGTGTGACTCTTGTGTGTTTGTGTTTGTGGGACTCTTGTGTGTTTGTGTTTGTGGGACTCTTGTGCGTTTGTGTTTGTGTGGACTCTTGTGCGTTTGTGTTTGTGTGACTCTTGTGGTTTGTGTTTGTGGGACTCTTGTGTGTTTGTGTTTGTGTGACTCTTGTGCGTTTGTGTTTGTGTGACTCTGTGTGTTTGTTTTGTGTGACTCTTGTGTGTTTGTGTTTGTGTGACTCTTGTGCGTTTGTGTTTGTGTGGACTCTTGTGGTTTGTGTTTGTGGGACTCTTGTGTGTTTGTGTTTGTGGGACTCTTGTGCGTTTGTGTTTGTGGACTTTGTGTGTTTGTGTGATCTTGTGGTTTGTGTTTGTGGACTCTTGTGCGTTTGTGTTTGTGGGACTCTTGTGTGTTTGTGTTTGTGTGGACTCTTGTGTGTTTGTGTTTGTGTGACTCTTGTGCGTTGTGTGTCTTGTGTGACTTGTGGTTTGTGTGGACTCTTGTGCGTTTGTGTTTGTGGGACTCTTGTGCGTTTGTGTTTGTGGGACTCTTGGTGCGTTTGTGTTTGTGGGACTCTTGTGTGTTTGTGTTTGTGTGACTCTTGTGGTTTGTGTTTGTGTTGACTCTTGTGCGTTTGTGTTTGTGGGACTCTCTTGTGCGTTTGTGTTTGTGGGACTCTTGTGCGTTTGGTTTTTGGGACTCTTGTGTGTTTGTGTGGACTCTTGTGCGTTTGTGTTTGTGTGACTCTTGTGCGTTTGTGTTTGTGGGACTCTTGTGTGTTTGTGTTTGTGTGACTCTTGTGCGTTTGTGTTTGTGTGACTCTTGTGTGTTTGTGTGACTCTTGTGCGTTTGTGTTTGTGGGACTCTTGTGCGTTTGTGTTTGTGGGACTCTTGTGCGTTTGTGTTTGTGGGACTCTTGTGTGTTTGTGTTTGTGGACTCTTGTGTGTTTGTGTTTGTGGGACTCTTGTGTGTTTTGTGTTTGTGGGACTGTTATGTGTTTGTGAGACTGTTACGTGTTTGTGTTTGTGGAATTCTTGTGTGTTTGTGGGCTTGTATGTTTGTGTTTGTGTGATCCTTGTATGTTAGTCGTGGGCGGTGCTTTGCGAAAGGGAGGGTGGGAGGTGGTGTATGGGAGGTAATGATGAGGTGGTGGGTGGTGTGTGATGGGCGGTGGGCGGGATACCCTGCAAGCCGGTAAGAAAAGCGTTATTGTCTGCCTTGTGTCTTTTGTTGTTCGCTTTTTAATTTATATTTGCTTGTCTCAGTTTAATTTCCAGGTTCTATTTTCCTCTGCTCTTCTCTCTCTCTCTCTCTCTCTCTCTTTCGGTGTATTTAACAGGGACGTGAACACAGAACTGTCTTCATGGATTATCGAATATTGAACTTGGGTTCATTTTAACACATTTGAACACCTTGACAGAGGGGAAAAAATTACACTCACAAACACAGACAACCACAGAGGCGCAGACACAGACATACAGACCCACACAAACGCAAGGATGTGGAGGGAAGTGTAGGGAGATACAAGGCGTGTAGATGTGGGTGTAGAGGGAGGGAATTGTAGGGTGTGATGTAGGGTTAGTGGTGTATAGGGAGGGGGTTTAAGGGTGGAGTGTGTTAGGGAGGAGTGTGTGGAGGGAGATTAGGTTGTGTTTACAAATGGCTCGCAAGGGAGGGTACTGGAGGAGGGAAAGGGGGTACAAGTGGATGGGAACGAACGAATGGGTAGAGTATACAGAGAGTAGGGAAAAGAGAGAGGAACGAGTAGGGAAGTGATAGAAAAAATAGGGAGAGGATGATTGAACGAATACGGAGAGGAAGGTAGGTAGGAAGGACAGGAGGGAAAAGCTGGAATGAATAGGGAGGGGTAGGTGGAATGAATAAGAACCGAAGGATAAGCATAACCAAGGTTTCTGAGGTATGCTTTGGTACGTCTTTATTTCAACGTTTGCTTGTCATTCCCCTTCCTATATTTCTTCCTTGATATCTTCTTTAAAATATTCTTTATCCTTTCCATATTATTATTATTTACTATTATTATTATTATTATTATTATTATTATTATTTACTTGTAGTAGTAGTAGTAGTAGTAGTAGTAGTAGTAGTAGTAGTAGTAGTAGTAGTAGTAGTAGTAGTAGTAGTAGTAGTAGTAGTAGTAGTAGTAGTAGTAGTAGCAGTATTTTTTATTGCTTTTGTTGACTTTATTATTACTCCTATTACCTCTACTCTATTTTTGACATATTCCGTTCGTCCTGAATTTCCTCTTCCTCCTTCGCTCCCTCCTTCACTTCCTCCTTCCCTACCACCTCATCTCCTTTCACCTTCTCTTAATCCTCTTCCTCCGAGAATTTAACCTACATAACAGAAGGTGATGAAACAGCACAAAGTAAGTCAAAGTGGTCAACATTATGGTCACTTTGCTAAACACAATTTTCCTGATTGTCCACTTACGGGGAAAATAAACATAGAACAATAACCTCTCTAAAATATCGAGTTATATTATTAGAGGAAATAATATAACAGCCATTTTGAGCTAGTATCCTAAATTTGTTTGCAAGAGATGGCACATAAACTTCATATAATATGGCCCGGATGTATTCGTGCTAACCTTTTTAAGGCCATGTTCCTAGGCCTTCTGTGTATCTATAGGCTTAAGCGTTGCCACTCACCGGTGGATGTAGAATCCACAGTCAAATAGCTGCTAGTGTCCTCAGGATAGATATGGGGTGCACAGTACACTAGCCGCAAGTGTCATCAGGATAGATATGGAGTGCACAGTACACTAGCCGCAAGTGTCATCAGGATAGATATGGAGTGCACAGTATACTAGCCGCTACTGTCCATAGGAAAGAATTGGAATGCACAATAACTTACCGGCTACCATCCACAGCACTGATTGTTGTAGGAGGCGCTGGAGAAACACACAATTGCTCTGCCTGGTATTTATTAAGTACATAGTCAAGACGTCCTCCAGCCGTAATCCTATGGGCCCAGTGTCTACATCTTGGTTGACTATGCCCGTGGGTGGTGCCGGAGTTCAAACTCCGGCAGGTCAGCGTCGCTGGTCTTAACAGTGGCTCAATATAAGCATCACATTCCTATGTTGTGACACTAGGTAACGGACTCCTAATTGCACACCTAACATACCACTGACAAGATATGGGGTACACAGTAAACTAGCCGTTACTCTCCACAGGATGGTTATGCAGTGTACAATAAACTCACAGCTTTGGAGGCAACATTAAAAATTTAATTCTTCGCTTCTTACCTTTTTTTCCTACTTTTTTCCTCCTCCTTCATCTCATCCTCTTCTTCTTCCTCCTCCTCCTCCTCCTACTCCTCCTCTCTCCCCCTCCTCCTCCTCCACCCCTTACGCTTCCCCAGTGCCCCTGTGGAAGTATGACCAGATCAATATTGTCACTAGTGCCAGGCTGTAATTGCACCCTGGGGAATACCCCTGGAGTCATTATGGTGACTCAGCATGGTGAGTCACACATAGTGACTAACTGTAGTGCTTCACCGTAATGACTCACCATTCTGACTCACTGTAGTGTGACGTCATAGTGACTCAGGGATGTATACGGCTGCTTAAAATGCAACATGTTTCTGATGGAAAGAATTTCTGTTGCTGCCTCCAAGACTGCCTGAAGCAGTGTAACCACGGTGCAGGTCCTCTGGCCCAGAAACTAGATCCTAAAACCTGGGGAATGGGAGGCAATCAGGTTTAATCGGAGGATGGTGCAAACCACATGACCAACATTTGAGAGTATACAACTCCTTCAATCTCCTTTTGAAAAGACATATATTCTCTGGATTATTTCAGTTATTATTATTATTATTATTATTATTATTATTATTATTATTAAATTATTATTATTATTATTATTATTATTATTATTATTATTATTATTATTGTATTTTTAGCAACGCGCTAAACCCATGAGGTTTACCGCTTTGCTCTGATATTGTCTAAGGATATAGATCGTGGTCTTCTCTTAACACTTTATGGTTAGCCAGTGGTCGTTCAGCCATTGTCAGTGACGACTACCTGTTATTGCCGCTTTTTATTGGTAGTCTCACCAGTAAGGCTACATGCCAACACCAGTTCCGGTGCTGTTTGCTAAGCCTCCCCCACCACGGGACGAGCAGCACCACTAACGTGTCATCAGCACCACTAAACGTGTCCCCTCGTCACCTGAGTTACTCTGACTAGTGTAATAGTGATACAGGACAGCTGCAGTCCCATAACAATTGCCACAACGATGTCAAAAGACTGAAAGTATGGCCTCTCCAGCTAAAACTTGCCACGCTCACGCGCTCACCATGTCAACTCGCCTACACGCAACTTATCAAGTATCATGTCACTATTGTTTTTTTGGTTCTATTTATAATCCGTATTTATAATCCGTATACTATTTATAATCCGTATAATCTATTTATAATCCGTATCCGTATCCGGATACTGTTGTATCTGCAACCTGGTGGACGAAGGCCCTATAATCTAGACTCGTCCCTACAATCGGTTCTTACTTGTCGTCCTGTCCCTGCATCTCTGCGAAGGAGTTACTCAGCAATTGTCGAAGTGGAAAACGATAGAAGTGTGTGCAAAATAAACCGTTACTGAAAAATTCCTATTAACTTGATCGAAAACATTATTGGCTTTATGAAGCTCTATTTAAAGTAAAATGTTCTCTAAATAAATGCTCGTTCTGCACACTTGAGCCTTTGTCCACATTCATACCGAGGTTACAACCTGTAACCAGCAACTAAGTCCCAGATGGCGATTTCTTTCTCAGGACACTGGCTAAGTGTCTTCTGACACGGGTCTTCGTCAAATGATGACCAATAACTGGTTAAGAGTCCACTTGGCTTAACAGAGCTGAGTCTAACGCCCACAACTTGAAAAATAAGAGGATCTCTTTCTAGAAGTGTGTTATGCCGAAAATGTCTGGGAAATGTTAGTCTGTTGATCACATAGACGTAATGAATGCCAGGGATAATAATGTATCTGTGTGTGTGTGTGTATGTGTGTGTGTGTGTGTGTGTGTGTGTGTGTGTGTGTGTGTGTGTGTGTGTGTGTGTGTGTGTGTGTGTGTGTGTGTGTGTGTGTGTTGTGTGTGTGTGTGTTGTATTCAATTATATCTGGTTGAGGGGTCGAATACTAGTTATTGACCTAGCCTCTCAACTTGCCGCATGCCAGAGTCACTCCATCCTAGCCTCGTGGGCCCTATCATAGCTGCTCTTAAAACTATGTACATAGCCTGCGTTACCCACTTTCTCTTCCCGACCACCCTGAAATTGAAAAAATACTTCCTGACTTCTATGTGTCTGTTATCTTCCAGCAGTACCCCCGTGTACTTGTTTCTCGCCTCTCAAACAGCCTATCCCTTATCTTCCCTATTAATTTCCGTGAGCATTTTGTATGTCATCATGTCTCCCCTGGTCCTTCTGTCCTCTAGCGTCATTATATTAATTTTCGTAAGATTCTTCTCATAGGTCACACCCATTAGTTCTGGAACAAGTCCCGTTGTTTACCTCTGCACTTTCTTCAGCTTCTTAACATGCTTCTTCAGGTGTGAGTTCCATGCTGGTGCTGCATACTCCAAGATGGACCTGACATAAAGGACTCGGAATGGTTTTTTGCTGACATTCCAGGTTTACCAGATGCAGAGTTTATTCGGTTGAGGTGAGCCTCTGGCGATATCCTAGGCACTATACTTACCCCGAGGTTCTTCCCTTTTAGTGACGTTTCCAGCCTCTATTCCCAAAATCTATACTCCGTGTCCTGTCTTCTGGTCTTTTACCCATTCTTCATAACCTTGTATTTTCTGGGGTTTAATTCAAGTAACCAACTATCTAACAAGTCCTGCCGTTTGTCCAGATCCGTTAGCAGTCTTTTCCTGTAATCATCTGTTTGTGTTCTCCTCATAAGCTTTGCATTATCATTAACCAGGAATGTATATGACTCGATCCCATCTGGTGCGCTATTCACACAAATCGAAAACAGTCCTGGTCCTAATACCACTCCTTGTGGTAACCCTCTTGTTACTTTTCCCGTCCTGACATTTCTTCCCAATCAGTCTTTTCTTCCTTCCCCAATGGTACTCTTTGATCCATCGGTGTACGTTCCCTGTTATTCCAGCTGTTCCTTGTTATTCCTGTTATTCAAGTTTTTGTCCCAGTCTTTTGTGGGGTACAGTATCAGATGCCTTCTTGAAATCTTAGAAAATGTAATCGTTCTGACCCGTGCCTCACCTCTGTTACTTCATAAAACTCCAACAGGTTGGTAAGATAATATTTGCCATCTCTGAATCCGTGCTGGTCATTGTTTATGAAGCCACTTCTCTCCAAGTGTGTACTCACCTATAAAGCTGTGTGTGTGAGAGAGAGAAAGAGAGAGAGAGAGAGAGAGAGAGAGAGAGAGTCTGCCCTCAGGCAGGGCAGCTAGGGTAGAATAACCCTCGGCACTGAACACAGGTATGATCAAAGGTCACAGGTACAATGTCGCCATCTCAGCAAAACAGAGGATGTTACCCAGGGGAGGCACACAGGAGGCTGAAGTGTGGGTGCTTCCCACACCCGCAGAGTGTGAGCGTATCTCACACCCACTGAGTGTGGGTGTAATCCACGCCTGGCGTTGATGGAATAACAAAAGCTTCCGGTTAATCGTCACCCTCGGCAGTAATTGTGATAGAGCTACAGACGACTTTACAATGTTTCATATTAAATATGGAAACACAATGCCTACCCACACGTGGCGTGTCTCATTGCCTACCCACACGTGGCGTATCTCATTGCCTACCCACACGTGGCGTGTCTCATTGCCTACCCACACGTGGCGTGTCTCATTGCCTACCCACACGTGGCGTGACTCATTGCCTACCCACACGTGGCGTGTCTCATTGCCTACCCACACGTGGCGTGTCTCATTGCCTACCCACACGTGGCGTGTCTCATTGCCTACCCACACGTGGCGTGTCTCATTGCCTACCCACACGTGGCGTGTCTCATTGCCTACCCACACGTGGCGTGTCTCATTGCCTACCCACATGTGGCGTGTCTCATTGCCTACCCACACGTGGCGTGTCTCATTGCCTACCCACACGTGGCGTGTCTCATTGCCTACCCACACGTGGCGTGCCTCATTGCCTACCCACACGTGGCGTGTCTCATTGCCTACCCACACGTGGCGTGTCTCATTGCCTACCCACACGTGGCGTGTCTCATTGCCTACCCACACTGGCGTGCCTCATTGCCTACCCACACGTGGCGTGTCTCATTGCCTACCCACACGTGGCGTGTCTCATTGCCTACCCACACGTGGCGTGTCTCATTGCCTACCCACACGTGGCGTGTCTCATTGCCTACCCACACGTGGCGTGTCTCATTGCCTACCCACACGTGGCGTGTCTCATTGCCTACCCACACGTGGCGTGTCTCATTTGCCTACCCACACGTGGCGTGTCTCATTGCCTACCCACACGTGGCGTGTCTCATTGCCTACCCACACGTGGCGTGTCTCATTGCCTACCCACACGTGGTATGCCTCACTGCTGTGGAAGAATAAGACACATGAGTACCAAGCTACCATTGTACTACTGAGTCAAACAAATGTAGTATTAATAACGTAAAATATCAATATCTTGTTGACTGAGACAAATGTGTCGTATTATTCAAGGTGTTGGTATCGCAGACATGTGTCTTGTGTGTGGTTTAGGCGGGACCAGGGTAGACGGGTCCAGGGTAGACAGGGCCAGGGTAGACGAGGCCAGGGTAGACGGGGTTAGGGTAGACAGGGGCAGAGTAGACAAGGCCAGGGTAGACGGGGCCAGGGTAGATGGGACCAGGGTAGACAGGGCCAGGGTAGACGTGGCTAGGGTAGACGGGGCCAGGGTAGACGGGACCAAGGTAGACCGGGGGCAGGTTAGACGGGGCCAGTATAGACGTGACCAGAGTAGACGGGGCCAGGGTAGATGGGGCCAGGGTAGACGGGGCCAGGGTAGAGTGGACCAAGGAGGACGTGACCAGGGTAGACGGGTCCAGGGTAGACAGGGCCAGGGTAGACGTGGCTAGGGTAGACGGGGCCAGGGTAGACGGGACCAAGGTAGACCGGGGACAGGTTAGACGGGGCCAGGGTAGACGTGACCAGAGTAGACGGGGCCAGTGTAGATGGGGCCAGGGTAGACGGGGCCAGGGTAGACGAGGCCAGGGTAGACGGGGCCAGGGTAGACGGGGCAGGGTAGACGGGGCCAGGGTAGACAGGGTCAGGGTAGACGGGAGCAGGGTAGACGGGACCAGGGTATACAGGGGCAGGGTCTGCTCTTTGATACACCAGCTCAGTTTACCTTCACTTCACGCTAATTAGTTTCCCCTCTTCAGTCTTCTTCATTGTGGGTGTCCATTAAACCAACCTTCAGTCTCCCTCATTTTCCCCTCACTTTCCCCCTCCCCTCACTCTCCCTTCACTCTCCCCTCACTGCCCCTTCACTCTTCCATACTCCCTCACTCACTCATATTCTCCCTTCGCTTTCCTAGCTCTCTTTATTCGGTCCCACCTCACCATATTCCCGCCCTCTCCAGGAGACAATCCTCCCTACTTCTTCCCATCCCTCCCTCCCTACTACCTCCCTCACCCCTTCCCTCCCCCCCCTCACCGTTCCTCCTCTTATGCAAAACGAGAAACTCCTTTACAATCCTTCTCATTGTCTTACTTCCTTGTTTTTCTCGTTAGATCAGCATATTCATTTTCAGTTTCTACATTCCATCCCTTTCTGTTTATCTCTCTTCTCTCTCTCTCTCTCCTCTCTCTCTCTCTCTCTCTCCTCTCTCTCTCTCTCTCTCTCTCTCTCTCTCTCTCTCTCTCTCTCTCTCCTCTCTCTCTCTCTCTCTCTCTCTCTCTCCTCTCTCTCTCTCTCTCTCTCTCTCTCTCTCTCTCTCTCTCTCTCTCTCTCTCTTTTTTTTCTCTCTCTCTCTCTTTCTTCTCTCTCTCCTCTCTCTCTCTCTCTCTCTCTCTCTCTCTCCTCTCTCCTCTCTCTCTCTCTCTCTCTCTCTCTCTCTCTCTCTCTCTCCCCTCCCTGGAGTCTTTACTCCGTTGTACCTCCTTCCTGCAGTCGTTCCTTGAGTCTCACTGCGACCCGCAACAACTTCCGTCTTGGCTTCTTCTTGACTCTGTTGTAGTGCTTGTTGTCTTTGTGTCTGTGTCTGTGTCTGTGTCTGTGTCTGTGTCTGTGTGTGTCTTTGGCTCATTGTCTCTGGACGCTTGAATGGCTTCCTGGCTTGCTACTTATCTGGCTACCTGTCTGGTTAGCTAATTGTCTGACTGGTACTCTGTACTCACCTATTTGTACTCACCTATTTGTGGTTGCAGGGGTCAAGTCTTAGCTCCTGGCCCCGCCTCTTCACCGGTTGCTACTGGGCCCTCTCTCTCCCCGCTCCATGAGCTTTATCAAACCTCGTCTGAAAACTGTGTATGGTTCCTGCCTCCACTACGTCATTTTCTAGGCTATTCCACTGCCTTACAACTCTATGACTGAAGAAATACTTCCTAATATCTCTCTGGCTCATTTGTGTCTTCAACTTCCAATTGTGGCCTCTTGTTTCTGTGTCCCCTCCCTGGAACATCCTGTCTTTGTCCACCTTGTCTATTCCACGCAGTATTTTATATGTCGTTATCATGTCTCCCTGACCCTCCTGTCCTCCAGTGTCGTCAGGCCGATTTCCCTTAATCTTTCTTCATAGGACATTCCCCTTAGCTCTGGAACTAACCTTGTCGCAAACCTTTGTACTTTCTCTAGTTTCTTGACGTGCTTTATCAAGTGCGGGTTCCAAACAGGTGCTGCATACTCCAGTATGGGCCTGACATACACGGTGTACAGTGTCTTGAACGATTCCTTACTAAGGTATCGGAATGCTGTTCTCAGGTTTGCCAGGCGCCCATATGCTGCAGCAGTTATCTGATTGATGTGTGCTTCCGGAGACATGCTCGGTGTTATACTCACCCCAAGATCTTTCTCCTTGAGTGAGGTTTGCAGTCTTTGGCCACCTAGCCTATACTCTGTCTGTGGTCTTCTGTACCCTTCCCCTATCTTCATGACTTTGCATTTGGCAGGATTAAATTCGAGAAGCCATTTGCTGGACCAGGTGTCCAGTCTGTCCAGGTCTCTTTGAAGTCCTGCCTGGTCCTCATCAGATTTAATTCTCCTCATTAACTTCACATCATCTGCAAACAGGGACACTTCTGAGTCTAACCCTTCCATCATGTCGTTCACATATACCAAAATAGCACTGGTCCTAGGACCGACCCCTGTGGGACCCCGCTCGTCACAGGTGCCCACTGTGATACATCATTACGTACCATGACTCGTTGTTGTCTCCCTGTCAGGTATTCTCTGATCCATTGCAGTGCCCTTCCTGTTATATGCGCCTGATGCTCTAGCTTCTGCACTAATCTCTTGTGAGGAACTGTGTCAAAGGCCTTCTTGCAGTCCAAGAAGATGCAATCAACCCACCCCTCTCTCTCGTGTCTTACTTCTGTTATTTTATCATAAAACTCCAGAAGGTTTGTGACACAGGATTTGCCTTCCGTGAATCCGTGCTGGTTGGCATTTATACTCTTGTTCCGTTTCAGGTGTTCCACCACTCTCCTCCTGATAATCTTCTCCATAATTTTGCATACTATACACGTCAATGACACAGGTCTATAGTTTAGTGCCACTTTTCTGTCTCCTTTTTTAAAAATGGGAACTACATTTGCCGTCTTCCATACCTCAGGTAGTTGCCCAGTTTCCAGGGACGTGTTGAAGATTGTGGTAAGTGGCACGCACAACATATCTGCTCCCTCTCTAAGGACCCATGGGGAGATGTTGTCCGGTCCCATTGCCTTTGAGGTATCGATGTCCCTTAGCAGTTTCTTCACCTCCTCCTCATCTGTATGTATGTCGTCCAACACTTGTTGGTGTCTGTGTGGCTGTCTGATTGTTTGCATGGCAGTCTGACATGCTGGATGGCTGTCTAACTGGAGTCTACCTGGAGGGTATTCCGGGGATCAACGCCCCCGCGGCCCGGTCCACGACCAGGCCTCCCGGTAGATCAGAGCTTGATCAACTAGGCTGTTACTGCTGGCTGCACGTAGTCCAACGTACGAACCACAGCCTGGTTGATCCCTCTTGAAGATAACCAAGGGTTAATTGGTAATTCCCCTTACGGCTGGTGGGAGGCTGTTGAACAGTCTTGGGCCCTGACACTTATGGTGTTTTCTCTTAGTGTACTAATGGTGCCCCTATTTTTCATTGGGTGTATATTGCATCGCCTGCCAAGTCTTTTGCTTTCGTTGGGAGTGATTTCTGTGTGCATATTAGGGACCAGTCCCTCCAGGATCTTCCAGGTGTAGATTATGATGTATCTCTCTCGCCTGCGCTCCAGGGAGTACAAGTCAAGTGCTTCCAAGCGTTCTCAGCAGTTAAAGTGTTTGATGGAACTGATATGTGCAGTGAAGGTTCTCTTTACATTCTCTAGATCTGCAATTTCACCTGCCTTGAATGGGGATGTTAATGTACAGCAGTGTTTCAGCCTAGAGAGAACAAGTGATTTAAAAAGGATCATCATTGGCTTGGCATCTCTTGTCTTGAATGTTCTCATTATCCATCCTATCATTTACCTCGCAGTTGTGATAGTGGCATTGTTGTGATCCTTGAAGATGAGATCCTCAGACATCACCACTCCCAGGTCCTTCACATTACTTTTCCGCTCTATTGTGTGATTAGAGTTTGTAGTATACTCAACTCTAGCTATTATTTTCTCCAGTTTTCCGTAGTGGAGTAGTTGGAATTTGTCTTCATTGAACATCATATTGTTTTCCGTTGCCTATTGGAAAACTTGGTTTATGTCTTCTTGGAGATTTGCTGTATCCTCAATGGACGACACTCTCATACAGATCCTAGTATCTTCTGCAAAGGATGATACGGTGCTATGGTTTACTTCTCTGTCTATGTCTGCTATGAGGATGAGGAAGAGGATTGGGGCGAGTACTGTGCCTTGTGGAACAGAGCTCTTTACTATGGCAGCTTCCGATTTAATTCTGTTTATCACTACTCTTTGTGTTCGATTGGCTAGAAAGTTGAAGATCCATCTGTCAGCTTTGCCAGTTTTCCCTTTAGCACGCATTTTGTGTGCTATTACACCATGATCGAACTTGTCAAAGGCTTTTGCAAAATCTGTGTATACTGCATCTGCATTCTGTTTGTTTTCCAGTGCATCTAAGACCATATCATAGTGATCCAGTAGTTGCGGGAGGCAGAAGCGACCTGCTCTGAACCCATGTGCAATTGTTGGGAATCCAAGTGGTCTGTAATTGTGCTTCTTAGAACCCTTTCAAATATTTTTATGTTGGACGTTAGAACTATTGGTCTATAGTTCTTAGCTATTACTCTGCTGCCACCTTTATGAAGTGGAGCTATGTGCGTTATTTTTAGTGACTGAGGAATCTCACCTGTGTTTATGCTCCTTTTCCATAGCATACTTAGAGCCCGCGAAAGGGATTTCTTGCAGTTCTTAATGACCACAGAGTTCCACGAGTCTGCGCCTGGAGCTGAGTGCATGAGCATGTTGTCAGTGGCTTTCTCAAAGTCAGGTGGATTTAGGGTTATGTCAGGGTTTTGAGGCTCATTCATGAAAAAATTACTTGGATTCTCTATCTTTAGACTGATTACTGATCTCGTATTGCGATTTCAGTATCTCACTCATTTTCTTTGTTGTCATATACATGGCTATCTGCATGACAGACAGCCATCCGGCTGAGGAGGGTCAAAGAGCTATAAAGTAGGTTTAAGAATGCAGTGTTAGAGTGTGCATCAGAAGTTTGTGGGTAAAGGAGAGTGGGTGCGGAAGGGAAGAGGAGTGATTGGTGGAATGAAGAAAGAGGGTAGTGAGGGAGAAAAGGTTAGTATATGAGAGGGTTTTTCAATGTAGAAGTGATATACAGAGGGTGGAGTATATGGAGAATACAAGCGAGGTTGAAAGAGTGGCGTGGGAGTGCAAAAGGAGAGCCAGTGAAACAGTGAGGTTTCATCGGTAAATTTTGCTGAGAAGAAAAATATTAAAGTGCGATCAATAATTCGAGAAAACCTAGGGAACAAATAGACTTAAGATTAAAAAAAAGAGGGAGTCATTAGATGGGGAAGTGTAGGTATTGGGTAGATGGAGGGAATATTTTGAGTTGTTGAATGTTGATGAAAAAAAAAGACAATGATTTCATTCATTTGACAGAATCATCTTGCTGGAGCGAGGAAGAGCCAGACATGAGTAAGGGAAACGTGTGTGTGAGGCAGTGGGTAGAATGAAATGGGAGTAAAGTAAATGCAATAGGTGGAATGAAGGTAAGTGAGGATATAGTATTGGAGTGGCTAGTACATTTATTCACTATATGCATGGAAGGCAGTAAGGTACCTTGGGATTAGCAGAGAGCATGTATAGTTAATTTACACAAGGGAAAAGGGGGATTAAAGAGAGTATATATAAATGATCGGGGAATAAGCCTAATGTGTATACCGGGTAAAATATATGTTAAAATGATTACTAAAATAATTTATGGTAAGACAGAGAGTAAGACTGCAGATGAACAAGGTTTTAGAACGGGTAAAAGAATATGTAGATAAAGTGTTTATATTGAAGCAGATAACTGAGCAGTACTAAGATAAAATAAGGAGCTTTTTGTTACATTTGTGAATTTAGAAAACGCATATGATAAGGTGATTAGGAGTAGGTGGTAGGTTATTAAATGTAGTAAAATGTTAAAAGCTTGTTGATCATATAAATATATATATATATATATATATATATATATATATATATATATATATATATATATATATATATATATATATATATATCTTTCTTTCTTTCAACACACCGGCCGTATCCCACCGAGGCAGGGTGGCTCAAAAGAAAAAACGAAAGTTTCTCCTTTCACATTTAGTAATATATACAGGAGAAGAGGTTACTAGCCCCTTGCTCCCGGCATTTTAGTTGCCTCTTACAACACGCATGGCTTACGGAGGAAGAATTCTGTTCTACTTCCCCATATATATATATATATATATATATATATATATAATATATATATATATATATATATATATATATATATATATATATATATATATATATATATATATATATATAGTGCTGAGTAGGTAAAATTGATCAATTAGCAAAAACTCATTTAAAATTAAGTCCTTTCTAAAATTTTCTCTTTACGCTTAAAGATATATTTTTTCATTAATATTAATGTAAAAATTAATGCTGTTGCACCAAAAGAGCCTTAGAAAACTTACCTAACCTTATTATAACAAACGCAATTTAATTTATACTACTCCAACTAAATATATTTTAGATAAGTTTACAATAATTTAATGATAAACAAACACAAGGATATATATTTTTTTCGTTAGGTTCAAAATGATTTTTGCGAAATTACTGCATACATAAATTTTCGCTTGCCTTATCCGGCAAGAAGAGCGTTGCTATTTAAGCCAAAATAGCAAGTTTTACCTATTCTGCATGACATATATACGAGAGGGAAAACACAAAACATGATACAAAAAGAGAAAGAACAATAGTCAGATATATTTCGACCTCCGGCTGAGGAACTCTCTTTTACTCCCACAATCTCTTTCTTTTCCATCCTTTCTTCTGTCTCCGTCTGATTTTCTCTCTTCCTCCTACCCTTTCTCTGTCTTTCTTCTCTCTCTCTCTCTCTCTCTCTCTCTCTCTCTCTCTCTCTCTCTCCTCTCTCTCTCTCTCTCTCCCCTCTCTCTCTCTCTCTCTCTCTCTCTCTCTCTCTCTGTCCCCTTCCTCTACCTACCTCTCTCACTACCCTTCCTTCTCTCCCTCTCTTCCCCTCTTCAGCTCCACTTCACTAAGGGAAGGTGTTTGTTCTCACAATATTCTGAAGTTTGGCCAGGTATATTTTTTGACTATTTTCTTTATCGCTGGCCAATTTTCTTAGAGACTTTCATTGAACTTTATCACCTCAACTTTGCAACGTTGAATTTGCAACATTAAATTTGATCTCTTTAGCATTTACATTATGAGGACTTTTTTGTATGTGTTACTTTTTTTGCTTTATCTTGTCTTTGTTTAATTGTTTGTGTTGACCTCTTTTGTTTAGGGTAGAGGCAGTGTGCCTCCCTGTGTCTGAACTTGTCTCTGTGCTTCTCTCTGTCTGTTTCTCTGTATCTTTGCCTACTTTCTCTTTTTTTTTTCTCTCTCTCTGTCCCTGTCTATCTACGTATCTATCTGTCTACTTTATTTGCTTCTCTCTCTCTCTCTCTCTCTTTCTCTATCTCTCTTTTATTACCTCAACATCGCTTCCTCCTTTCTCTCTGTCCCTCCATTAATACCTCCATCCCACTCTCACTTCCTCCTTCCCACCAGTTCAACGTTCGTCCCCTTCCCACTCTCCATTCCTCCCTGTATTCCCTCTTTATTCATCCCATCCCTCCTTTTCGTCCCTCTCTCCCGTCCTCCCATCCATCCCTATTCTTCCTCACAAAAGCTCACCCCTTCCTGTGCTATCCCATATTTAATTCTGCTCATAAATCTGCAGCTTCGAATAACTGTGTCCCTAAATTTTCTTCCGCTGTAATAAGCCTTCCCCAGCAAGTCTGCTTGAATAGCGCATCTTTCAGCGTCTTGGTAAAGTGGTGACGGTGGGTATTTGATGGGGCGGCGCTAAGGAAGGAACTGAGGTTGAAGAATTAGGTACATGTGCTGCATCTGGGTATCTTTATTTGTAGACGTTTCGCCAACCAGTGGATTTAATCAATAAATTACAATGACAGAATGTAAGGAATGTAGAATTATATGTATATGAAAGATGAGGTAAGCAGTCCCTCAGCCTTGGAGATGGTGAAGAACACCGTAGTCTTCAAGACTACGGTGATTCTTTAACTTAATGACCAACTCCCCTTTTTACCTGTTTTACCAGCTTCTTCCACATTTCATTGCCAAAACAGTCTGAGTGAAGGCTGTAAACATTGCATTCGACTCAATGAGACCTCTGATGAGCAGTGTTTTTGTTGTTACTCGGTTTAAGAACCTTGTATGTTTGCAAAGACAAATGATACCATGATGCATGTTCTTGTGTTGGGAGGTTTTCTTTTAGTTTTAATATTTATGGCTATGGGAAGCCTCTCACTGGCTTTGTTTCCAGTGGTTTTGTTTCCTCCAGGATGGTTTCCAGGTAGTGATAGATTCTTACGTTTTCTTGTCATTCTTTTCTGTTTTCTATCTCAAAAAAAAAATATCTTCTCTCTGTGTGGTTGTCATTCTGGTGCTCGTCTGTAAGTTCATGCTGCTTTATTTATTTCGTTGCATTCACATGCAACGTCAAGCAATTTGCACCATAATTTATAACGAGTAATACCGTAGCACATTGTGGGGAGAGCTTTGTTCAGAAAAGTACGACATTTTCTTGGGTGATCGTATTAATACATTTTATTAGTATTTCCATTTGGTCCATATTTTCAAATTCCCCAGGCATAGTGTGACACTTGTATTTTCTGACGGTCATGTTTAATATGATTCAGGTTGGTTATCATTTCATTTTCAGTGATTTCAATTGAATCATGTGCTACTGAATCTGTAATATAGTCTGTAATATTATCAGCGCTTAGGGGTAGAAGCTGTTGGTGCTGGAATGATTGCATGTACCTCTTCCTCTGAGTCTGCAGTCTTATATACGAGTTATCTGCTGAAACTGGAAAATTTTGAAGACCATCGTCAACACCCTCTCCTTCTGTGTGGAAGTCGCCCCTTATGTTATCTAGCTTTTATTCCTGTATCAACTTTACCTTTCCTTTCTTCATATATCCCAGGTTGACTATTCAAGAGGAGCTCCGTGTTCTCCCGATTACTCCTATCCGCTACTCACCTGAGCACTCTACTGGAACCTGTCCAGGACATAATATCCTTGTTGCAAATCCAGAACCCTCTCTTTACTTTAATGTCATTTGAGTAAGCAGTGTTTACTGTCCCAAAAGAGACATGGTGTTTAGACGAAGTTCATGTGTAATCCGTCTTGTTATTTTTTCCAGGACTCCTTCACACGGTCCATAAGTGCTCCTGAACGCCATTCTGACAGTATTTTATAGAACACTTCTGGCTTGTCCAGAAAATCCTAAGTATTGACTTAACTTAGGGTGTGATGCTAAACATCTCTCCTCACATTAACACTTGTGGAGAGGGAGGGAGGAGACACGTTGGGGTGGTGGTAGGAAGATGATGGGGTTGAGGTGGGGAGTTAATGGGGCAGAGGAGAGGGGGAGGAGTTAATGTGTGGAGTGAGAGAGGGGGGAAGTAGGGAACTTGTTAATTAGTTTAGTTGAGATTGGGTGGAGAGGGGAGAGAGGGAGAGAGGGTAGAGAGAGTAGAGAGGGGAGAGAGGGAAAGAGGGGAGAGAGGGGAGAGAGGGAAGAGAGGGTAGGAAGGCAAAGAGGATATGCGGGATGGGGACGATATATATGTAATTTTCAGGAATTATCTATTTGAAAGCATTATCTATTTGCAGGGATTATCTATCAGCAGTAATTTCCTCAACAAGAATGGTATATTTGTAAACATTTTTCTATTAGCAGGAATTATCTATTTGCAGTTACATTACGTTCATGGTGTTTCGTCCTCTCTTACAAATTTATCATATATTCTTTTTCACATACGTTTACGTTTTTGATAAATAGATAACTTTCGCCATGACGCATTTAAAAAATGAGAACGTAAGACTCAAAAAATAGATCATTAAAATATTAAAAAAAAAAATGAAAAAACGTACATGCCATTTTAAGTTAGATTACTTTCTTAAATTATTTTTTTCTATGTATTTGTGGACCTTACAGATGGACCTTACAGGTGGGCCTTACAGGTGGGTCATACAGGTAGGCCTTACAGGTGGACCTTACAGATGGACCTTACAGGTGGACCTTACAGGTGGACCTTACAGGTGGACCTTACAGGTGGACCTTACAGGTGGACCTTACAGGTGGGCCTTACAGGTGCCTTACAGGTGGGCCTTTACAGGTGGACCTTACAGATGGACCTTACAGGTGACCTTACAGGGCCTTACAGGTGGACCTTACAGGTGGACCTTACAGGTGGGCCTTACAGGTGGACCTTACAGGTGGACCTTACAGGTGGACCTTACAGGTGGACCTTACAGGTGAACCTTACAGGTGGACCTTACAGGTGGACCTTACAGGTGGACCTTACAGATGGACCTTACAGGTGGGCCTTACAGGTGGGTCATACAGGTAGGCCTTACAGGTGGGCCTTACAGGTGGACCTTACAGGTGGACCTTACAGGTGGACCTTACAGGTGGACCTTACAGGTGGGCCTTACAGGTGGACCTTACAGGTGGACCTTACAGGTGGACCTTACAGTGGACCTACAGGTGGACCTTACAGTGGCCTTACAGGTGACCTTACAGGTGGACCTTACAGGTGGACCTTACAGGTGGACCTTACAGGTGGACCTTACAGGTGGACCTTACAGGTGGACCTTACAGTGGCCTTACAGGTGGACCTTACAGGTGGACCTTACAGGTGGACCTTACAGGTGGACCTTACAGGTGAACCTTACAGGTGGACCTTACAGGTGGACCTTACAGGTGGACCTTACAGGTGGACCTTACAGGTGGAGCCTTACAGGTGGACCTTACAGGTGGACCTTACAGGTGGACCTTACAGGTGGACCTACAGGTGACCTTACAGGTGGACCTTACAGGTGACTTACAGGTGGGCCTTACAGGTGGACCTTACAGGTGGACCTCTACAGGTGGACCTTACAGGTGGACCTACAGGTGGACCTACAGGTAGGTTACCCTACAGGTGGACCTACAGTGAACCTACAGTGGACCATACAGGTGGACCTACATGTGGACCTACAGGTGGACCTACAGGTGGATCTACAGGTGGACCTACAGGTGGACCCTACAGGTTAACCTACAGGTGGACCTACAGGTGAACCTACAGGTGGACCTACAGGTGGATCCTACAGTGGACCTACAGGTGACTCTACAGGTGGACCTACAGGTGGATACAGGTGGGCCTCATACAGTAAACCCTACAGGTGGACCTACAGGTGAACCATACAGGTAGACCTACAGGTGGATCCTTACAGTGGAGCCTACAGGTGGACCTACCCAAGTAGACCTACGGTGAACATCTACGTGGGATCCATTCATCCCCTCAGTAACCATGATCTTCGCTTTAATGTGACCACTAAGAGACTCCAGGTTAATGGCACAGTGCCAAAAAATATGGCTACAATCTGTCACATGTGCAACCACACCACACACACACACCATACATTAAGAACATAAGAAATGAAGGAAACACTGCCAACAGGTCTATCTGACCACATGCGAGCGTCCATGTCTCCCCCAGATAGACCAATGACCCCACCCACGGATTAGCCCATTGACCCACTCCAGTCGGACCTCCATCTCAAGGAAGGAGCACGGATCCAGACCAGCAGACAAGGGTAAGTCAGGTCCAACTACACCACCCAACCCAACTCATGTATTTATCTAACTTTTTAAAACTACAAAGTTATTAGCCTGAATAATGTATGGGAGTTTTGTTCGCAACACATCCACAACTCATATTACCAAACCAGATGCTTCCTTATATCCTTCCTGAATCTGAATTTTCCAGCTTGAAAACCATTGCTCACAAACAAAGGCACGGCTTGACCCCAGCTAACAAATTCGGAATTGGGTGGTTTGCAAGGGGAAAAAAAGTGTCCAGTCAAAGTGATTTTCAAGGCAGAGTCAGCTCGAAACCGGATCCTGCAGGAGAAAGGGCGTCTAAGGGACAAACCGGAGTACCGGAGCGTGTACTCGACCAAGACAGAACACATAAAGACAGGATAATACTGAAAGAGAGGGTGCAATGTTGCAAGGAGGAATGGGAGGCAAGGAAGGAGGAGAGCAGGAGAAACCAGACCCAGGTGGAAGAACAAACACAACCTCCTCGAGTACCACCCACGTAAGGAACCCAACCATGATAACCACAATGCAACCAAACAATCTAATCCAAAACTCACACACTGTACCCTCTGACCCCACCCTCCACACCACAGACCCCACCCCCACAGCAACCCCCTATAGGCCCCCACCAGGGTACTTGCTCCACCAAACCCACCATTCTCCTGGACCACAGTTTTAGGAAAAAGCTGAAGGTTTGGTACACGAACGCGGATGGAATAACGAATAAATGTGAGGAGTGGCATGAAAAAATCAAAGGAATGTCCCCAGACATCATAGCAGTCACAGAATCAAAATTCACTGGGACAATAACAGACGCAATCTTCCCACCCGGATATCAGATCCTGAGGAGGACAGAAGGACTAGAGGGGGAGGAGGGTTTTCACTGCTCATTAAAAGCCGACTGGGATTCAGGAAATGGAAGGAATGGACGAGATTGGAGAAAGGGAGTACATAGTAGGTACAGTTCATTCAGCAGAACATAAGATAGTCATTGCAGTCATGTACAACCCACAACAGAATCGCAGGAGGCCAAGAGAGGAATATGATGAGTGCAGCAGAGCAATGGTGGACACACTAGCTGAGGTGGCAAGAAGAGCTCACTCGATTAGAGCAAACTTACTGGTTATGGGCGACTTCAACCACAGGGAGATTAATTGGGAAAACCTGGATCCACATGTGGGTCCCGAAATATGGAGAGCCAAGATGATAGATGTGGTACTGGAAAACCTCATGTACCAACATGTTAGGGACACTGCCAGAGAGAGAGAGGGAGAGAGAGGGGAGGATGAACCAGCAAAACTGGACCTTGTGTTCACCCTGAGTAGCTCAGACATCGAGGACATCACATATGAAAGGCCCCTTGGAGCTAGTGACCACGTGGTTCTGAACTCTGAATACATTGTAGAGCTACAAGTGGAGAGGGTAAAAGGAATAGAAAGGGAAATCCAAACTATAAACGGGGGGACTACACTGGTATGAGGACCTTCCTGCAGGAGGTTCAGTGGGAAAGAGAGTTGGTAGGAAAGTCAGTAAACGAAATGATGGACTACGTAACAACAAAATGCAAGGAGGCAGAGGAAAGGTTTGTTTCCAAGGGTAACAGAAATAATAGGAAGACCAGAATGAGCCCTTGGTTTACCCGAAGGCGTAAGGAGGCAAAAACTAAGTGCTCTAGAGAATAGAAAAATAAAAGGACACAAGTGCAACTAATGTGACATTTATTGTGCAACGTTCGCTCACCAGGAGCTTTATCAAGCTTGATAAAGCTCCTGGAGAGCGAAACGTTGCCACAATAAATGTCACATTAGTTGCACTTGTGTCCTTTTACTTACATATTTCGTAATTCTACCAACTTTACAGAATAGAAAAAGGACAGAAGGCAAAGGACCCAGGAAAATAGAGATTAGTTGAAGAGCCAAAAACGAGTATGCACAGATAAGGAGGAAGGCCCAGCGGCAGCACGAAAACGACATAGCATCGAAAGTCAATCTGACCCGAAACTGCTTAACAGCCACATCATAAGGAAGACAACAGTCAAGGACCTGGTAATCAGGCTGAGGAAAGAAGATGGGGAGCTCGTAAGAAACGACCAAGAAGTATGTGAGGAGCTCAGCACGAGATCTCAGAAAGTATTTAGAGTGGAGGTAGAAGGGACACTGGGAAAACAAAATAGAGGGGTACACCAACAAGGGATATACCAACAAGTGTTTGATGAAATACACAACCGATGGGGAGGTGAAAAAGCTCCTAAGTGACCTTGATACCTCAAAGGCGGTGGGACCGGACAACATCTCTCCATGGGTTTTTAGAGAGGCAGCAGAGACACTATGTGTGTGCCACTAACCACATTCTTCAATACATCCCTTGAAACTGAGCAACTACCTGAGGCATGGAAGATGGCAAATGTAGTCCCCATTTTTAAGAAAGGAGACAGAAACGAGACACTAAATTATAGACCAGTGTCACTGACGTATATAGTATGCAAAGTCATGGAGAAGATTATCAGGAGGAGAGTGGTGGAGCACCTAGAACGGAACAAGGTTATAAACGACAACCAGCACGAATTCATGAAAGGCAAATCCTGTGTCACAAACCTACTGGAGTTTTATGACAAGGAAACTGAAGTAAGACATGAAAGAGAGGGATGGGTTGATTGCATTTTCTTGGACTGCAAGAAAGCCTTCGACACAATTCCTCACAAGAGATTAGTGCAGAAGCTAGAAGATCAGGCACGTATAACAGGAAGGGCACTGCAATGGATCAGAGAATACTTGACAGGGAGGCAACAGTGAGTCATGGTAAGTGATGAGGTATCACGGTGGGCGCCTGTGATGAGCGGGGTCCCACAGGGGTCAGTCCTGGGGCCAGGGCTATTCTTTGCATATGTGAATGACATGACAGAAGGGATAGACTCAGAAGTGTCCCTGTTTGCAGATGTTGTGAAGTTAATGAGGAGAATTAAATCATATGCGGATCAGACAAGTCTACAAAGAGACCTGGACAGGCTGGACGCGTGGTCCAGCAACTGACTCCTAGAATTTAACCCCGTCAAATGCGAAGTCATGAGGATCGGGGAAGGGCAAAGAGGACCGAAGACAGGCCAGAGACCTCAAACCTCACTCAAGGAGAAAGATCTAGGGGTGAGTATAATACCGAGCACGTCTTCGGAAGCACACATCAACCAGATAACTGCTGCGGCATATGGGTGCCTGGTAAACCTGAGAATAGCGTTCCGATACCTCAGTAAGGAATCGTTCAAGACTCTGTACACTGTGTACGTCAGGCCCAAAGTGGAATACGCAGCACCAGTTTGGAACGCACACCTGGTCAAGCACGTCAAGAAATTAGAGAAAGTGCAAAGGTTTGCAACAAGGCTGGTTCCAGAGTTAAGGGGGAATGTCCTACGAAGAAAGGTTGAGGGAAATAGGTCTGACGACACTGGAGGACAGGAGGGTCAGGGGAGACATGATAACGACATACAAAATACTGCGTGGAATAGATAAGGTGGACAGAGACAGGATGTTCCAGAGATGGGACACAGAAACAAGGGGTCACAATTAGAAGCTGAAAACTCAGATGATCAAAGGGATGTTGGGAAATATTTCTTCAGCCACAGAGTTGTTAGGAAGTGGAATAGTCGGGCAAGTGGTGTAGTGGAGGCAGGAAGCATACATAGTTTTAAGACGAGGTATGATAAATCTCATGGTGCATGGAGAGGGAGGACCCAGTAGCGATCAGTGAA
>NC_069413.1:61895276-61900276 GCF_026875155.1 Cherax quadricarinatus
ATGAATGCCATTTTAACCTCTACCATTATTATAACGTTATCAATAAAAAAAGTAAGACAAATGAATAAACGGGATTAAATTTGTATTAAAATAAATATTAACAATACGGGAAATCACCTGCAAGCTGAGGAGAGCCCAGTCCATAAAACACCACACAGTAATTCCCTCTGTCAAACGCCTTCCTACTTCCGAAAGGTTTGCGACTTACTGGGATGTAAATAAGAAAAACTTTTCATCAAAGTTGTAAAGGAAAGTTAAAAAACAAATCAGAGGACGGAATACAAGTTTTGTATTACTGCCTCTTGTTTGAGACGGGGCTGAGGGCCCACTCTTCCCGTTTTTTGTTGGGAATTCATAACAGAAAAAGTGAAGAGGGACTGAAGCTTTTTTTTCCCCCCTTTGGTAACTTCATGAACCAGCTGGCAGTATTCTCACTCTCTAACTCACGGTTTATCTCTTCTGAACTATTCCTTTTTGTTATCCTACTTTCTGTGTACTGTTCTTGGTCTATGTTGGTTTTGTTGTATACTATTTTTTGTTAAATTTGTTGTACTATCTCCGTCTTCCTATGGCAGGAAATGCTGAGAAGAGGCAGGGGGTAAATATTTAAGAGAGAAAGACTTACTATCTACAGAGAAAAAAAAATAGACTAATCATTATTTTTCATTGCTTTCTATTTATTCCTTTCTTCCTACTGCTTGACTCATTCCAGCATTTCCTGCTGGACACAAACATCCCTGAAAATAGTATCCTCTTCACATCATTGCCAATGTGATAAAAACAGACAAGAAACGTGCATTGTTTTTCGTTATGGATGTTCGTTACATCGGGCAGAGCAACAAGGGCAAACACCCACAGAACCACCCTCAGAAACCCACAGCCACACTCAGTATCTCAATACAAACCACACTACACACTCACAGCCCCCACCTTACACTACGCAGTAGAATCCCATAGCACCCTGCCAGGTTCCCCACTCCCCCAGATCTCAGAACCCCACCAAGAACACAGTGTTGAAGAGGAAACTGAAAGCATGGTACGCCAACGCTGATGGAATAACGAATAAGTGGGAGGAGTGGCATGAAAGAATCAAAGAGGCATCGCTAGACATCATAGCTCTCATAGAAACCAAGCTAACAGGAATAATAACAGATGCCATCTTTCCAACCGGATATCAGATCATGAGAAAAGATAGAGGGAACAGAAGGAGTGGAGGAGTGGCACTGATTATCAAAAACCACTGAGATTTTGAGGAGCTGGAGAATATCACATATGAGGGACTCCTCGGGGATAGTGATCACGTTGTTTTGAGCTTCGAATACATAGTAGAGTTACAAGTGGAGAGGGAAGCAGGATGGGCAGAGCGAATGAAGCCAAACTACAAGATAAGGGACTTCACAGGCATGAGGAATTTCCTTCACGAGGTTCTGTGGCGCTGAGAACTTGCAGGGAGATCAGTAAATTAGATAATGGGATATGTGACAACAATATGCAGGGAAACAGAGGAGAGGTTTGTACCCAAGAGCAACAGAAATAATGAGAAGGCCAGGAGGAGCCCTTGGTTCACTCAGAGGTGTAGAGAGACCAAAACCAGGTGTGCCAGAGAATGGAAGAAGTATAGAAGGTAAAGGACCCAGGAGAATAAGGATAGCAGTCGAAGAGCCAGAAATGAATATGCTCAGGTAAGGAGGCAGGCCTAACGACAATACGAAAATGACAGCAGCGAAAGCAAAGTCCGGCCCAAAGCTGTTGTACAGTCACATCAGGAGAAAAACAACAGTCAAGGACCAGGTAATCAGGCTGAGGAAGGAAGGAGGGAAGATCACAAGAAACGACCGAGATGTATGTGGGGAGCTCAACATGAGATTCAACGAAGTATTCACAGAGGAGACAGATGGGACTCAAGAAAGATGGAGAGGTGGGGTACACCATCAACTCCTGGACACAATACATACAACCGAGGAGGTGAAGAGACTGCTAAGCGAACTAGATACCTCAAAGGCTATGGGGCCGGACAACATCTATCCATAGATTCTGAGAGAGGAAGCAGAGGCGCTCTATGTAGATAAGAGGAGATATGATAACATGTAAAAATACTGAGAGGAATGTTTCAGAGATGGGACACAGCAACAAAGGGTCACAATTGGAAGTTGAAAACTCAGATGAGTCACAGGGTTGTTAGGAAGTACTTCTTCAGTCATAGAGTTGTCAGGAAGTGGAATAGTCTGGAAAGAGATGTAGTAGAGGCAGGATCCATACATAGCATTAAGAAGAGGTATGATTAAACTCGTGGAGCAGGGAGAGAGAGTAACCTAGTAGCGACTAGTGAAGAGGCTGGACCAGGAGCTGGGACTCGACCCCTGCAACCAAAATTACGTGAGTACAATTAGGTGATTACACACACACAAACAAACACGCATACAGGTATTATGAATCGACCCCAGCAACTACATGTAGGTGAGTACACACACAGAAGAGACACAGAAGTCGGAAAGTAATATATATATATAATATATATATATATATATATATATATATATATATATATATATATATATATATATATATATATATATATATATATATTATATATATATATATATAAATATATATATATATATATATATATATATATATATATATATATATATATATATATATATATATAATATAATTTACATTGAGAGAGAGAGAGTGGTTCGCTAACCACTGATAAATAAAGAAAATATTAGAGCCAAAACCAATAGGAACAGCAGCAGAAGATGCAGGCAGGCAGGCAGGCAGGCAGGCAGGCAGGCAGGCAGGCAGACAGGCAGGCAGGCAGACAGGCAGGCAGGCAGACAGGCAGGGCGGCACCAGGTGGCAGCAGTATCGCCATCCCAGCGTAAACAGTGGGGACAGCCTTGACACGTGGGGAAAACAACGATCTCCTCCACCGTGTTTAATTACTTGAATTCGCACTGGCCACCAGCCATTGGAAAACCTCGTCGGTGGTGATTCTCATGGGTCTTGTGGCCCGACCGCTGCTTCAATACTCTTGATGGTGACATTCATAGCTGCGTTTTAGTGCAGATTTTTTTATGCTCTTGTATAGTTTTGACTACATCGTTTTTCATTTGATTGCAGCAAAAAGCCGAGAGGTCTATGTAACCTATTTAAGAGAATTTTTTTTTTTACGAAGATCAATTTTGCAGGCTAAGAGCTGTTATCCTACCTCAGTTCATTTCAAAGCCCAACCCTATCTTAGGTATACTACCCCCCCCCTCTCCTCAGGATGCGACCCCACAACAGCATTCTAACACCCAAGTACCTACTTATTGCCAGGTGGACAGGGGTAGCAGGTGTAAGGAAACACGCCCATCGGCCGGGGATCGAAGAACGAACACTCAATATGTGAGCTGAGGGCGCTACCATCCAAGCCACGGGACACTCTTGACTGGTAGCAAACAGGTTGCATGCTGCTTTAATGACCCTCGCGCAGTCGATAGACATTAAGCTCATTTAACCAAAGAATCAACCGTAGGACTCAGCACAAGGAGTGGTGGGGATTACTCTTCTTGCGCTGATCGCGATATTAACAAGATATAATATCATTCGCGTTTAGGATTTTTTTATGTTATTTTGAATAGTCTGTTGGACTTTGTTATCTTCATATTTTATTTATATGTAGACTGGATACTTTTATGGGTGCTTTAGTGCCCGTGGAAATTTAAAAAAAAAATCCTGTTTTTACTTAAAAAATGTTAAAAAATGGCTATCAATGTTCTTTCACTTAGTGTCAAATATTAAATTTCGGTAAATTTTTACCTTTAAAATACGTTTCAGGGGATAGAGTTTATTAAAAATAAGTGCTAAAAATTTAATAAATTAATAGGAAGAGAACCGTTGGTGTTCGGTTGCTCAAGAAGGGGAAATTATCGCCTGACAAGAGGAGGTCTTTATCAGCTGAGGGCCCGTCTGGTGGTTCAGCTTCCGCTGTCCTTCCCTGAGACAGGATTTCCACCCCACAGGTGAGAAATCAGAAGATTCTCGGAGACAAACTTTAATGTCAGCTGCACAAATTTGGAGGTACATGTTCTGCTGATGCATAATAAGCTCCCAACCACTGCTCTAATCTGCCTGAGAAATGTTCATGTCTGTGGTAAAAGGAAATCTTGTAAATGTGCGTTTATGGTGTGGCAGGTGGTCGGAACCTCCAGAAAGGTACCTGGTTGCCGCTAACACCTGAAATATTTCCAAGTGAAGTAAATACAGTTCTCAGGTAATGTGTTCCGTCCCTTAGCTTCGTCTCCCAGAGCGTCAAGGGACAGGAAAACGTCGCCTGTTCTCTCTCCCTACTGACACACCAAACGCTGTCGACTGCAACAGGGAACAAAATTTCTCTCGCAATATTCTGATGTCTATCCCGATTCGTCCCTCTGGGGAAAAGAGGGGTCGACAGGACAGGTCGAATCATTTGCCTTTGCACCGACCTGGTCATGTCCTCGTCAGGGTGTCAGTCTCGCCTACTCACTTATTAATGTGCCTTCTGCGGGTCTTGACGCCTGGGTGTGCTGGGTTCGTGTCGAGGACACGATATTATTCATCACACCAGGTCAACTCGCCGACACGCGATGAACGCGGCGGTGACACCGGCTCTACTGAGCTTCATACGCGGCTAGATGATGGCAGAGGGAAGTCCAAAACTGACCGAGGCAGGTTCATAAGCGATTTGGAAATGGCTCGGGAGAGAATGAAACAGGTTCATATGCACCTTAGCAAAGGTTCAGGATGGACCGAAATATCGTTAAATCTACTCATCCATTTTGTGGGTTGATAAAAAGTTGTTCGAGGTTGTAGTCACGGTGCTGTGACTTAGGCTTTTCACAGGTGAACTTAGCTTTCCTACGCCACGTAAAAGAGCATTTCCTATTGTGCTAATGAGGTAAATTGGTTGTCTTAAACGCCGCGTTTCCTCAGACGTAATTCCAGTTTCTTTTTTCTTTTTATACCTTGGATAC
>NC_069413.1:61905276-61930276 GCF_026875155.1 Cherax quadricarinatus
ATAACTTGTTCAATCCGACATTTGCAATGTGCTTGACCAACCGGTTCTTGAAGGACTGTATTGCTCTTGCACTGCAACTTCAAAGTGACTATTTCAGTGTTCCATAACATTTCTCAATTTTTTTTACCACATTTGTATCTCTTGACTCTGATTTTTCCTTCTGTTGTTCATGTTACTAAATCATTTTCAATGGGTCGTATTAGTTCATATATTAACGGTTTGAATCAGCTGTAGTTCGTAGGCGATCAAATACTTATTATTTTGTCCTTGTCCACATTGCAACTAACCTCCGCTTGCTCTGAACAAGAGAGAGAGAGAGAAAAAAAAAAGAATGCTTAAATTATTTGTATTTCATTTTCTAATTTATAATAACTTGATCTAGGAAGTATAAACGAAGATTCCCCTCCCCCCTCCCTGCGAACTTTAGGAGGCGAGTGTTTGAAACTGTCACTAGGTGGCAGCATATCCTGGGGACTCTATCGACCCTCCTCAGAGTACAGTACATTAGTTTCTCAGTTATATATATATATATATATATATATATATATATATATATATATATATATATATATATATATATATATATATATATATATATATATATATATATATATATATATATATATATATATATAAAGCAAATAAGTGAACTATAAAATCAAACTTATTAGGATGACACGACCAAGCAGGATATCACTAGCAGCCAGGAGAACACCACCAACTAGAATGACACCATCAGCTTTTGTTACAGACGCAGCATTAGTGTGACAATAATTTTTAACAACAGATAGCCACGATAAAGATTGCAATTTTCTTTACAGTAAGTCTTCCCCACATATTCTCACATCTAGTGTGCAAGAGCTCTACGACTACCAACATTATACGTTACCACTTGGACAGTTTCCTTTGTATTTGTTGAAACCAAGATCAATTCCCTTAGAGTCATAGGACTTAGAAATTTTATTTACATTAAACATCGTAGACACAAAATATGGCTCGACACGAACTATGCTTAAGAGACAGTAATCATAGCAACAGTCCATGCAATCCTCCCACCACGTTAGAATACATTTTAAGAGAATCACTGCAGTAGATCCAATGCTAGGCAGGTTCTACTCTCAGTCACCCATTCCAACTGGCCCATGATAGGTAGGTCTTTCCCCACCCACCCATTTTCACTCATGCATTTTCCTAAAGGTGACCCAGCATCGTGAGGAAGAACACCTGAAGGAGTCTGTACCGGAGAGAATATCACTTCACGGAATAAGACTGTGTTCGTATTTCCCAAGGGAGAAATTTGGGTGGCAGTAAGGCTCGGGTGCTAATGTCATGAGAGGACCTCGCGTTACTCAGTGGAACACACACACACAGACACACACACCAGGAATCCAAAAACGGAATGAGAAGCATCTTCGAGCATTCTTAAATATTAAGACAAAAGACAGGCGATAATTCGTTTACGAACAGTAGAAGTCAACCACTGATGTGATTAATCACGAAGTGGCAACTGACTACATACGTTATTCAACAATTTGCTGGTATATCATCAATAATGTGATAAAAAGACACAATACCGTGACTGTAACAACACAAATACAGAAGATGGATCTGTCAGATGAAGCATCAGCTGCCGATAGTAAATACTTCTTAAGTGTAAGTTTAACTCGGTGAAGAGGCATATCGCTGATGAATGTGAAGATTATAAAGCAAGTTGTAGAGTTAGCTTTTATCGGAATTAACGTTTCGCTGTATATACAGCTCTTCAAAAATTATACAAACAGCGTAACGTTGCCCCAGTTAAAAGATCATCTGCAACAAGTACCTTTGTCTTCGTAAGTTTAATTGTCTAGAGTAGGATAAATACCTTTATTCCTCCCACTACACAGGAACAGAGGTGGGAACAGAAAGGGATTACTTGCAACCATTGATAGCATCATTAGATTTTTATCTTAAACACACTGAAGCCCGACTTCGTATAAACTTCCACAAAAGATGGGCTGACAGCGTCAGCGGCTGTACAGTGCACGCTCGTCAGTAGGACTGTATTCACTGTACCAGACAAATGAAAGATTACATGAGACAGACATTGAGAAAAGAGAGAGAGAGAGAGAGAGAGAGAGAGAGAGAGAGAGAGAGAGAGAGCAGAAGTGAGTAGAAGATTACAGGAAAGAGAGAGAGAAAGAAGGATACAGAAAAACGAAATAGGCATGACTCTTGTTTCAGTTGCATGATGATCCACACAGTAGAACTACTGGTCATGATTAAGACACATGTGCAACAGTGGATATCTTTATTGATGAAACGTTTCGCCTACACAGTAGGCTTCTTCAGTCAAATACAGAGGCAGGAGGTGTATTAGTGAAATGAAGGTGTTGTAATCAGTCCATCAATCTTGAATAAATAGTATTTGAGGTGGTCAGTCCCTCAGCCTGGAGAAGAGTTCAACTCCCTGGTCTGGAACGATATGAAGCTTCAGCTTTATATCGTTCCAGTCCTCCCCATAAGCAAAATTATATACCACTGAAAAACATGAATTGCGTTTAAATTAAATAGAACCAAAAATTAAACACCACTTTGAAACTAAAATCATCAAAAATCATTAGATTCCTTTAATAATGTTCAGTATCTCTTAGAGTATTAAATAAGACTAAGCATCTAATACCGTTAAAAATATTAAATACCACTAGAGAATTAAATACCAGTAAAATAATAAATACCACGAAAACATGAAATACCACTAAAAATATTTAATACCACTTAAATATTAAATACCACTGAATATTAAATACCATTAAAGCTATAAATACCCCTAAAAACAAGGGGGGTACATGGGAATACATGAGGATACATGAGAGTACAAGAGAGTACAAGGGATTATAGGAGAGCGCATGAGAGTACATGAGAGTAAGTGAGAGTACAAGGGATAGACAAATGGAGCGTCTACCTTGCATCCATATTGAGACTACTTGCTGAGGATCAACTACAGTCCATCTTGATTTATTTTCTAGATATTTTATTGTAGCAACGTTTCGCCCTCCAGGAGCTTGACGAAGCTCCTTGCATCAGATATCTAGGAGCATGACAAAGCTCCTGTAGAGCGAAACGTTGCCACAATAAAATGTCATATTTTCTATATAGCTGTTGTTGGTAAATGGCTCTTGATTCAAGGAACTGGAGCTTCTGTCCTTTTCCTCCGAGCAAACCTGATTATCTCTCATTCCCCAGGCGCTGTATGAATCCCCACGGATTTAGCGCTCCTCCGTGAATATAACAGTAAATAAATTGTAGAAGATAATACACAATTATTTACTAAAATATCTTCCGGCGAAACAGTTTAGAGATAAAATAAAATAAAGAGAAAGAAACAGTTTTATTTCAAGGCTTCAGCTTTATTTTTTCCAATCGTTCAGGGTCGGTTTACTTTATCCCATGTGAAGATAATATTCGGTAATAGTGTTCATTATCTGTTATCTGGGTACGGTCTCAGGCAAGCCCCTCCCCACTTCTCTCTCTCTATCTCTCTTTCTCTCTCACTCTCTCTCCGTCTTCTATTCCCCACTCACTGCTACCTGTTGCTTCACTTGGAGGAAATGCAAAATAGTGTAAATCCAGAGTTTCACTGTATATTTACATAAGACACTTACCATCATAAAGTATAATTAACCTATGCATGCATATAGCCTTCATTATGTATACATATGAGTGTATTCTCACGTACTTGAGAAATGTATACATATAGTCTTGTGTATATATGTAAGTGTATTTTCACCTACCTAATAAATGTATACGTACATGTACCTCTAAGAAACATAGTCCTTATATATATATATATATATATATATATATATATATATATATATATATATATATATATATATATATATATATATATATATATATATATTATATATATATATATATATATATATATATATATATATATATATATATATATATATATATATATATATATATATATTATATATATATATATATATATATATATATATATATATATATATATATATATATATATATATATATATATAGCAAGTTGGACTCCAAGGTATTGGTCCAGTGTGGGTAGATTGGTAAAGCACTGCGTACCTTGTTCCAAAGTTCGTACGTTCGAGTCTCCTTCAGCCAGAGATCAGTGTTTGTGTATATTTCGCCTGCTCTTGTGAATTCCTTGCATTGTTCAAATCTCTAGTAAGGCTGATGCATGCAGGGGATGAGATGAAAAGCTGTAAGCTGTAAGCCCTGAAAGCTGGCTGCCTTGGATCAAAGTCTAGCGCAAGCTGGACTCCAAGGTATTGGTCCAGTGTGGGTAGATTGGTAAAGCACTGCGTACCTTGTTCCAAGGTTCGTAGGTTCGAGTCTCCTTCAGCCAGAGATCAGTGTTTGTGTATATTTCGCCTGCTCTTGAGAATTCCTTATATATATATATATATATATATATATATATATATATATATATATATATATATATATATATATATATATATATATATATAGCAACTATCTTGCTAGACTGATACCTGAAGAAATGAAATCGTTTTCCGTTGGTGCTTCGGAATTTGCCCTGAAAAAGGACGAGGAATCAGGCATGTCGACGTTGTCAACACCCTCCGCCGTCTAGTTGCCAAAGCGGCAGTCTGAAATATTTGCACTGAAGCTGTCAGCTTACTTCAGCCATACCAACTTGGCTTTGGGATCTCTCAAAACAGTCAAACGTCGACTCATGCAGCAAGGGATTCCATCAGGCGCTTACTCTATGATAAGGCCATAGTTAAGCTAGAGTTCAAGAGTGAATTTAATCTAGTCGAAAGAGAGACATGGTCTTGGAAGCCTTTCGAGAGCATTTCTCTAGTCGTCTTGTCTCCTTTGTTTCAACTAGTTACAGCAAAGATTCGACTTCGCTGTTCTGCGAGCATAAAATCATCTCGTAAGAGGGTGCCCAGCACTAAAGATCTGTTCGCCCCATTTCTTTTCCGCAGAGCGTAAAGAACACTCTCCTTTCGAGCAGCGAACTTAACATTTTGTATCTAAATGACGGTACGGATGAAAGCCTGGTAGTAGATCTTCAAGAGGTGAAATCACGGTGAAAAGTTTTGAAATCCTTTCTCAGTCCTTCCGAATGTGAAATAAACTCGACCAACTAGCAATAATAATTGTTGCTGTTAGAACCATCCTTCCAGAAGCCTCAAATACCACTTCCGCTAAGAGCATCCTACTATGAGCACCGCTGGAATGTGGGACTATTAATACAGTCCTTGAGAAAAAAACTGAATGTCCTGAAGAGGATGGAGAAAAGGATAAGGGATTTGAAATACTACGATGCACTGAATCTTCTCACTATGTGTCTAACCCTACCTAGGCTAGCCTATTTCATAAGGTTTGCATTCTCCTTTGACAGTCAAAAATTAAGTGAATGCGATGAAATCCTGAGATCAATTTTCGGAAAAGTACAAACTCTGTCTCTTGAAGATCACAGATGGGACCAAGCAACACTTCCAGTGAGACTGAGGGGAATGAGAGTTAGCGAGGTATTATCTGCATTTCTATCCCTGTGAACTAGTGAACTAGTGAGGAAGATAGTACCAGAACGCTTGAAAAATGCTAAAGGAAATAACGACCAAATGTTCATCGAAGCAGCATTGCCAGTGGGATATCCTTAGAGACTTTTCAAGCAGACCAGTTTATCCCATGGAGAAAATCGCCCAAACATTGCTCGATAATACCATAACAAAGGACAAGAGCTCGTCTGCATGTGTTGCAAGCGTGACATGATGCAGATTTCCACTTAGCTGTCATGTACGTACATATACCGAGAATGGTAGGGTAAGAAAATACCAGAACAGCTCAGGTAAGAAAGCTGTAGGTTTTTCCCCTCATGTATACTTATTCTCTTCTCCGAGGTTCTGGGTCCCCAGTCAGCACTAGCCGGGAATCGAATTCCCGATATTTTAGCATGCCACCATCATTTCCATTGTCGATACCTCTATCACCACTATCATCATCATCATCATCATCATCATCACCACCACCACCACCACCACCACCACCACAACCTACACACAACCAGTAAATAATACATAATGAACAAAATAAAATAAAACTCCCCTGGCGCCACCAAATGACCCATGGCAGTTTCAGCGCCGAATGTGTAATATATTCGATGCCCTAAACCACACGGTGTATGTGAATGCCGTGTGATTAAAAGCATTCATCGTGACAAGGAGGAGACTTAGGGCAGTGTGGTGAGTTCCTCTTGCGGTGTTCTGAGAGTTCAGTTTGCCGAACGTTCATTGAGGAACTCAGTTTTTAATTTTCGTTTTGCACCTTCACTGTGTTTTTATTGCTCGTAC
This sequence comes from Cherax quadricarinatus, assembly GCF_026875155.1. Classification (NCBI taxonomy): domain Eukaryota; kingdom Metazoa; phylum Arthropoda; class Malacostraca; order Decapoda; family Parastacidae; genus Cherax; species Cherax quadricarinatus. The sequence goes on from NC_069413.1 coordinate 61,911,645, forward strand.
TTTTCCACTACGGATTTGTATTTGTATTTTGCTGGTTATTGTATTTTAAATATGATTTAAACATCAATGATGAACTAGTGCGAGAAGGTTTTAAAAATACAATAGACTGAACTTAAGAATTCATGTGAGACAACTTATGCCAGGTCTTAATGATAAGGAATTTGTCGGTCATTTTTTTCAAATGTTACAAGTTAAAAATAAAGTAAAAAAAAAAAAAGGTACTGCTAACCAGAGTCAGGTAGATAATGACCTACGAAATGCGGGACCAAACGAGGTCAGTTAATGAGAAAACCAAACAGAGGAAACAACTAGCTCACCTAGAAATAACTGTTTCATTAAGTGCTGGTTTAAACTGTGTAATGGGCAATCTAGAGCTTCAGATTCTCAAATGTAATTGATTCTGTGAGTTAGCTATAATTTTAAGATTGTCTTTGGTCAATAAATGAACATTTAGACTCAGAATGAAATATCATTGCTTAGAAAGGCAGTTTGACTAGTTTAACGAGACCTAAAACTAATTCTAGGCTGAATATTTCGAAAAGCATTTTTCATGTATCTAATAATTCATTTACAATAAGCATATTGATAAATCCTGTAGAAGCACAAGGGAGATGCACAAGATTCCATATATTTAAAATGAGTGTTAACAGTCAAAGGAATGAAATAAAATAACTCATTTAATTTTTTGACAAGCAGCGTGCAAAAAAATTTGATAATTATTTCCCAATACTGCAACTTAGATACCTAGAGAAAAGAAATTTAACATAACAAACATCTTCTGAGGGTGTAACCACAGGGATAGAAGGCGGATTTTTTTTCTTAGACGATTTAAACGCTTTCTGAGGATGTGTGAGTAGACAACTGTTACATAGAAGACCCTTCTCAAAAAATTAATCTCTGGATAAAATAAGCCCAGTTTAAAAATAATGATTAGCATGAGTAAATGTGCGGTTTATTGTATTATGTACATCTAGCACTATCATTAGTGTTTTCCAGGTTATCTTCAAATGTTATGTTCTTGTGTTTTATCATTATTTTTCCACAGCAAGAACAATATATTTATGTTTTGAATTTAAATAATCTCCGAATAAGTATATCTAAATAAGGTCTACGAAGAACAGTAAGACATAATAAACAAACCTTTTATAAATGAAGGTTTGGGCTCAATTTTAGACGCATAACATCAGATTTTCTCAAAGCATTATAATATATTAGCTAATGATAAACTCAAGGGAGATCCCATTGCCATTCCAAATACGTGTGAATGTTGAACAATTATAATTAAATGTAAAAATTAAATCATCAAGAACTAATCGAGTAATTTATTTTGTATTTAAACTACAACCATATCTGTCAGTAACGCTCAAAAATCGTAAGAACTCGATTGTAAGCGCTTCAGGGAATGGGGTAAGGTTCGAACTCAGTGGCCTGCTACTGTTAGGGCTGGTTTGCCGTTGAATCGAAGCCTGCACGTACCAAGGAATAACAATGTAATAACAAATAAAATATTAATACATAATCTGTTGCTTCCTTAATTATGGAATTGTTGTTAATAAACATTCGGTAAGTTTAATGACAGATCCTTGACACTCCCACCCGCATCACAATACAACGGGTGAATGTCGTATGTGAAGTGATACCGCAGCGTTATAAGCCTTTCACTCTTCTATTATTTTTTACAGGCCCTTGATAATGTGAGAAATCACAAAACCCGTTGGAATATCACTGTTTTTTTCATAATGATTATTTTGCACACACACACACACACAAGAGGCAGGGGCAGGAGCTAGGACTCGACCCCTGCAACCACAAATAGGTGAGTACAAATAGGTGAGTACAAAACACACACACACACACACAAAACACCCCACACACACACCACACCAACACACCACACAAACCAACACACACACACACACACACACACACCACACACACACCAACATTATATTTATTTATATTTATATTTATAATTATTTTTATTTTTTTTTTTTTTTTATCACACGGCCCGTTTCCCCACCAAGGGGGTGGCCCGAAAAAAAAAAACTTTCCCCCATCTTATCCTCATGTCTTCCCAAAAGGGTGTTTACCTACATTTTTTTTAAAATGCAACTTTAACCCCCCTCCTTCAGAGTGCAGGCACTGATTCCCCTCCCCAGGACTAAGCCCGGCCTGCCGGTTTCCTGAACCCCTTTTTCTAAATGTTATTTTGCTCACACCCCAAAAGCACGTCAAGTAAAAAAAACCATTTGTCCCTTACCCCTATCAAAAACGCTACGCATGCCTGTGGAAGTCCAAGCCCCCGCACACAAAACCTCCTTTCCCCCCTCCCCCCAACCCTTCCTAGGCCGACCCCCACCCCGCCTTTTCCACACAGTGATACACTCTTGAAAAATCATTTTGTTTCGCTCCATTCTCTCTACTGTCCGAACCACCTCAACAAAACCCTTCCTTTGCCCTCGGACAACATTTTGGTAATCCGCACCTCCCCTAAAATTTTTTATTATATATATTTTTTTATATATATTTATATTAAAATTTATATATATACTTATATTCAGTATCCATCTTTTATCTCTCGCAAAAAAATTTAGCCTATGGGTCACAAACGGGGAGGTCAAAACCCAGAGAAATTAGAAAACCACCGCTTGTAGTGTTTTTTAGCAGGTAATTAAATTTTGGTGTGAAAAACCCATAAATTGGGCCTCGGAATTCCCCAAATTTTATATTCTCAGCAACGTTTTACTCGGGTGAATGTTTAATGGTTTCAAGTAGAGAATCGTTTATTTTTGCAGGTAAAATTTGGGCCGGGGGTTCAAGTAAATGTTATAATAGGTGTTTTAGTTTGTGTTTTAAGTGTTTTGGGTTTTGTTGTGTGTGTGTGTGTTTGTTGTGTGTGGTGTTGGGGTGTGTGGGGTGTTTTGTGTACTCACCTAATTGCGGTTGCAAGGGTCGAGACTCAGCTCATGGCCCCGCCTCTTCACTGATCGCTACTAGGTTTCCCCTCCCTCTCTGCTTCCTGAGCTTTGTCATACCTCTTCTTAAAACTATGTATTGGTTCCTGCCTCCACTACTTCACTAGCTAGGCTGTGTGTGTGTGTGTGTGGTGGTGTGTGGTGTGTGTGTGTGTGTGTTTTTGTTTTGTTGTGTGTGATAAGTTTGTTTTGTGTTTTGTTTATTTAATGCATAATTTATTATTATTATTATTATTATTATTATTATTAAAGATTAGCCGGTATTCTCCCGGCCCGGGCCTTTTCCAAGTGGTGGCCCGGCCTTGGCTCCCTCTTTAGGGAATGTCTGAGACCTAAGTCTCCCATGAGAGGAGGCACAACTACCTCCTCATCTTTGGGACCAACTGTCCCCAGGCCTAGCCACAAGCTAGGCCTCTCTGGTGTGCCATCCCCGCCCCAAGGGGGCAAATGGGAATGACAGTCTTATGAGCTAAAGGCTCGGGCTCAGGCACCTACCCTACCCTAGAAGGGCTAGGCATGATGTCGATGTTTTTTTTTTTTTTTTTTTAATACGGCTGTTTATTATTATTATTATTATTATTATTATTATTATTATTATTATTATTATTATTATTATTATATGGAAATTGATGTATAGGATGTGAAAGCAAACTCTATTCACGGATTCCAAAAGTTATATTATTATTATTATTATTATTATTATTATTATTATTATTATTATTATTATTATTATTATTATTTAAATTTTTATTATTATTATTATTAATTTATTATTATTATTATTATTATTAGTAGTAGTAGTAGTAGTAGTAGCAATAGATGTAGTAGTTGTTGTTGTTGTTGACGATGATGTTGTAGGAGTAGTAGAATTAATATTATTAATATGAAGTAGTAGTAGTAATATTAGTATTACTATTTTTAGAACTAATATTATTAATATGATTAAACATTTGTAATAAAACAAAATTATATTATTTGCAGTAACACTGGTAGCATAACCTCATAATTATATTCGTGCAGAAAGTGTTACAGATGGGAGAAGTAGCAGCATTTACGGAAGTGTAGCAATTATGCAAGTGGTAGAAATTATTTTTCCAGTAGCAATTATAGAAGTTGTAACAATTATAGTAGTTGTGGTAATAGCAGTTCTTGAACAAAAGTTGTAATTGTCGTCTTGTGGTATAGAGTCCAAGAGGAGCTCGTAGGTGCTACAATATGTGTAAACTTTAATAAATTATATAACAAACTCCACACTTAAGGTGAGACTGTGAGCTGACACAACACACACACACACACACACACACACACACTCCAGGAGCTATGAATCGGCCCTTGCAACCACAATTAGGTGAGCACACACACACACACACACACAAGGAGATAGTGAACCAAGTCACGACCAGTCAATAGGTGGAGCCAGGAGCTAAAACTCTGACCCCTCTTCAACCTCTTTTTTTTTTATCCTCCAGCATACACATTATTTTAATGTGTTGTTTTTAGTGGGAAACTGAAGGGGAATATGGAAGTTGCGTTCTGTTTGTCAGGAGAAACTGAAAAATATCTCTTGACGCTCCATGAAGTTTTCAGTCATGTGATTGAGGTTTTCAGTTGATGATAAATCACAAGATGTGAAAACTGAAGTTTCTCACATAATTAAAAAAAATCACGTATCACGTATTCATACCCAAATATTGGGGGTGATTGATTGTTAGGTTTAAAGCATATCAAGTACACTTGGGTCATTAAGGCTGCACATCACCTGTACGCCACCAGCAAGCTTGCTTTAATCGTGATAATTGGAAGCAAAGTAAATTCTCTGTGTAAATACATCGAGAGATACGCACACCTCGGTGGGTATACATTGTTGATTGAATTAAGGTAACGGAGGGGGAGGGGAGGAAAGTTGGTCAGTTTACTGGGTTGAAATCATGTCGACTACTTGAAGGACTGTAGGAGAGCACATCACTTGCAAAAGTGCATTGTTGTTCACAGAACCTTCAAATATATACATTGTTATTCTCAGAACATTCAATCATATACATTGTTGCTCTCACAACATTTAAACATATACATTGTTGCTCTCAGAGCATACATTTCAAAAAAACATAACTCTTCAGAATGTATACAAAAGGGAAATTATAGATCAATGTATATTAAAGCAGAAAAACAATTGTTTCAAATTGTTTTTTGTAATAAACATTAAGTATCTCTCTTTAAAGGGATATTGGCGAAATTTATTCTTATTTGCAAATAGAAAAACATTACTGCAGTAAACCAATTTGTTTTTAAACCGTGAATATTGCTTCAAATATAAACAGATAAAGGTGATACTATTTTGAGTGCAAACTGTGAAGTATTCTTGCAGTGAATCAAGGTTTGGAAAATAGATTTGAGATAAAAATTGTACGTTGAATAAACAGGTTGAGGCTATGACTTAATTTGTTATTCAAATGATGAAGGTGTGTGTTTGTGTGTTAGGGATGGGTTCAGTGAGTGAGGAAACCAGAGTCAAGCGAATTCACTCACTCCACACACACACACACACACACACACACACACACACACACACACACACACACACACACACACACACACACACATATATATATATTACCAAAAAAGGCCAAATGTCCTAGTGACAAATGCCTTACACAAATGGTAACTAACACATGTAAAACGGTATCACGCCAAATGCAAATACCTTAAACACCTCGTGTACTTGTACATAAATACATATGTAAGCATTTACGCACGTGTGTGCATCTGCCCCGCCTGGTCCTGCCTGGGACGTGTTCAGAAGTGTCAACGTAAATTTGAGATGAGAGGTCAGACGTCAGGTATGCCTTGTACCATGCTGAACACGAGGCTCGGGAAGCTGATTCATGTTGCCTTCTCTGAACATTCTCCTACTACTGCTACTACTATCACCACCACTAATACCACCGCCCCAACCCCCACCACCACCACCAGTAGGGGCTACTGCCACCACCGCCCCTACAACCAGCCCTACCACCATCACTGCCATGGAGCTACCACAGCCTGGCCTGGACGCTCGGCCAACACAAACTTGGCAAATCCTCAAGTTTGCTCAAGTTTGTAGCTACATAAACCATTAAGTCATCCAAGTAACGGGAGTGTGGGGGGCGGATGTTAACATTTTAAAACACCAATTAAACTTATAATCTTCAATTTCTCTCTCTCTCTCTCTCTCTCTAAACATTTGTTTTACCAATTATTATAACTGTTTCTGTTTTGTTTTCGTTTAGTTACATTTGTTGTTTTCGTTGTAAGTGCTTTATTTTTAGTTATTTTTGGTCAGTATTCATGTTGCTTTTCTGGACTTAAAAAATACATAAAATCTCTTTTTAAAGAAAGGAATAGAGAAAAACAATATAAATATATAAAATAATAAGGCATAATGTTACTCGTAGACCTGAGAGATACAAGTCACAAGAACATAAAGAACAACATGAAGAACAGCATGAAGAACAAAATCAAATAATAACACTGACGCCTGTGCACAGCCATACATATACATATGAACGAACATGCATACCTATGCACATGTGCATACAGAGAAACCAGTGGAAGGGGAAAAATGTTATACACTGGGAATATACCTGTGCAGGTGGGGTATCTGGAATATTTGCTTGGTATTACTCGTATGTGTATAGATATGTACATGTATAAATGGGCGCTTACATTCACACATACACACACGCACACACACACACACATAACACACACTATACACACACACACACACATACACACACACACACACACAATACACACACACACATACACACACACAACAAAACACACACACCACACACCCCACACACACACACACACACACAACACACACACACACACACACACACACACACACCACACACACACAGATACACACAAAATACACAACACACACACACACACACACACACACACACACACCACACACACACACATACAAAACACACACACACACACACACATACACACACACATACACACACACACACAAAATACACACCACAAACACACACACGCACACACACACACACACACATACACACACATATACCACACACACACACATACACACACACACACAAAATACACACACACACACATACACACACACACACACATACACACACACACACACACACACACACACACACACACACCCCAGATACACACAGATACACACACACACACACACACACACACACACACACACACACACACACACACACACACACACACACACACACACACACACACACACACATACACACACACACACAGATACACACACACACACACACAACACGCACATACACACACATACACACACACACACACACAAAACACACAACACACCCCACACCACACACCCCACACACACACACACACACACACACAACACACACACAGGGGTCGGTCCTAGGACCAGTGCTATTTTTGGTATATGTGAACGACATGACGGAAGGGTTAGACTCAGAAGTGTCCCTGTTTGCAGATGATGTGAAGTTAATGAGGAGAATTAAATCTGATGAGGCCCAGGCAGGACTTCAAAGAGACCTGGACAGACTGGACACCTGGTCCAGCAAATGGCTTCTCGAATTTAATCCTGCCAAATGAAAAGTCATGAAGATGGGGGAGGGGCACAGAAGACCACAGACAGAGTATGGCTAGGTGGCCAAAGACTGCAAACCTCACTCAAGGAGAAAAGATCTTGGGGGTGAGTATAACACCGAGCAGGGTCTCCGGAAGCACACATCAATCAGATAACTGCTGCAGCAATATGGGCCCCTGGCAAACCTGAGAACAGCATTCCGATCCCTTAGTAAGGAATCATTCAAGACACTGTACACCTTTGTATGTCAGGCCCATACTGGGAGTATGCAGCACCTGTTTGGAACCCGCACTTGATAAAGCACGTCAAGAAACTAGAGAAAGTACAAAGGTTTGGGGACAAGGTTAGTTCCAGAGCAAAGGGGGGAATGTCTATGAGGAAAGATTAAGGGGAAATCGGCCTGACCACACTGGAGGACAGGAGGGTCAGGGGAGACATGATAACGACATAAAAAAATACTGCGTGGAATAGACAAGGTGGACAAAGACAGGATGTTCCAGGGAGGGGACACAGAAACAAGAGGCCACAATTGGAAGTTGAAGACACAAATGAGTCAGAGAGATAGTAGGAAGTATTTCTTCAGTCATAGAGTTGTAAGGCAGTGGAATAGCCTAGAAAATGACGTAGTGGAGGCAGGAACCATACACAGTTTTAAGACGAGGTTTGATAAAGCTCATGGAGCGGGGAGAGAGAGGGCCTAGTAGCAACCGGTGAAGAGGCGGGGCCAGGAGCTAGGACTCGACCCCTGCAACCACAAATAGGTGAGTACAAATAGGTGAGTACACACACACACACACACACAATCTACAGGCTTCTACAGCTGCACTACAAGTACTGTATCCACCTATGAGTGGTTGTTTGGGTGTGGGGTTCAGGTTCCAATTAACCGCCAAGCTGAATGTGAATGGTCTAACTCTCATAGCACGATAAAGAATAGGCACTCAAGTATTCAATAAGGAATATCAATTGGTAATCCACTGAACAAGGCAGGTGGCAGGTCAGGCATAGGCAACATTGTAAGTAGGTGAGCGTAAGTACCAGGAGGGTGGGAGTCAGGTCACAAGAGGTTGTGGACACAAGCGACCACTGAGAATCCCACATTTTCACTCCAAGCACAAGCCACCCACTTTTCAGACACATAATAAACCCACACATAATTCGAACATAAATTACAACACAAAACACACACACCACACACACACACACACACAACCACACACACACACACACACACACACAACACACACACACACCACCTACCCCCCAACAATCCCTCCCTCACACACACACACAAGGGCAGGGCACATAGAAGCTTTAGACCCTAGTAGCAATTTCCGCTTTTTATAACCCAGAATTACTGGTATGTATTTAACAGTATCTCCCCTCATACACACATACACACACACACACTGTACTAGGTCAAAATGGTAAAATAACTAGGCGAATACACACACACCCACACACACACACACACACACACACACACAACACACACACACCCCACAAACAACACACACACACACACACACCACCCCAAAATATATTATATTTTATATATATATAATATATTTTATATACACACACCACAAAAACACACAATATACACACACACATACACAAAAAACACACACACACACCAAACACACATACATGCATACACACACACACCACACACCCCACACACACACACCCCACACACACACACACACACACACACACATACACACACACACACACACACACACATATATATATATATATATATATATAATATATATATATACACACACACACAAACACACACATATATACACACAAAACATACACAAACACACACACACACACAACACAAACACACACACACACACAACACCAACATGCATACACACACACACACAACACACACCACCCCACACACACACACACATACAGGAAGGAAGGCATTATGAATTACGCTAAGGTCATATCAACCTGCCAAAAAGAGCCAAGGAGTGGAAGGGAAGAACAGCTGGTTGCAGACGGAGAGGGTGATAGGTCGAATGCTGAGGCACAACCATGCTATCAAGAGCCACTGGAAAAATCAAGGGAGAAACTGACCACATACAGGCAGGATCCAGAGTCACAGAGGGTGAGGCAATGGGAGGAGGAAAGGGGCAAAAATCAGTTTTTTATCCACGGGCTTCAGGAGAGAGAGGAAAGGACACACACTGAAAGGCAGCAGGAAGAAAGTAAGGAGATTGAGAAAATCATCACGGAAATAGATGAAGAGATGGACGAGATGGTAAATTTTCAGAAAATAGGGGGGTACTCGAAGGGGAGAAAACCGACCAATCAAGCTGATTCTCAGGACGGAAAACAGTGCGGGAACAGGATCCTCCAAGAGAAAACCACGATTGAAATACTCGGAAGAGTCAAGAGGGTGTTCCTAGACAGAGACAGAACACAATCAGAACGACAGCAGCTGAGGGAGAGGACAAAAAGCGAAAGGAGCTAGGAAAAGAGACAAGGATGGAACCAGCAGAGGTCAGTCAGAGCAGAACAGAACAGCAAGGGCAAGCACACACACAACTATTCTCAGAACCATAACAACATTCACACCACCCCAAAAACACACACTACAATCCATACCCAGCCTCCACCCAACACCGAGCTATAGAATCCCACAGTATGCCACCAGGTCTCCCACCCTCACAGGCCCCACAAACCACAGTGTTGGAAAGGAAACTGAAGGTATGGTACACAAGCGCTGATGGTATAACAAATAAGTGGGAGGAGTGGAGGGAAAGAGTCAAAGAGGCATCACCGGACATCATAGCTCTCACAGAAACCAAGCTTACAGGTATGATAATAGATGCCATCTTTCCAATGGGATCCCAAATCCTGAGGAAAGACAGGGGGAAAACAGCGGGTGGAGGAGTGGCATTGCTGGATAAAAAAACGCTGGAATTTTGATGAGCTGGAGAGAGGAGACAGCGGAGAAGAAAGTGAAATTACATAGCGGGAAACGCTTCACTCTGGAGGTCCCAAGGTGGTTAATAGCAGTGGGTGTATAACCACCACAGAACAGCAGAAGGGCCCAAAGGGAAGAGTACGACGAGGCAATAGAGCGATGGGTTTACACACTGGCTAGAGTGGCCAGAAAAAGCTCATGCATGCAGGGCAAAGTCCTGATCATGGGTGACTTTACCACAAGGAGATTGATTGGGAGAAACTGGACCCGCATGGGGGCCAAGATACATGGAGGGCTAAGATGATGGAGATGGTACTGGAAAACTTCATGTACCAAAAACGTAAGGGATACTACAAGAGAGAGAGGAGAGGATGAACCAGCAAGGCTTTGACTTAGTATTCACCTTGGTAGTGCAGATATCGAGGACATCACATATGAAAGACCCCTTGGGGCCAGTGACCATGTGGTTTTAAGCTTCGAATACACAGTAGAGCTACAAGTGGAGGGAGAAGCAGGAAGGCCCGGATGAAAAGAAGCCAAACTACAAGAAAGGGGACTACACAGGAATGAGGAACTTCCTGAACGGGGTTCAGTGGGACAGAGAACTGGCGGGGAAACCATTAATGAGTGATGGAATATGAAACACAAAATGCAAGGAGGCTGAGGAGAGGTTTGCACCCAAGGGAAACAGGAATAATGAAAAACCCAGAATGAGCCCATGGTTTACCCAAAGGTGCAGGGAGGCAAAAACCCCAAGTGTGCTAGGGAATGGAAAAAAATTTAGAAGGCAAAGGACCCAGGAGAATAAGGAGAGCAGTCGTAGAGCCAGAAACGAATATGCACAGAAAAGAAGGGAGGCCCAAAGACAATATGAAAATAAACATAGCAGCGAAAGCCAAATCTGACCCGAAACTGTTGTACAGCCACTCAGGAGGAAAACAACAGTCAAGGACCAGGTAATAGGCTAAGGAAGGAAGGAGGAGAGACAACAAGAAATGACCGTGAAGTATGTGAGGAACTCAACAAGAGATTCAAAGAAGTGTTCACAGAGGAGACAGAAGGGCTCCAGAAAGACGGAGAGGTGGGGCACACCACCATGTGCTGGACACAGTGCACACAACCGAGGAAGAAGTAAAGAGGCTTCTGAGTGAGCTAGATACCTCAAAGGCAAGGGGGGCCAGATAACATCTCCCCATGGGTCCTGAGAGAGGGAGCAAAGGCGCTATGTGTACCCCTAACAACAATATTCAATACATCTATCGAAACAGGGAGATTGCCTGAGGCATGGAAGACAGCAAATGTAGTCCCAATCTTTAAAAAAGGAGAAGACATGAAGCATTAAACTACAGACCGTGTCACTGACATGTATAGTAGGCAAAATCATGGAGAAGATTATCAGGAGAAGAGTGGTGGAACACCTAGAAAGAATGATCTCATCAACAGCAGCCAACATGGTTTCAGGGGACGGGAAATCCTTTTGTCACAAACCTACTGGAGTTTTATGACATGGTGACAGCAGTAAGACAAGAGAGAGAGGGGTGGGTGGATTGCATATTCTTGGACTGCAAGAAGGCGTTTGACACAGTTCCACACAAGAGATTGGTGAAAAAACTGGAGGACCAAGCAGGGATAACAGGGAAGGCACTACAATGGTCAGGGAATACTTGTCAGGAAGACAGCAGCGAGTCATGGTACGTGGCGAGGTGTCAGAGTGGGCACCTGTGACCATCGGGGTCCCACAGGGGTCGTCCCAGGACCAGTGCTGTTTCTGGTATTTGTGAACGACATGACGGAAGGAAGACTCTGAGGTGTCCCTGTTTGCAGATGACGTGAAGTTGATGAGAATTCACTCGATCGAAGACCAGGCAGAACTACAAAGGGATCTGGACAGGCTGCAGACCTTTGGGCCAGCAATTGGCTCCTGGAGTTCAATCCCACCAAGTGCAAAGTCATGAAGATTGGGGAAGGGCAAAGAAGACCGCAGACGGAGTACAGTGTAGGGGGCCAGAGACTACAAACCTCACTCAAGGAAAAAGATCTTGGGGTGAGTATAACACCAGGCACATCTCCTGAAGCGCACATCAATCAAATAACTGCTGCAGCATATGGGCGCCGTGTACGTTAGGCCATATTGGAGTATGCGGCACCAGTTTGGAACCCACACCTAGCCAAGCACGTAAAAAAAACTAGAGAAAGTGCAAAGGTTTGCAACAAGACTAGTCCCAGAGCTAAGAGGTATGTCCTACGACGAGAGGTTAAGGGAAATCAACCTGACGACACTGGAGGACAGGAGAGATAGGGGGGAAATGATAACGACATACAAAATACTGAGAGGAATTGACAAGGTGGACAAAGACAGGATGTTCCAGAGATTGGACCAGTAAGAAGGGGACACAGTTGGAAGTTGAGAAGACACAGATGAATCACAGGGATGTTAGGAAGTATTTCTTCAGCCACAGAGTAGTCAGTAAGTGGAATAGTTTGGACGCGATGGTAGTGGAGGCAGGATCCATACATAGCTTTAAGCAGAGGTATGATAAAGCTCACGGTTCAAGAGAGGTGACCTAGTAGCGATCAGTGAAGAGGCGGGGCCAGGAGCTCGGACTCACCCCCGCAACCTCAACTAGGTGAGTACAACTAGGTGAGTATATACACACACACACATACACACACACAACACATACACACACAGCACACACACACACACACACATCACACACCCACACTGTAAGTACGTGCCGGTCAAGTCCAGGAGGTTGGGGGTCAGGTCACAAGAAGTTGTGGCAGCCAAGGACCACTGAGACTCTACATTACAATGCACAAGCCATCATCCCATTTCAGTACATAATAAACCCACACATAATTCCACACAAAATTACACACACACACACACACACACACAACACACCACACACACGACAAGGCAAATCTTGTATCACAAACCTCCTGGAGTTTTATGACAAGGTAACAGAAGTAAGACACGAGAGAGAGGGTTGGGTAGATTGCGTTTTCCTAGACTGCAGGAAGGCCTTTGACACAGTTCCCCACAAGAGATTAGTGCAGAAGCTGGAGGATCAGGCACCGTAAAAGGAAGGCACTGCAATGGATAGGGAATACCTGACAGGGAGCAGCAACGAGTCATGGTACGTGAAGAGGTATCACAGTGGGCGCCTGTTACGAGCGGGGTCCCACAGGGGTCAGTTCTAGGACCAGTGCTATTTTTGATATATGTGAACGACATGATGGAAGGAATAGACTCTGAAGTGTCCCTGTTTCGCAGATGACGTGAAGTTGATGAGAAGAATTAAATCGGACGAGGGTGAGGCAGGACTGCAAAGAGACCTGGAGAGGCTGGACATGTGGTCCAGTAACTGGCTTCTCGAATTCAATCCAGCCAAATGCAAAGTCATGAAGATTGGGGAGGGGCAAAGAAGACCGCAGACAGAGTATAGGCTAGGGTGGACAAAGACTACAGACCTCACTCAGGGAGAAAGACCTTCGGGTGACCATAACACCGAGCACATCACCGGAGGCACACATCAACCAAATAACCGCTGCAGCATACGGGCGCCTGGCAAACCTGAGAATAGCGTTCCGATACCTTAATAAGGAATCGTTCAAGACACTGTACACTGTGTATGTTAGGCCCATACTGGAGTATGCAGCACCAGTCTGGAACCCACACCTGGTCAAGCACGTCAAGAAGTTAGAGAAAGTACAAAGGTTTGCAACAAGGCTAGTCCCAGAGCTCAAGGGAATGTCGTACGAGGAAAGGTTAAGGAAATCGGACTGACGACACTGGAGGACAGAAGGGTCAGGGGAGACATGATAACGACATACAAGATACTGCGGGGAATAGACAAGGTGGACAGAGATAGGATGTTCCAGAGAGGGGACACAGGGACAAGGGGTCACAACTGGAAGCTGAAGACTCAGACGAGTCACAGGGACGTTAGGAAGTATTTCTTCAGTCATAGAGTTGTCAGCAAGTGGAATAGCCTAGCAAGTGAAGTAGTGGAGGCAGGAACCATACATAGTTTTAAGAAGAGGTATGACAAAGCTCAGGAAGCAGAGAGAGAGAGGATCCAGTAGCGATCAGTGAAGAGGCGGGGCCAGGAGCTGAGTCTCGACCCCTGCAACCACAATTAGGTGAGTACAATTAGGTGAGTACACACACACACACACACACATTCACACACACATATCCAGACTCACACATACACTCCCCCCCTCACCACCGACATCTCACTACTTCCCCTGATCCCTCCCCTCCCCCGTCCACCCTCCCCCTCCCCACCCCCCCACTCCTCTCTCACATAGCCACTGTTCCTTCACTACCTCCCCCCCACACTCTGACATACACACTACTAACCTAACATACAGAACTACATAGGTTTCCAACTCTGAGGCAATCAGGATAAAAACAAAAAAGGCTTGCCAGAGAGCAACAAGAAAAACCCAAAGGGACAGGAGGAGGAAGTTGAAAAGGAAGATTGGGCAGCAGAGCTCATAAAAGGGATCATAAATGGGGAAAAGAAACAGAAGAAGTTAGCTAGAATGGGGGGGGAGGATAGATATGGAAAAAAGGAAGTGGGAGGGGGCTGTCAAAGCAGCAGAGGCTAGGGAAAAGGTTTAGAAGGGCTAAAAACTGAAACGCCTAAAGAACTAAAGAACATTTTTGGGAAAATTTACAAAAGAGACTGCTACCTCAGTCACAATAAGGGGGGGGGGCTGTAGGGAAAGAAGGGGCACAACTTTCATGGAGAAACTCATCAGAAGAGACTGTGTAAAGAAAGAGCTAAGCTTTATGTGGGGCCCTAACAGAAAAAACAGAGCCCAAGGAAAACCCCAGAAGGGAAAATGACAGGCCACTGAGCCCAAGTACTTTTGCCAGTAACTGAAGAAAGGAAACTGCGGGGGGGAAAACCTATTAAATGAGGGGAAACACAGGGAATGCAGGGGAGAATAAAAAAGGGTGAGGTCAGTCTTGTGTATGGGCCCGGGAAGTTTGAGGGGAAAAACAAAAAGCAAGAAAACAAGGGGAAAAAAAAGCTTTAAAAAGCATCATGAAGAAATGGGAGAAGACGAAAAACTCAGCTGGAAAATTTTCGGAAATGGGGGGATTTGTAAAAAAAAAAAAACCCGGCCAGTGAAAGTGCCCTTCAAGGCAGAAGCGACTCGAACCAGGATCCTGCAGGAAAAAGCACGATTAAAGGACATGCCGGGCAACAGGAAGGTGTATCTCGACCGCGCCCGAACAAAAGAAAAAAGGCAAAAAAAGGAGAGATGGTACAAAGGCGAAAGGAGGAAAAAAGGGGGGGGAGAAGACAGGAGACCCCAGCCCAGGAAGAAGATCAAATGCAGCCTCCCCACAACTTCCTATAGAAGCCCCCAAACCGGGTCAACCCAAAAACCAAACACTCTAAATAAAAACCCCCATCCCACACCCAAGCCCCACCCCTACTTACAAACTCCCCCCCCACAGCAAAACCCATAGTTCCTTACCAGGGTTCCCATTCCCCAACCCCCAATATCCCTCCAGACCCGTCTTAAAAAAGAAGTTGAAGGTGTGGTTACAAATGAGATGGAATAACAAACAGTATGGGGAATGGCCGAAAGATAAAGGGAGCATCCCAGACAAAATAGCACTCACAGAAACAAAATACCAAATAAAACAGATTCAATCTTTCCACCCCGGATATAAATTCCCAGGAAAGACAGGGAGGAGAGGGGGGAGGGGGATTGAAATGCCCTTAAAAACCGGGGGGTTTTGAACATGGAAGGGAAATGGAGGCACGGAAAAAGGGGACTACTTAGTAGGAACAATCGTCTGAGGGACAAAAGGGTGAAAATTGCAGTAATGAAATCCCACCCAAAATGCAGGGGGCCCAAGGAAGAATCGATGAGAGCAAAGAGAAAATGATCGACCACTACCGGGGTGGCCAGGAGAGCCCACATGGGGGGGAGCAAAGTTATTGTTATGGGTGTTTAAATCACAAGGAGATTGAGGGAAAAAACCCGGGATCTAATGGGGTCCCGAAACAGGAAAAACCAAGATGAGGGTGTGGTACTGGAAAACCTATGCACAACTTTGGACCTACCAGGAGAGGGGAGGATGAACCACAAGACTGGACCTTGTTTCCCCTTTGGTAGTTGGGACATCGGGGGACTGTTAAAAGGCCCCTGGGAGCTAGTGATCGGTGGTTCTGTGTTTTCGATACATAGTTGGCTCCAAAGTGGGGAGAGTAGCAGGGAAAAGGCTGGGAAAAACCCAAAAACAAAAGGGGGAATAACCCGGGATGAGGAACTTCCTTCAAGACATTCAGTGGGAGAGGGAACTGACAGGAAAAAACCCGTACAAAAAAGATGGGCTATTGGCAAAAATGCAAAGGGGCAGAGGAGAGGTTTGTTCCCAAGGGGAAAAAAAATAATGGAAAGAACAGAAGGTCCTTGGTTTTCCCCAAAAGGGGTAGGGAGGGCAAAAAAATAGGTGTACAGAGAATGGAAAAGGTCAGAAGCCCGAGAACAGGAAAAAAAAGAGATTAGCCGAAGAGCCAGAAAAGAATAGCACAGATAAAAAGGAGGCTCAGAGACAATATGAAAATGACATGCATCAAAATAAAAATGACCCAAGCTGTTGTGCAGCCACACAGTCAAAGGGCCAGGTAATGAGACTGAGGAAGGGGTGATGGGGAATTCACAAGAAAAGACTAAGGGTATGCAGGAGTCAACACAAATTTAAAAAGGTATTTAAGTGGAAACCAGTAGGACTCCGGAAATCAGAAAAAGGGGGGCACACCAGCAAGTGCTGGTGAGGTAATAAACCAAGGAGGGGGTGAAAAAGTGCTTTTGCGAAAAATTACTCCCAAAGGCGGGGGACCAGCAACATCCTCCATGGGTCCTTAAAGAGGGAGCAGAGATATTGTGTGAGCCATTAACAAAGATCTTCAACACATCATTTAAAACCTGGGCAACCCCCTGAGGTATGGAAAATGGCAAATGTAGTCCAATTTTTAAAAAGGGAGACAGACATGAGGCACTAAACTACAGACCTGTATCACTAATGTGTATAGTATGCAAGGTCATGGAGAAGATCATCAGGAGGAGAGTGGTGGGGCACCTGGAAAGAAACAAGTGTATAATTGACAACCAGCACGGTTTCAGGGAAGGAAAATCCTGTGTCACAAACTTACTAGAGTTTTATGACAAGGTGACAGAAGTAAGACAAGAGAGAGAGGGGTGGATCGACTGCATATTTTTGGACTGCAAGAAGGCCTTCGACACAGTTCCTCACAAGAGGTTACTGAGAATATCTGACAGGGAGGCAACAAGGAGTCATGGTACGCGACGAGGTGTCAGAGTGGGCGCCTGTGACAAGCGGGGTTCCACAGGGGTCAGTCCTAGGACCTGTGCTGTTCTTGGTATATGTGAACGACATAACGGAAGGGATAGACTCAGAAGTGTCCTTGTTTGCAGATGATGCGAAGTTAATGAGAAGAATCAAATCGGATGAGGATCAGGCAGGACTACAAAGAGACCTGGACAGGCTACAAGCCTGGTCCAGCAACTGGCTCCTTGAATTTAACCCTGCCAAATGCAAAGTCATGAAGATTGGGGAAGGGCAAAGAAGACCGCAGACACAATATAGTTTAGATGGCCAAAGACTGCAAACCTCACTCAAGGAAAAAGATCTGGGGGTGAGTATAACACCGAGCATACCTCCTGAGGCGCACATCAATCAGATAACTGCTGCAGCATACGGGCGCCTGGCAAACCTACGGATAGCGTTCCGATACCTCAGTAAGGATTCGTTTAAGACTCTATATACCATTTACGTCAGGTCCATACTGGAGTATGCAGCACCAGTTTGGAATCCACACCTAGTCAAGCACGTCAAGAAATTAGAGAAAGTGCAAAGGTTTGCAACAAGACTAGTCCCAGAGCTACGGGGACTGTCCTACGAAGAAAGGTTGAGGGAAATCGGCCTGACGACACTGGAGGACAGGAGGGTCAGGGGAGACATGATAACGACATATAAAATACTGCGCGGAATAGACAAGGT
>NC_069413.1:61935276-61945276 GCF_026875155.1 Cherax quadricarinatus
GAGGTACATCTCTTTCATGAAACGGAGGCTGAGGCCAGTGTGGGACGCTCTCTCCACTGCTGCTGCCGCGGCCACCACCATCATCACCACCACCACCATCACCATCATTACCACCATCACCATTACCACCATCACCATCAGCACCACCATCACCATCAGCACTACCATCACCATCACCACCATCACCATCAGCACCACCATCACCATCAGCACCACCATCACCATCAGCACCCCCACCATCACCACTATCACCATCACCACCAGCACCACTAGCACCACCACCACAACCATCCCCAGCACCAAAAACGGAGCACTGTAGTGAAGTTCGTTTGATAAGGAAACACATAGCAGAGGGAAGCCCCACGCTCAATCTGGCTGCTTAATGGTCAGAGAAACGACACCTGCCCATTGTTTACCACTGACAAACATCACCTTTTAATATTATACGTTTATTAGAACAGGTATAGTGTAACACTACATTGTATATATATATATATATATATATATATATATATATATATATATATATATATATATATATATATATATATATATATATATATATATATATATATATATATTTATATATATATATATATATATATATATATATATATATATATATATATATATATATAATATATATATATATATATATATATATATATATATATATATATATATATATATATATATATATATATATATATATATATGTACACACATGTAATTGGACTACCTGGGATAGATAGCTGGACTACCTGGGAAACATATAGGTATTTGGATTCAGGCAAAAGATCTGCTGATAGAGAGTGTATAAAAGGCACCTGGCATGCTCGTCATTAGCTGACACTGTAATGAATGCCTTTCCCGTGATTAATGCTGGCCAGAGATAAATACCCACTCCAGTGAATGTGTGTGTGTGTGTGAGAGAGAGAGTGTGTGGAGGACTGGGGGGAATCTGCCTGGGGTTGATTTAGACAGCGTACATATCTACCTAAGTAGATGGAGGCAGGTAAGCTGGATACGATGGATGCAGATAAGCTGGATACGATGGAGGCAGGTAAGCTGAATACGATGGATGCAGGTAAGCTGGATGCAAGTAATGCTATTCAGCTTACCTGTATCTTTGTCCACAAGCAGAAGTAAAAGTTTGTTCAGTTGACGTGTATCAGTCTATAAGCAAAGCAAAAAAATAAGTTTACTCGTGTCTTTGTAAGCCAAGCACAAAGACAACTGAGAAATCAAAACAAATGAACAAATAAATTCTCTTGTTCGCAAGGTGGTTAGTTTTTCCAACTGTGGCCCATCTCTAAAAGGTGCAATGATGCTGCTGAAACGTTTTTGATCCACGAAATTGAAGCAAGCCCCTCCCTTTCCTCGGATTAACTCCCACTTTCACTCGATAAACGTGATGAACAACTACAACAACCACAACCACAATAACAGTCACCACAATTACAATAGCCACAACAATCACAACAACCACAGAAAAACACAACAACCAACAGAACCAACAGCAAAAACACGAACAATACAAAATGCATAACAAAAACAAAATAAAGACAACACAAACAACAGCAGCATCACAAACATCAGCAACAACCGGTAACAAAAACAATCACAACAACCTCAACCACAAGCGCAACCAAAATAAAATAACACCATCACCACCACAACCAACCAACTACAACAACAGCCAAACAACAGTCAACATCAACAAAAACCCAACTAACAACAACAACAGTCTGCATCCATCACAAACGTTTAATAAAGCAAAACAATAAAATTCCTCTATAACAAAGCTACAGTTGGTTACAAGCTTTAAAGTGAGTTGAGGTAAGACAAGAGCTATTAGCTTCCACAATACATAGCAGGAATTCTCAATCTTAATCCTGTAAAACCTGGTAATTGTTACTTAGAGAGAGAGAGAGAGAGAAAGAGAGAGAGAGAGAGAGAGAGAGAGAGAGAGAGAGAGAGAGAGAGAGAGAGAGAGAGAGAGAGAGAGAGAGAGAGAGAGAGAGAGAGAGAGAGAGAGAGAGACAGACAGAGAGACAGACAGACAGACAGACAGACAGACAAACAGACAAATAAACAGACAGACAGAGACAGACAGACAAAGAGCGTATGTTTACGTGTTCATTGAACGTCCACTCTGTGTTCACCGCGTGTTCACTGAGTGTTCATCAGTGTTCACAGTGAACTCACAACAGAGAGGTGGCCTCCAGCTGATCAATCATGACTGAGGGACCACTGCGTCGACCCACCCCCAGATTATAACTCCACCGGAATGAGTAGTCGATCTTGACAAATGAGAGGATTTACCCATGTAGGGTGGGAGGAAGGGGTGGGTGAGGGAGCAAAAAGGGAGGGAGGGAGGGAAGTGATGGAAATGGAGGAAAGGAAGCAGTGGAAAAAGGGAAGAACAAAGAGGTGGAAGGAAGGATGTGGCGGAAAAGGAGAGAGCAAAAGTAGGGAGAGTAGGGGTGGAAAAGGAGGGAGAGAAATGTTAGAAAGAGTAGAAAATGATAAGTAAGGATTTGAACGAAACAGAAGAGAATTCTTATATATATATATATATATATATATATATATATATATATATATATATATATATATATATATATTATATTATATATATATATATATATTATATATATATATTATTATATTATATATATATATATGTATGTATATAATGTAATTCCTCTTCTGTTTCGTTCAGATCCTTACTTATCATTTTCTACTTATTTTAACACAAGCCACGGGGGGTGGAAATCTTTATCTCAAGTACTTTCACACTTCCCAGTGCATCATCAGGAGCTATGCAAAGTTGCAAGGCAACAGCTGAACGAGTGAGGGGAAGTTTTCTCAGAGTAGCCCAGTGCGGATTTGTCACCGGCCGCAGCCTCTCTCGGTCAATCGCATCTTGAAGGGAGGTCACTACCAGGCAACAGTCAGCATCTACGTAAGCTATAGCGAAGTCATCCACATAAAGTGACGACCAAATATGCGATAGAAGAAAAAGGGTAGTGCTAAGGAAACAACCTTGTGGGACTCTCTCGGCCTTATCAAAGTCTCAGGAAACCGAGGCGCCAACACTGACACGAAAATGTCTGTCAGATAGGAATGCAGCAAGGAAGGTTGGTAGATTACGGCGGAGACCTAAGGAGTGGACTTGGGCTAAAATGTTATACCTCCAGGTGGTGTCATATGCCGTCTCAAGATCAAAAAGGACTGCTAGGACGGAGTGTTTGTTAGCAAAGGCATTTCGCATACGTATCTAAGTGGAGCAAGGGGTCCAAAGTAGAGCAGCCCTTGCGAAAGCCATATTGGCGAGGAGAAAGACTATTATGAGTCTCCAAATACCATATCAGATGTCTATTCACCGAGTGTTCCATCACCTTACAGACTACACGGGTCAGAGAAATGGGTTGATAATAAAAGGTATCAAGCCCCGAGGTGCCTGGTTTGCAAAGCGGTAGTACAGTGACAGATTTCCATTGTGGACGGAGAACTCCTCGCCTCCAAATAAGATTGAAAAGTTGCAAAAGGTCTGTAAGAGCTGTAGAATGCAGATGTAGCATACTGTTATGAATATCATCAGGCCCAGTTGCCAATGACTGGCAAGCAGAAATCGTGGACTGTAGCTCTAGGAGAGTGAAAGGTACATTATATGGCTCCATTCCATTAGAAGAGAAATCCAAGGGCAATTGCTCCTTGGTATACATAAACACGAGAAATGAGGGACAGAGGTGAAGCCCATGGGAGACACGGACAAGATAGTTTCCGATTTCTGTGGCTACTTCAAGAGGTTTCGCAACACTAACACCAGCAACCCGCAAAACGGAAGCTGGGTCCAGAGCATACTTGCCACACAAAGTCCATACCTTCCTCCAAACCACACACACAGGGGAAGTCGAGATAATGGTAGACACATAGTCTTGCCAACAAGTGCGTTTAGCGTCACATATAACACTCCGAGCGACTGCCCTTGCCCACTTAAATTCTAAAAGACGATCTGAGGACCGATTATATCGATAACGGCCCCCATTTCAAATGCACTGCAAGGGTACACGGAGGAGACCACCAAGGTATGCATGTCTGAGAAGGTCTGCCTAAGGTTTGAGGAATGGAACGTGATGCTGCAGTCAAAACTAAGGTTAAAAACTGGTGCACCAACTCATCAGTAGAGGATGAAGAAGGGTTCCCACAAAAAATGGTAAGATGAGAGTGTAAGTCCCAATTCGCTCGTCCAAATTGCCAACGGGGGCTACGAGGCCGTCGGAATACATAGTAGAAGTAAGAAGAATAGGAAAGTGATCACTATTTATCAAATCTGGGAGAACAGACGAAGCGTAATCAAGTGGGAGTGACGAGGGGCAGATAGAAAGATCAATGCAAGAGAGAGACTGAGTGCAAGTCAAAATGGGTGGAAGCACCCGTGGTTAAAACTAGGAGAGGATGAGAAGTAAGAAGAGTCTCCAACTGATCACCACGAGAGTCACAGTGGTAAGCATTAAAATCATGATGGTAAGCATTAAAATCACCTAACAACAAGATGGGTGGTGGCAGAGAAGAGATCAAGAACGCAATATCCGATATACAGAATGCACTGGAAGGGGAAAGATATAGAGAAAACTGTATACCGTCTGTGTAAATAAATGCAGGCTGCAGTAGAATGCAGCAGAGAACGAACAAAGACCTGTTGATACGGTATACCAACATGCACAAGAAGCACACTCTCATTAAACGATTCATCAGGAAAGGGATCAGAAGAATGCAACAGCACATAGCCCAAAATGGGACGAATAACAGCTGAACGGATTTTGGGCTTTTGTAACCTGACACATACTGGGGAAAACTGGGAGAGCAACATCTGGAGCTCTCCTCGATTACCCCTGAGGCCACGAATATTCCATTGTAAATTAGTCATTATTCCCAAAGACAGGTATGCCAACAATAAGAAGCGATAAAATCTATGGGCTATTAGGGCCAGTGAAGTCAATGTGTGGAGGCAATGAAAAGCGTGTAAGCAAGGAGGAATGAGAATGCTGTGAAGGAAAAGATTGCTGCAAGGGTCGTGAAAAATAAGAGGGGGTAGAAGGAGGCACGCCGGTGTCCATCGAGGGTTTCGTCTCCGCAATATAGGCGGAGAGACCGTTAAGTGTCTCAGCGGATAAGGAAGATGTCGATACCATGACTTCAGAGACAGGTGAGGTAAAGCAAGTAGAGATCGGGGAGACTGGAGGGAACCAAAGAGGTCTGAGAGAGGAGAGGAGTATGAACCTGGAGAGATGCGCTGGCAGGGACAGAAGAGTCCTGCGGTGGAGCAGGAAAGGAAGGAGGCTGGAAGATAACTGGGGAAGAAGTCTGGGGGAAAACAGTAGAAGAGGGGACCACACAAGGGGGGTGAACCTCCACCTTCGTGTGAGAGTTAGAGACTGGTTGAGAACTAGACACTGAGGCCAAAAAGGAAAACTGTTGGGGAATTGTAAGCAGCGGAGGAGTGTAAAGAGACTTGGGCTTATAAGACAGGTTCAACTTCGAAGGTGATAGGCACGAAGAAGATGCAGACGTGCAAGGCCTTGCAGACTGAGAAACTAGTGGGCTAGAAAAGGAAGTAGAGGTAGGAATAGGTAAGGAGGTGGGGGTTCAGGGAGTAAAACTGCAAAAGAATTAAAGATGGGGGTGACCCCCAGAAGACACGTCACTGGAGGAGCTGGTAGGCATGGGGACCACCAAGGCTGGAGGTCTCCTAGCTACTCGAGAATAAGGGACACGAGGAAGAATTCCTTGAAGGTGGAGCTGAGAGACAGCCATAGCATAAGTAAGGCCTTCGGTCTCCTTAAGACAATGGATTACTCATTCATTAAGATAGACCCAACATTGGCAGGAAAAAGAAGGATGACGTTCATTGCAATTGAGACAAGTTGGGGGAAGACTGCAAGATGTATTGAGCAATCCTCCACAGATGTGCAGTATTTAGCAGTGTGTCTGGAGCACCAGCAATTTCAGCACTGTTGGGGAGTAGGGACCACTTTACGGACCTCTAGGCCATGACCCACATTATGAACGGAGGACGGAAGTTCACAGCAGTCAAAGGTTAAGCGGGTGATGTTACTGGGAGAGCATCTCTGCCCGCGAGTGTGCAGGACATATGTATCCAGTTTGAGAATTGGAAGATCCTGAAGGGCTAATTTCTCTAAAATATCATCACCGCAAGACAGAAAATCATTCTGGACAATGGTATGCGGTAAAACCACCATACCACTGCAAGAATTGAGAGTAGTGTGCTTGCGAACTGTGATTGGAATGTTATCAACGGAAGTAAGATGGGAAAGATCATGAGCTTGTTCTGCATTCTGAAATGTAAAGATGCAACGCTTCGAAGAGTGTGAAAGGATATATTTTGGTCATCGTGTCATAAAAGAGCTTTACCAATAGTACAGTGCTAGTTACGGCATTATGCCGCCCCTCCCCCACACACGTACCAGAACACAAACACATACCATGAAAGATTATAATATATTTATTTGCACACTTACTGAGGTTTTAATACTTGGTGCTGTGTCCTTTACGCTTAATCACATCCCTCAGCCATGTACGAAGACTCTCACACAAATTCTTGAGGGTTTGAGGAGGTATATTATTCCATGCCTCATGCAGAGCAGCCTCCAGCTGCAGGATGGAACTAATATCCATGCCCAGTAAACTTCGTTTCACTATTTACCAGAGGTTCTCAATGGGTTTAGGTCTGGGGAATTGCCTGGCCAGTCATTAAAGAACCTCACTTTACAGTTCTTAAGCCACTGAACTACAGATTTGGTGGTATGACACGGTGCACCGTCCTGCATAAAAACCATAGCCCCACATTTGTCAAATGCTTCAGGTAAATTGTCACACAATAACTCCAGGTAATTGTACTGGTTCATATACTGGTTTTTTGGGTAGCACAATGAGTTCACCAACACTCTGAGCACTGAAGCACCCCCAAACCATGAGCTAATCTGGGAGTTTGGTGGTACCACAGGTGTAGAATGGGTCTAGTGGGTCACTACCTCTGGGCTGGTACACATGTCCCTCACAGTTACAGGTGATAGTGAAGGTTGCTTCATCACTCCAAAGTACTTCAGACAACTGTTGAGGATTCCATTGAAGATATTTCTTTGCATAATCCAGCCTACGTTTCTTCTGTGGCTTGGAGAAGATCGGTTTCTTAACCTGGATGTGACTCCTGTAGTCCATTCCTGACACATGTCTGTTAACAGTTCTTACAGACACCTCTGAGAGAAGGTGTGGATTCTTTTCTTTCAATTCTCTAGCAGTTATCTAAGGTGTACTCTCTGCTTCTTTAACTCACTTAAAGTACGAACAGGTGTCTTCTTCGAGGGACCAAGCCAAGGTTTAGCTAACAGTAACTCGACATCGCCACCAGCCTTGAAATACTGCACCCCATTCCTCACTGAATACTCACACACACCAACATTCTCCACTATTTCTTTCGTCTGGTGCCCAGCTTTGTGAAGCCCTATGATTTGAGCTATAGTTTCAAGTGTTGAAGACTTCCTTTTACCCAGAGTCAAACATGTATAGCCCAAAAACCAAAGGAACACCGGACAAAAGATGGGGCAGATGAGAAACAAAAGTGCAACACGTCCTTTCACCACGGCAGCCACGTAAGCAGTGAGGAGTCACTGTGGAGTGTGGCGGCAGGCCGTGATGTCATGCTAACGGCTGCTTCCCGGCATAATACACTGACGAAAAATGATCCCCCTGTATGATAGGCCTTTGATTTTCGTCACAGCATTATGCCGGGGCGCTCACTTGGCGTCAGAAAGATAATCGGGTGGAGATGTCGGTTGTAGAGAAAAGAATTTAGTCCACTGCATACTTGTAAACAATGTACCTAGAGTAAGTGGGGGTCACGTAGGTCGTTTTTGGATGGAATGAGCAGACATTGAAGAATCGTTGTCAGCAAATGGTCTGGAACGTTTAGGCGTAGTACCTTGGAGCAGGTGACGAAGTGTCATCAACAGAAGGTACAGGGGCATAGGAAGAGTCTGGAGAATGGTCCAATAATGAAGCCGGGTCAGAACAAGATACGGAAACAGAAAGGGGACTGGGAGGAGGAGGGTTATCATGGAACAAAGACTCCATAATAGTGGTACTTCTTTCTTATTATTATTTTAAAGAAAAAAAAAAGAAAGAAGGAAAAAAAAGGGACAGCAAAGGGACAATCACTAGAAGGCATGAAAGGGCTGTAAGTTCCTCCTCTCAGCCGAGAGGACTTCGAGCCTGCAAATAGTGCAGATGCAGCATGGAACCCGTGCTACACCCTACCCTTCATGCCAGTAAACCAGCGCTCCGGGATAGCAACCTCACATCTACCTAAGCCACCTCGGTGGACAAAAGAGAGGGTGGTCGGAAACCCACAACAAAGCATACCTGCTTCGGCTGTCACCTCCCAGAACCGACAGGCAGCCTCTGGAGATACACCCATCACCTGCAGAACACCCCACCCACTTCTCGGAAATCCAGGAACAGAGCAGGGCGCCTCCAGATAATTTAGATTCCACGGCAAACTACACCACACCCGAGGAACCTCACAGAGTGGGATGAACCCTGGCACACTTCGCCCTACCTAGAAACCGTAATGCCAGAGGGAAGGACCCCAGAGGCTACAAACAGGACGGAGAAAAGGGAGAGTTGGGAGGAGAAGGAGAGGGAAATAAAGGGGGAATTGGGAGGTTGGGATAGGGAGGGGAGGATTGGGGGATAATTAGGTTCAGTCTGAGGAAGGAGACCAAAGGTTCTAATTCCTCTTCACCACATCATGGAGCCCCCCATCCCCTTGAAGAGGGAAGAGGTCTATACCAATAATATTTCTATGATCCAAATTTCTACTTCTAATATCCTTTAACCTCTTTCTCCAGGACTAAACCTAAGGAAGTGAGTGCCAGTTTTGGCCCCAAAATAAAAAAATAAAAATATTCAATAATTTAGCAAAAACATTCTGAAACTAACGAAAAAAAATTCATTGTGTTTATTATTAAATTATTGTAAACTTATCTAAAATATATTTAGTTGGATTAGGCTAAATTAAATTGCGCTTATTATAATAAGGTTAGGTAAGTTTTCTAAGGTTCTCTTTGTACAAAATTAATTTTTACATTAACACAAATGAAAAAAAAAAAATATCTTTAAATGCATAAGAGAAAATTTTAGAAAGGACTTAATTTTAAATGAGTTCATGATAATTGACCAATTTTACCTATTCGGCACGACATTATATATTAAGAAGCATGATTTAAATCTTCTTTTTTCAAAGTAACTTATCGATCGGGATTGTTTAAACTGCTGGACGTTGAGATGAAGACTCGAAGTAAAAATAATTTTTACGCTTGATAGACTCATCTGAATAAATTCTTGCCTGAACCAGGGGCGACCTGTCCAGATAGATAGGTGAACTAGGCGGCCGTCTAACGCGCCAAATTAAATGGGAGGTCAGATTTTGAGATGCAAAAAACGAGTTAAATATTTATAATAAAAAATGAATTAAACTGATTAAAATATAAATATTCTAAAGAATTTGTCATTATTTCAGCTCCCCGAGCGTGTTCGTAGGGACAATAAATTATAACTACCTCTTCACAATCCTTAGAATTTATTATGCCGGATTATTTATTTAATGCAAAAATAAATAAATAAATAATGTTTTAGTTTTGTGGTCGTTGATAGAATAGGTGTTGCTGGGGGCTAGTCCAGAACTGCCCCTTCTGGCCCCATTACCTGCTCTGCTCTCTTATTATAAAGATATACAATATCGACAAGTTGAAAGGCAAGAACGATATGTGCGACACTTAGTAATCAACCATACACATACCTGAGTGTTGCACGCAAGTCCTACTCATGGACTGCACTCTATATATATATATATATATATATATATATATATATATATATATATATATATATATATATATATATATATATATAT
>NC_069413.1:61950276-61972776 GCF_026875155.1 Cherax quadricarinatus
GCAAAGAAGGGAATGTATGAAAGTATAGTAGTACCAACACTCTTATATGGGTGTGAAGCTTGGGTGGTAAATGCAGCAGCGAGGAGACGGTTGGAGGCAGTGGAGATGTCCTGTCTAAGGGCAATGTGTGGTGTAAATATTATGTAGAAAATTCGGAGTGTGGAAATTAGGAAAAGGTGTGGAGTTAATAAAAGTATTAGTCAGAGGGCAGAAGAGGGGTTGCTGAGGTGGTTTGGTCATTTAGAGAGAATGGATCAAAGTAGAATGACATGGAAAGCATATAAATCTATAGGGGAAGGAAGGAGGGGTAGGGGTCGTCCTCGAAAGGGTTGGAGAGAGGGGGTAAAGGAGGTTTTGTGGGCAAGGGGCTTGAACTTCCAGCAAGCGTGCGTGAGGGTGTTAGATAGGAGTGAATGGAGACGAATGGTACTTGGGACCTGACGATCTGTTGGAGTGTGAGCAGGGTAATATTTAGTGAAGGGATTCAGGGAAACCGGTTATTTTCATACAGTCGGACTTGAGTCCTGGAAATGGGAAGTACAATGCCTGCACTTTAAAGGAGGGGTTTGGGATATTGGCAGTTTGGAGGGATATGTTGTGTATCTTTATACGTATATGCTTCTAAACTGTTGTATTCTGAGCACCTCTGCAAAAACAGTGATAATGTGTGAGTGTGGTGGGAGACGGCCGACTTGTTGAAAAAAATATATTATATATATATATATATATATATATATAAAATATATATATATATATATATATATATATATATATATATATATATATATATATATATATATATGTTGTGGGTGTGTGTGTGTGTGTGTGTATGTCGTGCCAAATAGGTAAAACGGGTCACTTAGGAAGAACTCATTTAAAATTAAGTTCTGCAGGGAGAGAAAACAATGTCCAAATAATAGTTTGTTGTGCATGGTGCGTCTTTACTTCACTGTTGTTTCGAGTAAGACATTACATCCAATTAGGAATTAACTGATCAGAGTCGTTAGATCCTAATAAACTTATTTTCAATTTATATTGCCTGCTTAATTATTAATACAGTATTAGTTAAACAGGAGATACTTAGAATCAGTGATTTTCTTTACAAACGAGGACGTTTCGCCCCCCTTGTGTGGGAGCTGTTACTCCACTTTATTGGTGTTTACATGCCATTCCAATTCCAGTCTATTCAATAAATATTATTGTCTCTGCTCACCTATTCATTTACAAACGCAAAACTCACGAGAGTCCTGGGAGTTTCATGCATTTTTTTTTATTAATTTGAAGCGTAAAAGCTCACGGGAAAACCGAACCG
The DNA here is from genome assembly GCF_026875155.1 of Cherax quadricarinatus. Lineage (NCBI taxonomy): Eukaryota > Metazoa > Arthropoda > Malacostraca > Decapoda > Parastacidae > Cherax > Cherax quadricarinatus. Next base: position 61,951,589 of record NC_069413.1, read on the forward strand.
AAGGCTTTGAGCAAATCACAAAATATAGCGATTAAATATTTCTTAATATCAAGGGAATCATTTGTGGTTTGGGACCGTTAATGGACACTTAACACAGCGCTCCGCCTGGGGACTAAAGCTAAAATAGTGAGAATTTAGGAGGTGAATTGGGAATTAATATGCTACTCATCTGGTAGAAACTGTATTTTCTGTCTATTTTATTTCAATACATCGTAGAATAATTGATATTACGAAGTAATTATCCTCACTCTGTAGGGTATATGTTCTGTGTAAGATAGGTTTCTCTGCTACGTACTTTCAAATTCAATATATCTTGTCGGTCTATTTTCTATGTAGGCTTTATTTAACTCCAATATTCATTTATTATTGGTGATAAATGGCATAAAATGTCGACACGATGGTAAAATAGACACAATTGTAGTATAATACTCTTCACTATTGACTAATAAATGTTCGCATTATACTTAATCTCATGACTATTTTTCCTTGCAAATATATATTATACTCACGGTGTGTTAAGTAAACACAGCGGTGGTAAACACTACGGCTACAGTGTGTTGGGTAAACACAGGTGTGGATAATATTAAACTTACAGTGTGTTAAGTCATCACAACTGTGGGTAATATTTTACCAAGAGTGTGTTAGGTCAACACAGTTCTTGCTGTATCCTGCATCAGCATCACGCGCCTTACCTTATACTATTTGCTAATTAAAAATATTCCAGTGAAGAAACCCACTTGACTCGCACTAACTTTGTAACTTTCACAAGAAAATTCATACTGTGCCTACATTTTCACATTCCATATACATTATAATACATACCGTGATACATATACATTATATATATATATATTTATATATAATATATATATATATATATATATAATATATATATATATATATATATATATAATATATATATATATATATATTATCTAAAATCAAACGAGAAATATATACCTTCAAGACCAAGAGTAACAGTTTCAATATAAAGAAACTAGATACTATTACTAAATAGCAGCATTAGAACTTTAACTTCATATAATATATCTATGCATATCTAACTCCAAGAAAATAAGTACTATTTACGGAAAACTGCAAAAATGCAGTTTCACAATAAGGTACGGCAGACTAGGCGGTAGCCGTGGAGTGTTTTCATTATCACCTGGGCGATTAATGGCTTTGTTTTATTCATTATCCACTCTGTTTTATCACGGGTAAGAGGGAGAGTATGTGGGGTGGGAGGGGAGAGAGAGAGAGAGAGAGAGAGAGAGAGAGAGAGAGAGAGAGAGAGAGAGAGAGAGAGAGAGGGGGGGGGGGGATAATGGAATATATTAACTCTGGAAGACAGACAAACATACAACGCGACAGGAGTATTAAGTGAAAGTCCGGAGGTTTTTAAATTTGTCCCGTTACTAACCTAGTAAAGTAACTTCAACTTAACTTGTTATACATAACTTATTATTGCTATACCTTGCGTTAGGTTAACTTTAGTTATAATTATTACTGATGCTACTGTTTGTCATATCTGTGTATGTTCCTCCCTCCTTTCCTCTCTCCCTCTCGTTTATTCTCTTCCTCTCTGTCTCCCTCTGTTCTCCCGTCCTCTCCTTCTTCTTTCCGTCTCTCCCATTCCACTCACACTACCTCCCTCCCTCCCTTCCTCTTCCACTCTGTCTCCATCTATACTATCCCTTTCTTTCTTCTTTCCATCCTCCCCCTCCTCTCTCCTTCCCCTCCCTCCTTCCCTTTCTTTTATTACTTTTTCATTCACAGGGAAGCTGTATTCAGGGAGGGGAGGGGGTCGAAGGGGACAATCCTCCCTCCTCACCCCCGACAGATTTGAATTCCACTTAATTAGTACTTTATAGTTAACAAAAATGACATAGTGCTGATGAAAATATATATAAAATCCACAAGGGAATACAATTATATATTACATTAATATTGGAAGAATAGGGAATACATTACAGCCGGTAAAGTAGGACTTCCACAGGTTTAATGGGAAGGAGGAATCGTATAATGTTATACTGGAGTCATCACAGATCAGCTATTACACAATAGTGAGGAATGACAATAAAAACTATAATGACATGCAGTTAGTAGTCCACTGTAGGTATTATCTAAGCCTCTACCTGGCTCTTCAGCAGTCGTTTCAGAGATTGCTTCTCTGAAACAAGTCTTCCCCCAAGCCCATACCAAAGACGGTTTGGAGAGTTTTCGTGCTCCCACAGCACTGCCCTGGGCCAGGCTTGTCTGGAGCTCGCCTGGCCAACTAGGCGAGACCATAAACCTCTAACTGGGTCTGCGACTGAATTTCTTCCTCTGGCTTCGGGCAAGATCTGACTCTCGTCTGGCGGCTGAGGTTTGGGTCCTTCTGTCGGTGTAGGAATGCTTTTATTGACCCATCATTCTTTGAGGTGCAAGAACATCACAAAGCGATAAACAAATAACAGACAGGTTTGATCCTATAAAGGCGAGGATACCTGCAATCCCTTTGATCAAGTGACCAGTATCAAGTCTCCCCATAGTGGTCATACAACGCCTGGGGAATGGGGAAATAAACCGAGGTGATTCAAAGGGGAAACGATAGCTCAAATTCCTTTGATCGAGAGCCTAGCATCATGACCCCCATAGTAGTCATACAGCTCCTAGGGAATGGGGAAACGAACCGATTTGATTCAAAGGGGAAACGATAGCCTTATTTCTTTTGATCAAGAGCTCTTTTTCCAGCATCAAGGTGCCCACCCTGCAGGCGTAAAAGACAGATACTTAACAAGATGAGTCTTTATTGGACGCACTGCACAAGTGTGGACTCTGTCAAGGACTGTGTAAGTCCACACTTGCGAGACTCTCTCCTCTGTTTTATAATCTCGCCTCTCTGGACAGTGCGAGCTTAATAATGTGTAAATGGCGTTCTATTGTTGTAAAATTGCGCTCTGATATTCTAAAAATGTATTCTGTTCTAATTTTTTTTTGGAGAGGGGACGGGGGGCTCTGAAGCTCTAAAACTGTGTTTTAAAAGTGTGTTCTCGTGTTCAAAAATTGTGTTTTGGGTTTAGAATTGTGTTCTAATATTATGAAATTGTGTTCTAATACACTAAAATTGTGTTGCAATGCTTTAAATACAGACTGGTTATAAATGACCATAATTTTTAAAGGGGTGGACCGGTAAGCCAGCGGAAGGCCTCGGTCAGATGACCAAAAGCTCCAAAGGCGGGTCATCATCTGACTAAGACCCGCGTCAGGAAACATTTGTCCTGTTTCCTGACGAACCTTACCTAACCTAACCTAATGCTTTAAAATTGTGTTCTTATGCTCTAAAATAAAACTGTATTCTAATGTTCTAGAACTCTGTTTTTATAATATAAAATTAATTAATGCATCAGTCAGTACTCACATTCTTCTTGTCAATCCTACACACTGTCATCTCACCAATCACCCACACCATCATCTCACCAAATATTTTATACTGTACATAAGACTGTGATTTCCTTTCCCCGGAAAGAGAATCTTTTGTGTGTGTGTGAGGGAGACAGAGAGAGAGAGCCTCCCTGTATTTTTAAAAGGCCACTGGCATTTGGATTCACGCCCAGGGCACAGGGACGGGAAAGTAGTGTTTTCTCTGAGCATTAGATGGAGCTAGTCTCGACAGACAGCTGCGGTGGGGTCACAGAAACATCCGGACATGGTTCAGTCCAGCATCCCTCCGTGATCATGAATAATTTGTTACCTTGTGTACAGCATTGACGCCCTTCAAAGTAAATATCCCCATCCCCACACACACACACATATCTCGTGCCGAATAGGTAAAATTGGTCATTTAGCAAGAACTCATTTAAAATTAATAAATTAGACACATGTGCAACTCTTGCGTATCTTTATTGAGGAAACGTTTCGCCACACAGTGGCTTCATCAGTCCATACATGTCGGTTCTCTGACCTATTCATCTACAATCCTGTCAGACACTGCAACTTCTTGGGATCTTATTACTTGGGAATTCTTCGCTTGCCTAACCCTTGGGCACGACCTACTTCCACATTGAACAAATGTGACACCACCTACGACTGCTGCACCTCTCCTGCCTACGGTTTATAAGCTCCTCCTCCGCACATATGCCGTATTCTGTTCAAGATTGATGGACTGACCACATCGACTCAAGGTTGAGGGACTGATTACCTCATTCTCCTCCTGTTCTTCAAGATTCTCCTTTGTATGGACTGATGAAGCCACTGTGTGGCGAAACGTTTCCTCAATAAAGATACCCAAGAGTTGCACATGTGTCTAATTTATCAACATGTCGGTTCTCTGAACCATTCATCTACAATCATTTAAAATTAAGTCCTTCTTAAAATTTTGTTATTCGTTCAAAGATATTTTTTTTTACATTTATGTTAATGTAAAAATTAATAATTTTGTACCAAAAAAAAACTTATAAAACTTACCTAACCTTATAAGAACATAAGAACGAAGGAACACTGCAGAAGGCCTACTGGCCCATGCGAGGCAGGTCCAAGTCCCTACCGGCTTAAGCCAATGCACCCAACCTAGTCAGGTCAGGTCACATTGACTTAAGGGAGGAACACGGCAACCGACCTGTTAGCACAAGCTATCAGGTCCAACTCACACCCACCCACATCTACTCATGTATTTATCCAACCTATTTTAAAGCTACACAACGTTTCTGGCCTTAAACGGTACTTGGGAGTTTGTTCCACTCATCCACAACTCTATTACCAAACCAAAATAACTTTCCTATATCCCTCCTGAATCTGAATTTTTCCAACTAAAACCATTGCTGCGAGTCCTGTCTAGGCTAGATATTTTCAGACACTATTTACATCCCCTTTATTTATTCCGTCTTCCACTTAAAAACCTCAATCAAAATCCCCCTAATTCTACGTCTTTCTAGAGAGTGCAGTTTCAGGGCCCTTAGTCTATCCTCATAGGGAAGGTTTCTGATACATGGGATCATCTTTGTCATCCTCCTTTGTACATTTTCCAGAGAATTTATATCCATTTTTGTAATACGGTGACCAAAAACTGTGCGCATAATCTAAATGAGGCCTAACCAAGGATGTATAGAGTTGAAGAACAACCTGAGGACTCCTATTATTTATGCTTCTTGAATGAAGCCAAGGATTCTATTAGCTTTATTGCGAACACTTATGCACGTTGTCTTGGTTTCAGATTACTGCTAACCAGAACTCCTAAATCCTTTTTCGCAATCCGTAATATTAAGACTACTTTTTAGTTTATATTGGATGGTTTTGTCCTGCCCCACATTTAAAACTTTGCATTTGTCTATATTAAACGCATCTCACTTCTCCGACCACTGCATCAGTCTTTTCAAACCTCCTGGAGTCTGAATGTCCTGGGTCCAGAATGAATTCGACGGCCTATTTTGGTGTCATCGGCAAACTTGCCGATGTCGCTCTTTATGCCCTCATCTATGTCGTTTTATGTAGATTGTGAACAGCAGGGGGCCCAACACTGGACCCTGTGGAACACCGCTCGTGACGTTTCCCCCACTCTGATTTCTCCCATTTATGCAAACCCCTCTGCGGGCCTATTTGTCAACCATGCCTCTATCCAGGAAAAAATTTCTCCTCCTATTCCATGTGCTTTAATTTTCCTCAATAGTCTCTGATGTGGGACCCTGTCAAAACCCCTTACTAAAGGGTCCATATACACAATATCATATTCATTACCATGATCTACCTCCTCAAATACCTTAGTGAAAAAAGTTAATAAATTCGTAAGGCAGGAACGCCCCTTTGTAAAACCATGCTGAGATTCGTTTGATTAATTTATGCTTTTCAAGGTGGCTACGAACTCCCTCGGCAATTTTTGATTCCATAAATTTTCCATAGGGAGGAGGCTTATTGGTTTGTTGAAGCTAAGGACCTGTCACCTGTTTTAAAAAGGGTAACATTTGCCTTTTTCCACTTATCGGGCACCTGCCAGTTTGTAGTGATATGTTGAAAAGTTTACCCAAAGGTGTGCTAAGCTCCTTTTTACTTCCCTTTTAGAACCCTTGCATACAGTTCATCAGGGCCTGGGGAAATTTGTTGGGTTTTAATTTATCTATTTGCCTAAGGCCCATGTCATTGTGCCCCCAAATAGTGACAGTTTATTATCGTCCTTTTCTACATAATTTATATTCTGGAATATCGCTGGTACCTCCTGTTAAAAACTGAGAGAAGTATGTGTTAAAAATTTACACATTCCTTATCACTGTCAGTGAGCGCCCCGAGGGAACTTTTGAGTGGGCCTATCTTGTCCCGGGATCTTACTTCTGTATACCTGAAAGAATCCTTTTGGGTTGTCTTGATTCTCTTGCACTTTAACCTCATAATTCTATTTGCTTTTCTAATTCCCTTTTTTTTTTCTCTCTTTAACTGAAATATCGATTTTTTTAATTCCCCCTCTCCTCTTTTTGATTTGCCTATTAGCCTCCTTTGCCCAAAATCAATTTTTAATCTATTTTTCATCTTTTAGGACATTTTTGTTTGATCTGTTCCCATTTGGAAATAATTTGACTGAGCAGCGAACTATGCCCTGGAAAAGCATCATATCGGCAACATCACCCCTAACCCCTAGTAGGTCATTTTGTTTTAGCCCCCTAATAATTTTTTGTCCATGAAATCAGCCAAACGAAAGTCAGGGGCGGGGACTTGTTTCCCTTTTTAGGGGAAATTTCCATGCTATGTTAAAAAAGAGTGATTTGTGATCAACCCCCCAAACTCACATTAAACCCCGATTTTAATTGTGTTTCCCTACGGAAAAAAAACAATCAAAGGGGGTTATTTCCCCCAGTTGGCCTGTCACAAACGTTTTAAAAAAAAATCCCGGATCGATCAAGAAAAAATCCCCGCTCTAAAATTTTCCCGTCAAATTGCTCCAGCAATTGTCTATTTTGAAATCCCCATTAGCACAACATTTTCGTATGTAGATGCCTTACGAATTTCGTCCCCTAGAAATTTACTATCCCATCAAGATTTGGGGCCCGTAAATCACACCCAAAATTAGTTTTTCTCGGCCCCCGAGAAGCTGTAAAACCAAACGATTCAGTGGTGACGTTTTAATTTAAAAATCTTGTCTAACACAAAAATTTTAAATTTTCTCTGCATACACGCTACCCACCACCTTTCCCGTTGCCCGTCGTGTGGAAAAATTTATAGCCTGTATGTGACTTCAGAGGGGATTCTCTATTTTCGTTGAGCCAGGTCTTGTTTAGCAAAATATCTATGTTTCCTGCCCTTTCAATTTAAACTTACTCATCTATTTATTTTCTAACACTCCCGCTATTATATAGTAAACCTTAAGGGGGCTAGTCCCTTGCTGCCCTCTGCTGTCCCCCCCTTTTTTTGCTGACCTGTTCTATTGTCTTTATTTTTAATTTATGCTGAATGCCTTTTTTAAATTTTCTGTTTCCAACCCCGTGTTGCAAAAACCCGCTTTTTCCCCCAAAACCCCATTATCTTTTCCCGAAAAGGGATTTTTTGGTTTAAAACCGAAGTGCCCCCCCCCCAAAGGAATAAACCCCCCCCAACAAATTTTTGAAAAATTTTTCCTTTAATAATGGGATTGAAACCTTGCTTTTGTCCACCCAATTTCACCCTTTCCCTGACAAATTTTTCCTTTTTCAGGAAAGAGCTCAAATTATCCCCTCCCAACAAAAATTTTCACCTGTAAATTATTTAGCAGTTTTCCTTTTAATTTAAAAAGCACTAGCAATTGGGCCTTGCCCCTTCCTACTTTTTTTTCCCGTTTTGACAACCCCCCAAAACCCGTCCGGAACACACCTTTCTTTTTTTATCAAAAAAAAAACCGTCCTACCCCTTAAGCCACCCCACAAAAAAATTTTCCAAAACAGGGGAAACCCTTCCCCACGGAAAAATTCCCCGGGGGAAGGATTTCCCCCCCAAATCGACTCAACTTTTTACCTGTTTCCCCCCCTTCTTAAAAACCCCCTTTGGGGGCTGGTTTCCCCACTGGGGGAAACCAAAAAACCGTTCACAGGGGGAAATCACCCCCTCAAAAACCTTCCCCAATTAACCCCAAAAATTTTTTCCCAGGTTTTTTTTCCTTTTTTAAAAATTTTAAAAAACCCTTTTCCCAACTCCAATTTTAAAGCTTTTAAAAACTTAAACAAAATTTTTTAAAAATTTTAAAAATTTTAAAAAAAAAACAAAATGAAAATTTTCTTTTTTTCTTTAGGCCAGACTGTTTTTGCAAAATTTTTGCATACACAAATTTTTTGCTTTCCTTTTTGGCAAGAAGAGCGTTCTATTTAAACAAAAATCCAAGTTTTACCTATTCCCGGGACGACATTATAAATTTTTTTAATATATTTTATATATAAATTTTTATATATATATATATATATATATTATATTTTTATTATCACAGGCCGATTCCCACCCAAGGGAGGGTTTGGCCGAAAAAGAAAAATTCCCACATTTACTCCATCACTGTCTTGCCCGAAGGGGGCTTTACACTCAGTTTTTAACTTTTAACATTAAACCCCCCCTTCGGTGCAGGGACTTATTCCCCCTCCAGGACTCAAGTCCCGGCCCGCCGGTTTTTTCCCAATCCCCTTTATAAATGTTACTTTGCTCACACTCCAAAAGCATCAAAAAATATTTTAAAAACCCTTTGTCTCCATTCACTCCTATCAACACGCCACGCATGCCTGCTGGAAAAACCAAGCCCCTCGCAAACAAAACCTCCTTTACCCCCCCCCTCCAAACCCTTTCTAGGCCGACCCCTACCCCGCCCTTCCTTCCACTACAGACTGATACACTCTTGAAGTCATTCTGTTTCGCTCCATTCTCTCTACATGTCCGAACCACCTCAACAACCCTTCCTCAGCCCTCTGGACAACAGTTTTGGTAATCCCGCACCTCCTCCTAACTTCAAAACTACGAATTCTCTGCATTATATTCACACCACACATTGCCCTCAGACATGACATCTCCACTGCCTCCAGCCTTCTCCTCGCTGCAACATTCATCACCCACGCTTCACACCCATATAAGAGCGTTGGTAAAACTATACTCTCATACATTCCCCTCTTTGCCTCCAAGGACAAAGTTCTTTGTCTCCACAGACTCCTAAGTGCACCACTCACTCTTTTTCCCTCATCAATTCTATGATTCACCTCATCTTTCATAGACCCATCCGCTGACACGTCCACTCCCAAATATCTGAATACGTTCACCTCCTCCATACTCTCTCCCTCCAATCTGATATCCAATCTTTCATTACCTAATCTTTTTGTTATCCTCATAACCTTACTCTTTCCTGTATTCACCTTTAATTTTCTTCTTTTGCACACCCTACCAAATTCATCCACCAATCTCTGCAACTTCTCTTCAGAATCTCCCAAGAGCACAGTGTCATCAGCAAAGAGCAGCTGTGACAACTCCCACTTTTGTGTGTGATTCTTTATCTTTTAACTCCACGCCTCTTGCCAAGACCCTCGCATTTACTTCTCTTACAACCCCATCTATAAATATATTAAATATATTAATATATATATATAATATATATATTATATATATATATATATATATATATATATTATATATATATATATATTATATATATATATATATATCGAGTTTTCTCCTTATTCATTATGTAGTGCAGAGCGACCAGTTACTTATTATATCACTGGACAGAATTCAGGTGATTTGTTGTAAGGTGTTGTCACCAGTGACTCTTCCATCTTGTTAAAGCATTTCTTATTTCTCTTGCAAGGTGGCCAGTGTATTTTATTAGTGAAATAACATGTTTTTGCCAACTCAGAGTATTAAATTCCTTCTTTATTTATTTTTTTTTTTTACATTTTCTTAATAAAACGTAGCAAACCACAGTATTCATGGTTTTAACCTAAATTATTCACACTCCATCCAAACATCCATTAGTGCTTTTGTGTATTGTCTTTTCGTCTCTCTTTTCGACTCTCTCTCTTTCTCTCTCTCTCTCTCTCTTCTCTTCTCTCTCACTCTCTCTCTCTCTCTCTTTCTCTCTGTCCTTCCTTCTCTCTCACCCCAGGCACCATATCCCTTCCTTCCCCTCCACCTGTGGAGCTACAAGGGGACTCGCTAAAACCTTACACTATTGGACCTCCATAATTTCCCTGGTTGGTGAGGTGGGTAAAACGTGAAGGGACTTTTCCCTGCGTATTGTGGGGAATTTTTTTTTTTTTTTTGGTCTGGGGAACCGAACGCGAGTCCCTAGAGGTCTGCCTTTGATTCGCATACCTCTCAGCCAACCTGGGCCATAAGTAATCCAATTAGCTTTCTGATATCAGGTGACACGATAGAGATATGCAGAGGTGGAGGAGATGAAAGGAGAAGAGGGAAAGGGTGAAGGAAAGGGGTAATGGAAGGGAATGTAGCAGATATAGAAGGGTGGAGGAAAAGGCAGACTAAGAAACGGAGATGATAAGGGAGGTGATCGAAACGTTTGTGAAAGAGAGAGAGAAAGAGGTAGAACACTGAAGAAGAAGAATGAGACGGAAGACAGAAAAAGGTGATAAAAAGACAGAAAGAGAGAAATGAGAATCATGAAATAGAAGGGAAATAGGCGATTTAAGAAATTGTTGTACAGGTAAATACAAGTATAGAGGAAGAGAGGAGAAAGGTGTGAGAAACGGTGATGGAAGGAGTTATCATCAATGTAGAAGGGGGGAAAGAAAGAGGGATAGGAGTGGAAGAGTATAAAATGATAACGAGAGATGTGTCAGGAAGAGGGATAGGATGGTAAAGATGGGAGACGAATCTGGTGGTCCTGGGATGCTGGGAGAACGAGATTATACCCGTGCTGATTACCATGAGAGAGAGAGAGAGAGAGAGAGAGAGAGAGAGAGAGAGAGAGAGAGAGAGAGAGAGAGAGAGAGACAGACAGACAGACAGACAGACAGACAGACAGACAGACAGACAGACAGACAGAGAGACAGACAGACAGAGAGACAGAATGAATAACTGTTTTTTGAATAACAGAAGCAGCACTCAAACACATGACTCAATATTGTAGTTGCAGGGGTCGAGTCATAGCTCCTGGACCCGTCTCTGGTCGCTACTAGGTCCACTTTTTCTCCCTTCTCCATGAGCTTCATCGACCCCCTTCTTAAAGCTATGTATCGATCCTGCTTCCACTACATCACTCTAGAGATTGTTCCACTTCCTGACAACTCTATTACTGAAGGAATACTTCCTAGCATCCCTGTACTCATCTGGGTTTTGAGCTTTCAACTGTGACCCCTTGTTCCTGTGTCCTATCTCTGAAACAGTCTGTTGCTGTCCACCATGTCAAATCCTCTTTGTATTTGATATGCGGTTATCATCTCCTCCCTATCCCTCCTATCCTCCAGTGTCGTCAGATTTCTCTTAACCTCTCCTCGTAGGACATGCCCTTTAGTTCCAGGACTAGTCTTGTTGCAAACCTTTGCACTTTAATTTCTCGACGTGCTTGACTAGGTGCAGGTTCCAAACTGGTGCTGCATACTTCAACATATGCTTGACGTACATGTGCACAGAGTCCTGAACGATTCTTTACTGAGCAGTCGGAATGATATTCTTAGGTTTGGCAGGCGCCCATATGCTGCAGCAGTTATTTAGCTGATGTGTGCCTCAGGAGATGTGTTCTGTATTATGCTCACCCCAAGATCCTTTTCCTTGAGTGAACTTTGCAGTCTTTGGCCTCCTAGCCTGTACTCCGTCTGTGGTCTTCTTTACCCTTCCCCAATCTTCATGACTTTGCACTGAGTGGGGTTAAACTCCAGGAGCCAGTTGCTGGACCAGGCCTGCAGCCTGTCCAGATTTCTTTGTAGTCCTGCCTGATCCTCATCCGATTGAATTTCCTCATTAACTTCACATCGTCTGCAAACAGGGACACTTCTAAGTCTATTCCATTCCGTCATGTCATTCACATACCAGAAACAGCATCGGTCCTAGGGCTGACCCCTATGGAACCCCCACTCCTCACAGGCGCCCACTCTAACACCTCGCCACGTAACATGACTCGTTGTTGTCTTCCTGTCAGGTATTTTCTGATTCATTGCAGCCTGATCCTCCAGGTTTTGCACTAATCTCTTGTGTGGAACTGTGCCTAAAGCTTTCATACAGTTTAAGAAAATGCAATTAACCCAGCTCTCTCTCTCTCTCTCTCTCTCTCTCTCTCTCTCTCTCTCTCTCTCTCTCTCTCTCTCTCTCTCTCTCTCTCTCTCTCTCTCTCTCTCTCTCTCTCTTGTCTTACGTCCGACGCCTTGTCATAAAACTCCAGTAGGTTTGTGTGTGTGTGTGTGTACTCACCTAGTTGCACTCACCTAGTTGAGATTGCAGGGGTCGAGTCCTAGCTCCTGGCCCCGCCTCTTCACTGGTTGCTACTAGGTCACTCTCCCTGAACCATGAGCTTTATCATACCTCTGCTTAAAGCTATGTATGGATCCTGCCTCCACTACATCGCTTCCCAAACTATTCCACTTCCTGACTACTCTGTGGCTGAAGAAATACTTCCTAATATCCCTGTGATTCATCTGTGTCTTCAACTTCCAACTGTGTCCCTTTGTTGCTGTGTCCCATCTCTGGAACATCCTGTCAACAATATTGTGACCCCTTGTTTCTGTGTCCCATCTCTGGAACAACCTGTCTCTGTCTACCTTATCTATTCCACTCAGTGTTTTGTATGTCGTTATCATGTCTCCCCTGACCCGCTTGTCCTCCAATGTCGTCAGTCCGATTTCCCTCAACCTTTCAACGTAGGACATTCCCCTGAGCTCCTGAACTAGCCTTGTTGCAAACCTTTGCAGTTTCTCTAATTATTTGACGTGTTTTCCCAGGTGTGGGTTCCAAACTGGAGCTGCATACTCCAGTATGGACCTGATGTACGCAGTGTACAGTGTCTTGAACGATTCCTTACTAAGGTATCGGAGCGTTATTCTCAGGTTTGCCAGGTGCCCGTATGCTGTAGCAGTTATCTGGTTGATATGTGCCTCCGGAAACATGCTCGGTGTTATGGTCACCCCAAGATCTTTTTCCTTGAGCGAGATTTGCAGTCCTTGGCCACCTAGTCTATACTCCGTCTGCGGTCTTCTTTGCCCTTCTCCGATCTTCATGACTTTGCACTTGGCAGGGTTGAATTCAAGAAGCCAGTTGCTGGACCACGTGTGCAGCCTGTCCAGGTCTCTTTGAAGTCCTGCCTGATCCTCATCTGATTTAATTCTCCTCATTAACTTCACATCATCTGCGAACAGGGACACCTCTGAGTCTATCCCTTCCATCATGTCATTCACATATACCAGAAATAGCACTGGTCCTAGGACCGACCCCTGTGGGACCCCGCTCGTCACAGGTGCCCACTGTGATACTTCGTCCCGTACCATGACTCGTTGCCTCCCTATGAGGTATTCTCTGATCCATTGCAGTGCTCTTCCTGTTATACGCGCCTGATCCTCTAGTTTCTGCACTAGTCTCTTGTGAGGAACTGTGTCGAAGACTTTCTTGCAGTCCAAGAAAATGCAATCAACCCACCCCTCTCTCTCGTGTCGCACTTCTGTAACTTTGTCATAGAACTCCAGAAGGTTTGGGACACATGATTTGCCTTCCATGAATCCGTGCTGGTTATCGTTCATAATCTTATTCCGTTCCAGGTGTGTGTGTGTGCGTGTATGTGTGTGTGTGTGTGTGTGTGTGTGTGTGTGTGTGTGTGTGTGTGTGTGTGTGTGTGTGTGTGTGTGTGTGTGTGTGTGTGTGTGTGTGTGTGTGTGTGTGTGTGTGTGTGTGTGTGTGCGTGTGTGTGTGTCTGTTTCTCTTTCCCTGTCTGTCTTTCTGTCTGTCTGTTTGTCTCTCTTTAATCTAACTCTCTCTTCCAATTGTACCCTCGATTTTTGGCAGCCTCCCTATTTTTCTTCCATTTCTCCTCTTTTTCTTCGTAATTTCCTCTTATTTGTACTTCTCTGTATGTGTTAACGCCTCTATCTCTAATTCCCTGTTATAATTAATCCTTCATACTCTTGCCTCGTTTAATCTCTTTCTCTGTCTCCCTCTCTCTTTCTCTCTCCTCGCTCCTTCCTCTCTCCCCTTCTCTTCTCTTTTCCACCCTCTCTCCTCTCTCTCTCTTCCTGTCTCCTCTCCTGACATCTTGGGGTATAAGAGATCATTAAGCGTATCCCATTACCCATTACCTGAAGGGTAAGACCACCCTTTATTCTCTTCCTGAAGATTAAGGCCCCCTTATTCTCTTCCTGAAAGGTAAGACTACCCCCTTATTCTCTTTCTGAAAGGTAAGACTACCCCTTATTCTGATTCTGAAGGGTAAAACTACCCCTTATTCTCCTCCTGAAGGGTAAGACCACCCCTTATTCTCTTCCTGAAGGGTAAGACCATCCCTTACCCTCTTCCTGAAGGGTAAGATCTCCCTTATTCTCTTCCTGAAGGGTGAGACTGCCTCTTACGTACTTCCTCAAGAGTAAGACTACTCACCAGCAGGTGGAACATGGATGACTCTCATCCAGCCAGGTCTTTAACACCTGCTAATCCACCCACATATGTGATAAATTAACAGTGCGAGAACTCGATATTATTATTATTATTATTATTATTATTGCTATTATTATTATAGTTATTATTATTATTATTATTATTATTATTATTATTATTATTATTATTATTATTATTATTATTATTATTATTATTATTGACCCATCAGGGCTAAGCACCGCAAGGAGAAAAAGAGGCAGCTATGTTTGATCCAAGGGAGATAGCAGTAGGATAATTCCATTTCCTTAGACCAAGAGCCCATCTCTCGGATCTAGGCACCCCCTCCCTCTCCCCTTGACCCCCTTCCCTCTTCCCTGGGAAGGGAAAAGTGGGATTATACCATCCTGCGAGATGGATAATTTCCTGGCAATAATAGCTGGAGCTGTGCTGGAAGGAAACCTTTGAAGCTGCCCTAGCTGATGAACCTTTAATGGAATACTTGACGATATCCTCGTTGACCTACTGAAGTCTCCCAGCTTAAGGCTGACACTACTGAAGTCTCCCAGCTTAAGGCTGACACTACTGAAGTCTCCCAGCTTAAGGCTGACACTACTGAAGTCTCCCAACTTAAGGCTGACACTACTGAAGTCTCCCAGCTTAAGGCTGACACTACTGAAGTATCCCAGCTTAAGGCTGACACTACTGAAGTCACCCAGCTGGCTGACGCTCCTGAAGCCACCCAGCTCAGGCTGACTGAGTTCACCACTGTGTAACCCATCCTGTGTGATGGAATATGACAGGGTAGCACAGCTAACTTTCATTTCCACTACGTAACTATCATACAGAATAAGGCAGCAACACACTGCTGATGCAACCAATTTTGATAAATAAAAAAGATGGCTCTAAAATGTTAGATTTAGAGCGAGGGGAAATTCAATTTCAAACTTAGGGGTTCGATGGGATATAACGAGACAGCGCTACTTAAAAGAGATATTTCATTCGCGAAGAGCGAAACGTTGGCTCATTAGAGGTTTTTCTCTGATGTGTGTGTGTGTGTGTGTGTGTGTGTGTGTGTGTGTGTGTGTGTGTGTGTGTGAGTGTGTGTATGTATATGTGTGTGTTCTGTGTGTGTGTGATTCTATAAGCTCACTGTTATTATCTCAGCTCATTTAAAGATTCTTAGTTGGTTTATGGAGTCTGGATCTTCCTGGACGAGCCTCAAGCAACCGACGCGACACCTGGTCGCCAATAGTCAATGAAGCTAATACAACTCTCAACATACATACCTTTCGGAGTACATCAACGTTTAATTTTGAGTATGACATTTTAATAATATTCTAAATATTCCAAAAACCTTTGATATACATTGAATATTCGATATATTTGGTATATTTAGATATTAACCTAAAAATAATTACGTTTGGCGGCAGAGCTGGATTACGTTACAGTATTGAAGTGTTCTGTGATTTAGAGTAAATTCTTGGATCAAAGGCAACAGCTCCTTCCGATAATCGACACCTGGTGGGAAGGGCCCATCAAAGAACATTCCTGCATGGTGGGTAGAGTGTGAGATACTGCACTACACGGTGTGTAGAATGTGAGATACTGCACTACACGGTGTGTAGAATGTGAGATACTGCACTACACGGTGTGTAGAATGTGAGATACTGCACTACACGGTGTGTAGAATGTGAGATACTCCACTACGCGGAGGGTAGAGTGTGAGATGCTGTACTACACGGTGGGTAGAATATGAGATACTGCACTACACGCTGGGTAGAGTGTGAGATACTGCACTACACGGTGGGTAGAGTGTGAGATACTGCACTACACACTGGGTAGGATGTGAGATACTGCACTACACGGAGGGTAGAGTGTGAGATACTGTACTACACGGTGTGTAGAATGTGAGATACTGCACTATACGGTGTGTAGAATGTGAGATACTCCACTACGCGGAGGGTAGAGTGTGAGATGCTGTACTACACGGTGGGTAGAATATGAGATACTGCACTACACGCTGGGTAGAATGTGAGATACTGCACTAAACGGTGGGTAGAATGTGAGATACTGCACTAAGAGGAGGGTAGAGTGAGAGATACTGCACTACACGCTGGGTAGAATGTGAGATACTGCACTACGCGGAGGGTAGAGTGTGAGATACTGCACTACACGCTGGGTAGAATGTGAGATACTGCAATACACGGTGGGTAGAGTGTGAGATACTGCACTACACGCTGGGTAGAATGTGAGATACTGCAATACACGGTGGGTAGAGTGTGAGAAACTGTACTACACGGAGGGTAGAGTGTGATACTGTACTACACGGTGGGTAGAGTGTGATACTGTACTACACGGTGGGTAGAGTGTGAGATACTGTACTACACGGTGGGTAGAGTGTGATACTGCACTACACGCTGGGTAGAATGTGAGATACTGTGCTACACGGTGGGTAGAGTGTGATACTGTACTACACGGTGGGTAGAGTGTGAGATACTGTACTACACGGTGGGTAGAGTGCGATATACTGTACTACACGGTGAGTAGAGTGTGAGATACTGAACTACACGGTGGGTAGAGTGTGAGATACTGTACTACACGGTGAGTAGAGTGTGAGATACTGTACTACATGGTGAGTAGAGTGTGAGATACTGTACTACACGGTGGGTAGAGTGTGAGATACTGTACTACACGGTGGGTAGAGTGTGAAATACTGTACTACAAGGTGGGTAGAGTGTGTGATACTGTACTACATGGTGGGTAGAGTGTGAGATACTGTACTACACGGTGGGTAGATTGTGAGATGCTGCACTACACGGTGGGTAGAGTGTGAGATACTGTAATACAGGGTGGGTAGAGTGTGAGATACTGCACTACACGGTGGGTAGATTGTGAGATACTGCACTACACGGTGGGTAGAGTGTGGGATACTGTATTACACGGTGGGTAGTGTGTGATACTGTACTACACGGTGGGTAGAGTGTGAGATACTGTACTACACGGTGGGTAGAGTGTGAGATACTGTACTACACGATGGGTAGAGTGTGAGATACTGTACTACACGATGGGTAGAGAGTGAGATAATGCACTACACGGAGGGTAGAGTGTGAGGTACTGTACTACACGGTGGGTAGATTGTGAGATACTGCACTACACGGTGGGTAGAGTGTGAGATACTGTACTACACGGTGGGTAGAGTGTGAGATACTGCACTACACGGTGCGTAGAGTGTGAGATACTGTACTACACTGAGGGTAAAGTGTGAGATACTGTACTACACGGAGGGTAGAGTGTGAGATACTGTACTACACGGAGGGTAGAGTGTGAGATACTGCGCTACCCGGAGGGTAGAGTGTGAGATACTGCACTACACCGAGGTTAGAGTGTGAGATACTGCACTACACGGAGGGTAGAGTGTGAGATACTGTACTACAGGGTGGGTAGAGTGTGAGATACTGTACTACACGGTGGGTAGA
This sequence comes from Cherax quadricarinatus, assembly GCF_026875155.1. Taxonomy (NCBI): domain Eukaryota; kingdom Metazoa; phylum Arthropoda; class Malacostraca; order Decapoda; family Parastacidae; genus Cherax; species Cherax quadricarinatus. The sequence continues at coordinate 61,969,558 of NC_069413.1, forward strand.
GTGTGAGATACTGTACTACACGGGGGGTAGAGTGTGAGATACTGTACAATACGGTGGGTAAAGTGTGAGATACTGCACTACACGGTGGGTAGAGTGTGAAATACTGTACTACACGGTGGGTAGAGTGTGAGATACTGTACTACACGGTGGGTAGAGTGTGAGATACTGCACTATACGGTGGGTAGAGTGTGACATACTGCACTAAACGGTGGGAAGAGTGTGAGATACTGCACTACACGGTGGGTAGAGTGTGAGATACTGTACTACACGGTGGGTAGAGTGTGTGATACTGTACTACACGGAGGGTAGAGTGTGAGATACTGCACTACACGGAGGGTAGAGTGTGAGATACTGTACTACACGGTGGGTAGAGTGTGAGATACTGTACTACACGGTGGGTAGAGTGTGAGATACTGCACTACACGGTGGGTAGAGTGTGAGATACTGTACTACACGGTGGGTAGAGTGTGAGATACTGTACTACACGGTGGGTAGAGTGTGAGATACAGTACTACACGGTGGGTAGAGTGTGTGATACTGTACTACACGGAGGGTAGAGCGTGAGATACTGCACTACACGGAGGTTAGAGTGTGAGATACTGCACTACACGGTGGATAGAGTGTGAGATACTGTATTACACGGTGGGTAGAGTGTGAGATACTGCAATACACGGTGGGTAGAGTGTGAGACACTGCACTACACGGTGGGAAGAGTGTGTAATACTGTACTCCACGGTAGGTAGAGTGTGTGATACTGTACTACAAGGTGGGTAGAGAGTGAGATACTGCACTACACGGTGGGTAGAGTGTGAGATACTGTACTAGACGGTGTGGAGAGTGTGTGATACTGTACTACACGTAGGGTAGAGTGTGAGATACTGCACTACACGGTGGGTAGAGTGTGAGATACTGCACTACACGGAGGGTAGAGCGTGAGATACTGTACTACACGGTGGGTAGAGTGTGAGATACTGCACTACACGGTGGGCAGAGTGTGAGATACTGTACTACACGGATGGTAGAATGTGAGATACTGTACTACACGGTGGGTAGAGTGTGAGATACTGCACTACAAGGTGGGTAGAGTGTGAGATACTGTACTACACGGAGGGTAGAGTGTGAGATACTGTACTACACGGTGGGTAGAGTGTGAGATACTGCACTACACGGTGGGTAGAGTGTGAGATACTGCACTACACGGTGGGTAGAGTGTGAGATACTGTACTACACGGTGGGTAGAGTGTGAGATACTGCACTACACGGTGGGTAGAGTGTGAGATACTGCACTACACGATGGGTAGAGTGTGAGATACTGCAGTACACGGAGGGTAGAGTGTGAGATACTGCACTACACGATGGGTAGAGTGTGAGATACTGCAGTACACGGAGGGTAGAGTGTGAGATACTGTACTACACGGTGGGTAGATTGTGAGATATTTCACTACACGGTGGGTAGAGTGTGAGATACTATACTACACTGTGGGAAGAGTGAGAGATACTGTACTACACGGTGGATAGAGTGTGAAATACTGTACTACAGGTTGGGTAGAGTGTGAGATACTGTACTACACGGTGGATAGAGTGTGAGATGCTGTACTACACGGTGGGTAGAGTGTGAGATACTGTACAACACGGTGGGTAGAGTGTGAGATACTGTAATACAGGGTGGGTAGAGTGTGAAATACTGTACTACACGGTGGGTAGAGTGTGAGATACTGTACTACACGGTGGGTAGAGTGTGAGATACTGCACTACACGGTGGGTAGAGTGTGACATACTGCACTAGACGGTGCGTAGAGTGTGAGATACTGTACTACACGGTGGGTAGAGTCTGAGATACTGCACTACACGGTGGGTAGAGTGTGAGATACTGTACTACACGGTGGGTAGAGTGTGTGATACTGTACTACACGGAGGGTAGAGTGTGAGATACTGCACTACACGGAGGGTAGAGTGTGATATACTGTACTACACGGTGGGTAGAGTGTGAGATACTGCACTACACGGTAGGTAGAGTGTGAGATACTGTACTACACGGTGGGTAGAGTGTGAGATACTGTACTACACGGTGGGTAGAGTGTGAGATACAGTACTACACGGTGGGTAGAGTGTGAGATACTGCAATACACGGTGGGTAGAGTGTGAGACACTGCACTACACGGTGGGTAGAGTGTGTGATACTGTACTCCACGGTAGGTAGAGTGTGTGATACTGTACTCCACGGTAGGTAGAGTGTGTGATACTGTACTACACGGTGGGTAGAGTGTGAGATACTGCACTACACGGTGGGTAGAGTGTGAGATACTGTACTAGACGGTGTGCAGAGTGTGTGATACTGTACTACACGGAGGGTAGAGTGTGAGATACTGCACTACACGGTTAGTAGAGTGTGAGATACTGCACTACACGGAGGGTAGTGCGTGAGATACTGTACTACACGGTGGGTAGAGTGTGAGATACTGCACTACACGGTGGGCAGAGTGTGAGATACTGTACTACACGGAGGGTAGAGTGTGAGATACTGTACTACACGGTGGGTAGAGTGTGAGATACTGCACTACACGGAGGGTAGAGTGTGAGATACAGTACTATACGGTGGGTAGAGTGTGAGATACTGTACTACACGGTGTTTAGAGTGTGAGATACTGCACTACAGGGAGGGTAGATTGCGAGATACTGTACTACACGGTGGGTAGAGTGTGTGATACTGTACTGCACGGAGGGTAGAGTGTGAGATACTGCGCTACACGGTGGGTAGAGTGTGAGATACTGCACTACACGGAGGGTAGAGTGTGAGATACTGTACTACACGGTGTTTAGAGTGTGAGATACTGCACTACACGGAGGGTAGAGTGTGAGATACTGTACTACACGGTGGGTAGAGTGTGTGATACTCTACTACACGGAGGGTAGAGTGTGAGATACTGCACTACACGGTGGGTAGAGTGTGAGATACTGCACTACACGGTGGGTAGAGTGTGAGATACTGTACTACACGGAAGGCAGAGTGTGAGATACTGCACTAGACGGTGGGTAGAGTGTGAGATACTGCACTACACGGAGGGTAGAGTGTTAAATACTGTACTACACGGTGGGTAGAGTGTGTGATACTGTATTGCACGGAGGGTAGAGTGTGAGATACTGCGCTACACGGTGGGTAGAGTGTGAGATACTGCACTAGACGGTGGGTAGAGAGTGAGATACTGCACTACACGGAGG
>NC_069413.1:61977776-61987776 GCF_026875155.1 Cherax quadricarinatus
CTATATATATATATATATATATATATATACATATATATATATATATATATATATATATATATATATATATATATATATATATATATATATATATATATATATATATATATATATATATATATATATATATATATATATGCTAGCATATGAGAAGTTTTTACAAAGTAGAAGTGATGCAAGGACGGAAGAGTATATGGAGAAAAAGAGAGAGGTTAAGAGAGTGGTGAAGCAATGTAAAAAGAGAGCAAATGAGAGAGTGGGTGAGATGTTATCAACAAATTTTGTTGAAAATAAGAAAAAGTTTTGGAGTGAGATTAACAAGTTAAGGAACCATAGAGAACAAATGGATTTGTCAGTTAAAAATAGGAGAGGAGAGTTATTAAATGGAGAGTTAGAGGCATTGGGAAGATAGAGGGAATATTTTGAGGAAATGTTAAATGTTGATGAAGATAGGGAAGCTGTGATTTCGTGTATAGGGCAAGGAGGAATAACATCTTGTAGGAGTGAGGAAGATCCAGTTGTGAGTGTGGCGGAAGTTCGTGAGGCAGTAGGTAAAATGAAAGGGGGTAAGGCAGCCGGGATTGATGGGATAAAGATAGAAATGTTAAAAGCAGGTGGGGATATAGTTTTGGAGTGGTTGGTGCAATTATTTAATAAATATATGTATAAAGATAAGGTACCTAGGGATTGGTAGAGAGCATGCATAGTTCCTTTGTATAAAGGCAACGGGGACAAAAGAGAGTGCAAAAATTATAGGGGGATAAGTTTGTTGAGTATACCTGGTAAAGTGTATGGTAGAGTTATTATTGAAAGAATTAAGAGTAAGACGGAGAATAGGATAGCAGATGAACAAGGAGGCTTTAGGAAAGGTAGGGGGTGTGTGGACCAGGTGTTTACAGTGAAACACATAAGTGAACAGTATTTAGATAAGGCTAAAGAGGTCTTTGTGGCATTTATGGATTTGGAAAAGGCGTATGACAGGGTGGATAGGGGGGCAATGTGGCAGATGTTGCAGGTGTATGGTGTAGGAGGTAGGTTACTGAAAGCAGTGAAGAGTTTTTACGAGGATAGTGAGGCTCAAGTTAGAGTATGTAGGAAAGAGGGAAATTATTTCCCAGTAAAAGTAGGCCTTAGACAAGGATGTGTGATGTCACCGTGGTTGTTTAATATATTTATAGATGGGGTTGTAAGAGAAGTAAATGCGAGGGTCTTGGCAAGAGGCGTGGAGTTAAAAGATAAAGAATCACCCATAAAGTGGGAGTTCTCACAGTTGCTCTTTGCTGATGACACTGTGCTCTTGGGAGATTCTGAAGAGAAGTTGCAGAGATTGGTGGATGAATTTGGTAGGGTATGAAAGAAGAAAATTAAAAGTGAATACAGGAAAGAGTAAGGTTATGAGGATAGCAAAAAGATTAGGTGATGAAAGATTGGATATCAGATTGGAGGGAGAGAGTATGGAGGAGGTGAATGTATTCAGATATTTGGGAGGTGGACGTGTCAGCGGATGGGTCTATGAAAGATAAGGTGAATCATAGAATTGATGAGGGGAAAAGGGTGAGTGGTGCACTTAGGAGTCTGTGGAGACAAAGAACTTTGTCCTTGGAGGCAAAGAGGGGAATGTATGAGAGTATAGTTTTACCAACGCTCTTATATGGGTGTGAAGCATGGGTGATGAATGTTGCAGCGAGGAGAAGGCTGGAGGCAGTGGAGATGTCATGTCTGAGGGCAATGTGTGGTGTGAATATAATGCAGAGAATTCGAAGTTTGGAAGTTAGGAGGAGGTGCGGGATTACCAAAACTGTTGTCCAGAGGGCTGAGGAAGGGTTGTTGAGGTGGAACGGACATGTAGAGAGAATGGAGCGAAACAGAATGACTTCAAGAGTGTATCAGTCTGTAAAGGAAGGAAGGCGGGGTAGGGGTCGGCCTAGGAAAGGTTGGAGGGAGGGGGTAAAGGAGGTTTTATGTGCGAGAGGCTTGGACTTCCAGCAGGCATGCGTGAGCGTGTTTGATAGGAGTGAATGGAGACAAATGGTTTTTAATACTTGACGTGCTGTTGGAGTGTGAGCAAAGTAACATTTATGAAGGGGTTCAGGGAAACCGGCAGGCCGGACTTGAGTCCTGGAGATGGGAAGTACAGTGCCTGCACTCTGAAGGAGGGGTGTTAATGTTGCAGTTTAAAAACTGTAGTGTAAAGCACCCTTCTGGCAAGACAGTGATGGAGTGAATGATGGTGAAAGTTTTTCTTTTTCGGGCCACCCTGCCTTGGTGGGAATCGGCCGGTGTGAATAAAATGTATTATATATATATATATATATAAAATATATATATATATATATATATATATATATATATATATATATATATATTATATATATATATATATATATATAATATATATATAATATATATATATAAGCAGTATGAAAATTTGTTTTTGCAATAAGTCTGAGAAAGTCCGTCTGAACTCAACGAAAAATTGTATGTCTAATTGATTTTCAGTAGTATTATATATTATATGATACTATATGATATAGAATTTGACAAAAAAATGCGTATTTACACACCCAACACCTGTATTTACACCTAACACTTGTACAGACAGACCCATCATTTCTGACAGACCCAACACCTATGACAGACTGAACAACTGCGACAAACCCAACACCTGTATATACACCCAACACCCGTATCTACACCCAACACCTGTATCTACACCCAACACCTGCATTTACGCCCAACACCTGCGACAGACCCAACGCCTGTGACAGACCGAACACCTGTGAGACCCAGCACCTGTATTTACACCCAACACCTGCGATAAATCCAACGCTTGTATTTACACCCAACACCTGTATTTACACCCAACACCTGAGACAGATCCATCACCTGTATTTACACCCAACACGACTGTGCTCTCTCCGGCAGTGTTTGCCTGTTCTTTTTCCTGTCACAGATTACGTTATTATTTTTGGAGCGGCTTTGAAGAGCTTTCGATAGTCACTGCGGAAGCTGCGAGTTAAGAAAATATTTTCTCTACTGTCCCAAAGGCGACCTGCAGAGCTTGGAGGGAGGGACGAGGCAGGCAGAGGAGGGTGAGGGAATAAAGAGGGAGGGAGGGACGAGGCAGGGAGAAGAAGGTAAGGGAATAAAGGAGGAAGAGAGAGAATGAGGAAACAAGAGAACGAAGCTCACGGTGTGGCGGTTTTTCTTTTTTTTTTCAAAGCCACGAGAGTTGCAGTAATCTTTTTGTTCTTGCTTGTCCTTGTTTTTGTTATTTCCACGTACTCCCCTCTTCGTTTTCTTATGTTGTTACCCTTAGTCTTGTCTTTTTTGCTCTTTCTTGTCCCTGTTCTTCATGCAACTACCGTCTACAATAATTCTTAAGGTAAAATGCTGATCACCATCAGTGGATTCCCGCTCTAAGTAAGAGTCTAGAAAGATGTGGTGGTAGTAGTAAAGAAGACTAATCTTGTAGTAGTGAAGAACACTATTCCTTGTAGTAGTAGTAGTAGTAGTAGAAGAGTGGGTCGTGATAATGAAGAACGGTCTTGGGCTAGTGGTACTAGGGGGTCGTACCAAAAACGACTTGTTTTAGAGGGCAGCAGCGTTGTGGAGGGGAGTTAGAAAAGAAGACAGTCTTACCGAAATCATATCCCACTAAGGGCTGTTCTTAGACTTAATGGTAAACAATATCGACTAGTTGATGAATAAGGCACATGTTCAACACCTGGGTGTCTAAAACTGGTGGTTTTACTGAAGAACCTTCAGTAGGGTCACCCGGTGGCGAGACATGTCTACAAGATACGCAGGTGTTGCTTATCAAAAGCCAGAACGATTTGGAAATAGATATAGGAAGACTCTGAAAATAAAGAGAGAGATACATTAAGAGACTGACAATGAAGAGATAACTATGATAAAGAGATAAAGAGTGATGATAGGAACGTAAAGAGAGTACAAAAAAAAGTTAGAGACATAACAGAGAAAAGTAAGGAATCATATAAAGGGGAACGGTAAGACATAGATAAGGAGAGGGTGAATAAGAAACAAGGAAATAATCAATATGCAAAAAAATAAGCAAAGAAATAAAAAATAAGAAAGATGAAAAAAATAGAAAAAGACTGAATGTCAAAGATAAAGAGTCAGAGAAAGAGAGAGAAAGAGAGAGAAACAGAGGAGAGAGAGAGAGAGAGAGAGAGAGAGAGAGAGGAGAAAAAGAAAGACAAATGTTCCTACATACAGAGAGAGAAACAAGGGTGGGTAGGGGGGTAGTCACACGGTACACTCTTGTTTTTCCATCTCTCTTTCTCTTCCTCCCCTTTGTCTGCACCCCCTAACCCTTCCTTCCCCCCTCCCCCCCCCCTCTCTCTCTCTCTCTCTCTCTCTCTCTCTCTCTCTCTCTCTCTCTCTCTCTCTCTCTCTCTCTCTCTCTCTCTCTCTCTCTCGCTCTCTCTCTCTCTCGCTCTCGCTTTCTCTCTCTCTCTGGTATTAAACCCTAAGGTGGCTGGATTTCCTGTTTCGAGACATCTTCCCATTATGACACAAAACTCTTAGGAAACTATCTGTCCTGTTTCAAGATCCCCCCCCCCTCTCTCTCTCTATCTCTCTCTCTCTCTCTCTATCTCTCTCTCTCTCTCTCTGCAACACACAAGGTTGCAGTAGTGTTGCCTCGCTGCGGGTGAAGATGATGGTTCCCCTGGGCCTCTCCTTGACTCCTTCAACCAGCGTCTTTTGCCTCTTCTCTCTCCTCTTATCCCTCCCACATGTATTCAAAATGGCTGCCAGGAGGAATCTTGCTGCCGAGACCGCATGCTTGCAGGGAGGGAAGGAGGGAGGGGAAGGAGAGAGGGAGGGAGGGAGGGAAGGAGGGAAGGAGGGAGGGAAGGAAGGGAGGGAGGGAGGGAAGGAGGGAGGAAAGGAGGAAAGGAGGGAAGGAAGGGAGAGAGGGAGGGAAGGGATTGTGGTGGTGGTAGGAGTGACAAGGGAGGGTAGGGGTGTAGGGTAATTCGGAAAATGGGAAGAAAGAAGAATGCGAAAGAGAGGGAAAGTGAGTGAAGATGAAAGGAGGAACAGAACAATGCGCAATAGGAGATAAGAGGCAGGCGAAGGAACGAAGAAAAAGAAGAGTGAAAGAAAAGGGGAAAAGATTAAAGGAAAGACACGCGGTGCAACATAAGCTTTAAGTGGCTCAACGTTTCGCTCTGTGTAGAGCTTCATCAAGTATTACCATGGTTCTACACAGACCGAAACGTTGTTCATACATGTGACTTTTCTCTCTTATGTTGGCACTACAACACATGACTCCAGAAGGGCAACTGGAAGAGCATGAAGGAAGATGAAAGGGGAGAAAGATAGGAATGAGGGGTGAAAGAGGAGAGAAAAGAGGATGAAGGAGCGAGAAAGAGGAGAGAGAGAGGAGAGAGAGATGAGAGAGAGAGAGAGAGAGAGAGAGAGAGAGAGAGAGAGAGAGAGAGAGAGAGAGAGAGAGAGAGAGAGAGATCAGCCTTGGTTTGGCTTTAGTTGTAGAGAGGCTGCTACTGCTAAGTACAAAGCATAGCAAAGGTATAAGAGACCACCTACAACAGGAACTTGCGCAGGCAAGCCTGTAGGCATATGGGTGACGTTCAAAATTGGACCATTGATAAATGGGAGGTGGACACTAAAAGAAAGCTAGCATCAGGTAGGGTAGGCTCCAAAACCTGGTGGTCCCTGGTCAAGGACAGACAAGGTTATCTGCCTGATGAACTCATTCCACCTCTAAATCGACAGGATGGGACCACCTCTACTAGTAGTCAAGAGAAGGCGGACCTCTTTGCTGAACATTTTGCTACCAAAATGCAAGTTCCTGATCCAGCAAGGGACCCTCCTTGGCTAGCTGCAAGAACTGTGTCAAAACTGTCAGTGGTGACAATAAGGCAGGAGGAGGTGCATTTCCTTCTTAAATCGCTTGACCAAGAAAAGGCTGAGGGCCCAGACAAGTTGAGCCCAAGATTGCTGAGAAGATGTGCAGACCAGCTAGCAGCACCTCTAACTCGCATCTTTCAGCACTGCCTAGTACAGTGTAAATGGCCCTCTCCATGGAAAGAGGCAAATGTAGTCCCTGTTCACAAAAAGAAGAGCAGAGCAGAAATCAGCAACTACAGACCAGTGTCACTCCTGTTAATCACTGGTAAGATCCTTCAGACAATAATCTCAAGACAAATGACAGAGTTTTTTGACTGCCACTCACTACTTTGTGATCGTCAATATGGCTTCAGGAAAGGTTACTCTGCTGCTGATCTGTTGTTAAACCTCTCCACTAAGTGGTACCAGTCACTGGATGAATCCAAAGTCAGCTGTGTGGTAGCACTGGACATTGCTGGCGCTTTCGACCGGGTGTGGCACCAGGGCCTCTTAGCAAAACTTCAAGCACTGGGAATTGCAGGCTCTACGCTATGTTCCTCAGTGATTCCTTCATGGTAGATCTCTAAGTGTAGTTCTCAATGGAACGGAATCAGCAAGACATCTTATTGGGGCAAGTGTTCCACAAGGAAGCGTGCTGGGACCATTGTTATGGAATGTCTACTTCAACGACCTTCTTCATCTCATCCCAGAATCACATGCATATGCAGACGACTGTACACTGACATTCACTTATCCAAGAGAAGAAATGCCAGCTGCTCTAAGCTACATCAAACACCAGCTAAGAGCTATATCAGCTTGGGGAAATAGATGGCAAGTAACATTTGCACCTGAGAAAACGCAAATGATGATCGTCTCTAGGCACCATGATGGTAATGCTGGTGCAGTAGTAATGAATGGGAGGGTGTTGGCACCTGGAGAAGAAGTTGATATCCTTGGGGTGAAATTTGACTCCAAACTAACCATGAAGAACCATGTTGTAAATCTTACAAACAAGGCAGCCAGGAAGTTTACAGAAATTTGCCGTATCTCGCATCTGCTTGACAGTAGGGGTTGCAAGATTCTGTACGAGGCACAAGTACGCTCACACCTTGAGTATGCTCCATTTTCTTGGTTTGCCTGCCCCCCCCCCTCTCATCTGCGACTGCTTGACAGAATAGAGAACGGAGCAAGACGTCTCATCTCTCGCCTGGACCCATCCTGGACCCATCCACTTCGAGGACAGCGTGAAACAAGCTTTTATGCCACAAGACGGGCAGAAAGCAGCAACTTCACTCTGGCTGTACACTCCATCTGAGATCATACATACCCAGGATGACTCGAGTATGGAACACATTCGTACAGCATAATGATCTCAACGAGATAAAGTCAGTTGATTAAATGAAAATGCTGGCCCACAGATGGCTCCAACTTCATCCTGTTCCCTACTTGTATGTCTCATAATAATAAAAATGCTTTCAAATGAGCTGATGTAGGTAACAGCTCTTAGCTTGTCAATAAAGTCAGGAATCCTTAATCTGTAAATAGCTTCGGAGTGTCCATAACCCTAGTACTTATCAGTTAAATAACGAAGAACTTAGCCATACAGATTGCGAAAAGGATTTGGGGGTTATGGTAAGCAGCAACCTTAAACCAAGACAGCAATGGCATTGCTGTCTTGGTTTAAGGTTGCTGCTTACCATAAGCGTACGTAACAAAGCAAATAGATTACTGGGATTTATATCTAGAAGTGTAAGCAACATAAGTCCAAAGGTTATTTTACAGCTTTATGCATCATTAGTAAGGTTTCATTTAGATTACGCAGCTCAGTTCTGGTCTCCATATTACAGAATGGATATAAATTCGCTAGAAAATATCCAGCGAAGAATGACCAAATTAATACATAACATTAGCAATCTTCCGTACGAAGAACGATTGAAGACTCTTAAACTACATTCACTTGTAAGACGAAGAATGAGGGAAGACATGATCGAAGTGCATAAGTGGAAGATGGGTATTAACAAAGGGGATATAAATAAGGTTTTGAGGATATCACTTCAAGAAAGAACCCGCAATAACGGGTTCAATTAGACAAGTTTAGATTTCGAAAGGATATAGGAAAGTATTGGTTTGGGAATAGGGTAGTTGATGAGTGGAACAGTCTACCTAGTAGGGTTATTGAAGCTAAAACGTTGGGTAGTTTCAAATTTAGGTTAGATAAATACATGAGTGAGAGGGGTTGAATTTGAGTGAGACTTATATAATGAGTAAATAGAATCATCAAAACTTATTTCTTGGGTAGCATTGAAAATTGGGTTGGGCAAACATATTCTTAGTGGGAAGGATTGTAAAGGACCTGCCTGATATGGGTCAACAGGCCTGCTGCAGTGATCCTCCTTTCTTATGTTCTTATGTTATCCTTAACTTAACCTTGTCAAACCCTGTGTAAAAGAGAGAGAAGAGAGAGAGAGAGAGGAGAGAGGAGGGAGAGAGAGAGAGATGAGAGTGAGAGAGAGAGGAGAGAGAGAGAGAGAGAGAGAGAGAGAGAGAGAGAGAGGAGAGAGAGAGAGGAGAGAGAGAGAGGAGAGAGAGAGAAAGAGAGAGAGAGAGAATAGAGAGAGAGTGGGTAAGAGAGAGAGAGAGAGAGAGAGAGAGAGAGGAGAGAGAGGAGAGGAGGAGAGAGAGAGAGAGAGAGAGAGAGAGAGAGAGAGTGAGAGAGAGAGAGGAGAGAGGAGAGGAGAGAGAGAGAGAGAGAGAGAGAGAGAGAGAGGGAGAGGGAGGAAGAGAGAGAGGAGAGAGAGAGAGAGAGAGGAGAGAGAGAGAGGAGAGAGAGAGGAGAGAGAGAGAGGGATGGAGTGAGAAGAGTAGAGAGAGAGGATGAGAGGAAGATAGGGAGAGGAGATGAGAAGACGAGAGAGGGAGAGGAGAGAGAGAGGATCGTTGAAAGGGTAAAGAAGAGAGGGACTGGCCAAAAGATAGAAAAGCGAATTAGGGAAAAGGAGGAAGTGAATCAGAAACGTTCAAGGGGAAGGGGGAAAGAAAGTTCTCCAGTATTCCTGTTCCTTATGCTCGTAATTCGTCCCCTGAAGAATGACTGTGTCGTGCAACTATTCACACATTAATATAAAAGGCGATGGCTCTGACTTTTCAAAAGAAGGAAATCCTGTTAGAAACTCAAAAAGCGATTATTATCAATATCAAGTTACATGATCAAATTTACTGTTATGTACTTGAGTAAGTGAAGCACGTCTCTCGGCGGTTTATAACGAACTTCTCTATAACAGTCAGCAACTTAACTCGTTTGTTACAAAGCGATTTTTGTATTCTCTTGTCTCTTGTAGCAAATATGCTTGTTGCTAGTTTGAAAAAAAAAGAACGTTCTCCTTTCGTTGACAAGGACAACAGAAACGTTCCCTCGTCTCGTTGATAAGCACAGCAACGTTCTCGTTGATAAGCACAGCAACGTTCTCGTTGATAAGCACAGCAACGTTCTCGTTGATAAGCACAGCAACGTTCTCTTGTCTCGTTGATAAGCACAGCAATGTTCTCTTGTCTCGTTGATAAGCACAGCAACGTTCTCTTGTCTCGTTGATAAGCACAGCAACGTTCTCTTGTCTCGTTGATAAGCACAGCAACGTTCTCTTGTCTCGTTGATAAGCACAGCAACGTTCTCTCGTCTCGTTGATAAGCACAGCAACGTTCTCTTGTCTCGTTGATAAGCACAGCAACGTTCTCTGTCTCTCGTTGATAAGCACAGCAATGTTCTCTCGTCTCGTTGATAAGCACAGCAACGTTCTCTTGTCTCGTTGATAAGCACAGCAACGTTCTCTCGTCTCGTTGATAAGCACAGCAATGTTCTCTCGTCTCGTTGATAAGCACAGCAACGTTCTCTCGTCTCGTTGATAAGCACAGCAACGTTCTCTTGTCTCGTTGATAAGCACAGCAACGTTCTCTTGTCTCGTTGATAAGCACAGCAACGTTCTCTTGTCTCGTTGATAAGCACAGCAACGTTCTCTTGTCTCGTTGATAAGCACAGCAACGTTCTCTCGTCTCGTTGATAAGCACAGCAACGTTCTCTCGTCTCGTTGATAAGCACAGCAATGTTCTCTTGTCTCGTTGATAA
>NC_069413.1:61997776-62000276 GCF_026875155.1 Cherax quadricarinatus
TCTCTGCCTCCCTGCATTTTGTTTTGACACATAGTCCATCATTTCTTGTACAGTTTTCCTGTCAGTTCCTTCTCCACTGAATGTTCTTGAAGGAAGGTCTCATGCGCTGAGTAGTTCCCCTTTTGTAGTTTGTTTTTCCCACCCTATTCCTGCTTCTCTCTCCAATTGGAGCTCAATATGTGTCGAAGCACCGAACACATGCTCACTAAGCTCCCAGGGCCCTTTCATACAAGATATCCTCGATGTCTGAACTACTCAAGGTGAATACAAGGTTCCATTTGCTGGTTATCTTCTCCTCTCTCTTGGTTGGTCTCTAACATTTGGGGGGGGGGGTAGCATGAGGTTTTCCAGTACTACATCCATCTCTTGGCTCTCAATGTTTCGGAACCCCATGAGGGCTCCAGGTTTCCCAGTCATCTCCTTGTGAATTGAAATCCATAATAGTAACTGTGCTCCCCCACTGTGCTTTCCTGGCCACCTCGGCTAAGTGATCGTCGACCATGGATCTGTTGCTCTCATCGTATACTTCTCTGGTCTCCTGCAGTTCTGTGGTGGGTTGTTACATTACTGCAATTATCCACCTTATGTCTCTCAGACGGATGTTACTACTAAGTAGTCCCTTTCACCGTGCCATCCATTCCTTCTATTTTCTCAAACCCCCACTGGCGTTTAATGAGCGTGCAACTCCTCCTCCCCCTCTCCTCCTCTGTCTTTCCTGAGGATTAGATATCCGGGTGGAAAGATTGGAATCTGTATTATTCTGTGAGTTTTGTATTCTTTGAGTGCTATTATGTTGGAGATGTCTCCATTGATTTTTCATGCCACTCCTCATACTTATTTGTTATTCCATCTGCCGATTTGTTTTACCATCCATTCAAACTTCTTTTCTAAGACTTATGGTCTGGGAGGTGTATTGGGGTTGGGGAAGTGGGAGGAACTGATAAGGAACTATGGGTCGGTTGCTGTGGGGGTGGAGTTTGTAATGTAGGGGTGGGGGCATTGGATATGACATGGGTGTTTTGGTTTTAGAGTGTTTGGTGCACAGGGGTTGACCTGGTTGGGGCTTCTATAGGAAGCTGTGAGGGCGGTGTATTTGATCTTCTTCTGTGTCTGGGATCTCCTGTCTGTCTTCTCCAATCCCTCTCTTTCTCCTTTCGCCTTTGTACATCTCTCTCAGTTTCCGCCTTTCGTCTTTGGGTTCTGTCCCGCGGTCGAGATACACCTTAATGTATGCCGGCATGTACCGTAATGTTGCTTTCTCCCACAGTATCCTGTTCCGAGTCGATTCTTGCCTTGAAGGTCCTTTCACTGCGGGTTCTTTTTTTTACAAACCCCCTATTCTCCGAAAATTTTCCTAGTGGGTCATGTCGTTTCTCCGATTACTTTCATGATGCTTTCAATTGCTTTTTTTTCCCCCTTGTTTATTGCTTCACTATGTTTCCCCTTCAACTTCCTGTAGCCCATTACACAAGACTGACCTACAAACCTTTCATTATCCCACTGATATCCCTCGTGTATCCCCTCATCAATTCGATTTCTCCATTGCCAGCTTTCATTTCTTCAGTTTCACTGCTATGTACATGGCCTCCAAGGCCTGTCTTTTTCCCTTCTCGGCTTTCCCTGGGCTCGGTTGTGGTCTTTTAGGGCCTCCACATATAGCTTAGCTCTTTCATATACTACAGTCTCACTGATAGAGCTTCTACATGGCAGTTGTGCTCCTTCTGTCCCTACAGTACCCTTATTTGTGGCCTTTTTTTGGGGGAGGGGTAAAATCGGTTCTCTGTTGTCAATCCAAAATGTTCTTTAGTTCTTTTAGGCCTGTTTCTGATTTTTCAGTTCCTCTGCTAAGCTCTGTATCCTGGCCCTCTGCTGCTT
The DNA here is from genome assembly GCF_026875155.1 of Cherax quadricarinatus. NCBI lineage: Eukaryota > Metazoa > Arthropoda > Malacostraca > Decapoda > Parastacidae > Cherax > Cherax quadricarinatus. The sequence continues at coordinate 61,999,652 of NC_069413.1, forward strand.
TGACTTTCACCTCACCACTTCCTGCCTTTCCATGTCTATCTCTCTTCCATTCTCATGCTATGTTCTTTCTTAGTTTCTTTTCCCATTTCTAGTTCCCTTTTTGTGAGCTCTTGCTGCCCAATCTTCTTTTGGCAGTCCTCCTCCTGATCCCTTGGGTTTTCTTGGTTGCTCTCTGGCATACCCATTATTTTTATCCTGATTGCCTCAGAGTGGGAAACCTATGTAATTCTGAATGTTAGGTTAGTATTGTATTATGTCAGAGTGTGGGGGGAGGTATAGAGGAGGAACTTGGCTAGATGGGAGAGTAGTGGGAGGGGGTAGTGGGCAAGGAGTTGAAGGAAGGGGGTAAGTGTGAGTGAGTGGGAGAGGGAAGAGGTGGGGTGGGGCGATGGGTGAAGAGGGAGGGAGGGATCGGTGAAGGAGAGTGAGATGTCGGTGGGGGTGGGGGGAGTGTATGTGTGAGTTCTGGCAAATATGTGTGTGTGTGTTGTGTGTGATGTGTATTGTGTGTGTGTTGTGTGTGTTGTTGTTGTGGTGTGTGGGGGGGTGTGGTGGGGTTGTAGGTGAGTGTGGGTGAGGTGTGGGTGGGTGTGTTGGGTGGGGTGTGTGGGTGGGTGTGGAGTGG
>NC_069413.1:62007776-62030276 GCF_026875155.1 Cherax quadricarinatus
GGCGGGTTAGCTTGGATTCTAATGCTGTGCTGGACAAAACAAATTTATACCTACGATAAAGTATTAAAGAATGTTTAATACTTAACATACTTGGCATAAGTAAATGAAACACATTTATCTAGTTAATGAATATGAGAAAATATTGAGGGATAACCAGCCAGTGCGACTGACAGATTGATGTATAAACAGTCACGTAAACTGACAGCTCCTAACTGAAATCCAACAGAAGATAGAGTTTGTATATACACTTTATTTTTCAACACATTCACACGTAAGTTGAGAGCTCTGACAGGTGAAGGTGGTGTGTGGGAAGAGGAGCTCACAGCGTTCTCTCCTCTCCTCTCTAGGTGCTTCCTAACTTCTTCCTGAATATCTCTCCCCGTACGGTTGAGACTATACATGTCAGTGCAACTGGTTTGCAATTTAATGGCTTTTGATTATTTTTCCCCTTTTTGTAGAATTAGACCCAGTTTGCAGTTTTGCGTCTGTTCAGTAGTTGCCCCATTTCTAATCACCATGGTTTGCATACAGTACTGCTACTGTATGTGTATGATTACTTACATCTAAGCACATATTTGTAGTTAGAGGAACAAAATTCTTCTGAAATCCTTATGAACTTCAGATAATTTTGGGCCTTTAGTTCCATTTATTGCTGGCAAGAAGAAATAATCCTTTTCCTATTTTATTTCCATTATTTTATACATCCACATCTAGTTATCATATAAATGAATATTTAGTTATATCTCACTTCTTCAAGTTTTCCATTGAGGAAGGCGAATGTAGAATATAACTTTGGTGCATCTGTGTCTAGCATCAGGAAGTAAAGAGAGAAGTAAATAATAATACTGAATGTCATGGGAGTGCAATTAGAAGCCTGAGAAGATCTATAACCCACTATGATAACATCATCGTATATAAGTACGTTCATGGAGCAACTTGTAATGTGAACATGCTGACTGATGTTAGGCTTGGTTACCAGTACTTCTGTAAGATGAGGAGGTACTATACCTCCTCCCATGGGAGACTTAAGTCTCGAGACACTCCCCAGATAGGGAGCCAAGGCCGGGTCACCACTACTTGGAAAAGACCCGGGCCGGGAGAATACCGGCGAATAAAAAAAAAAAAAAAAAAACAGTACTTCTGGCATTTTGGCAGACACACAAATGGTGATCAAACCAAATGCAATGTTGTCAGTTCTATGGTCACTATCTTGAACTCTATATGCTTAATTGCCCACTTACCAGGGAATAATAATAAAATACCAGACATATTAAGCAATTACCTAAATTTGCTTTTAACAGATAAGTGAACCAAAGAAATAAATCCAGATGTAGGTCCTGTTAACCCTTTTGGAGCCTAGTTCCTAGGCCTTTTGTGAATTCATATGCTCTTGCGCTACCGTCCACAGGATGGATATGGGGTGCACAATAAACAAGCCACTTCGATGGCAAAATAAAAATCCATGGAGGCCATTTCTAACGTTTTTAGTCATTTTTCAAAGCTCATTTTTTTTATAATTTCTGTGACACATATTGGTCCATATTTTTTTTTAATTTTCTCTTTTATTAATTTTTTAAAAGTGAGGACATCAAACCAGAACCTAATAATCCATTAAAACATATAATGACACTGGTGATGGAGCATCATCACTGTCATTTACAAACACCTGTGCTACTAGCCTATCAAAATACCTCTGCTACTGGCTCGATCTAAACACCTGTGTTGCTGGCTGATCAAAACATCTGTTCTGCTAGTCCATCATAACACCTGTGCTGCAGGCAAATCAAACACCTGACTGAGTTGCTAATCCTTCAAAATACCTGTACTACTGGCCCATCAAAACATCTGCGCTGCTAGTCCACCAAAATACCTGTGGTGAGGGGTGTATAAAATCCGAGACACCTGCACCAAACATACAACACAGACGCAGCCAGTCACAACATTTTACCCTAGAGTGACACTGGCCAATTTATCATGACTACTGGGAAGGGAGAGAGAGGAAGAGAGGGAAGAAGAGGAAGGGATGAGAGAGAGAGAGAGAGAGAGAGAGAGAGAGAGAGAGAGAGAGAGAGAGAGAGAGAGAGAGAGAGAGACAGACAGACAGACAGACAGACAGACAGACAGAGACAGAAACAGAGACAGAGAGACAGAGACAGAGAGACAGAAGAGAGAGAGAGAGACAGACAGACAGACAGAGAGACAGAGAAAGAGAGAGAAAGATACGAGGATAGGCAAAAAATACAGATACAAATCACAGCAAGAGCCGAGAAAAATAAGAAAAAATCGACAACACGCCGCTGTCAAATCCGGATTATTTATTTATTGACCTCTGCGGCGTGACCTCTGCGGCGTGACCTCTCCTGAGTGACCAAAGTAGATCCCGCAAACCGAAAATCAGTGGGCGTGTTGCTAATATCTTGGAGGGCAGGTGGGCGTGAGTGTCGCTTATCTCAGGGTGGGCGGATGGGCTTGGTGCTTGTGTCAGGGTGGGCGGGGTAAAGGGGCGTGGCTATCAGTCAGCGGGCGTGGCCCCAGAGATGCAAAACACAAACCTCAAACAGTGGCAGGATCGAGTTTCTCCGAGCTAACGAGGCTACCCACCATCACCAGCCACCATCAACACAACCTGACTGCCAGCCAGCCAACCTCCCTGTCTGCCTGCCTGCTTACCTTCCTCCCTGACTGCCAGCCATCCAGAAAGCCTGTCTTCCTGCGTGCATGCTTACCCCACCTCCCTGCCTGCCTGCCAGAAGTCCCCCTACCCCCTACCTGCCAAAAACCCTTCCTCCCTTGCCAGCCTCCCAGCCTCCCCCAGCCTGCCTGTCCGTGTATATAATTTTCCCCTTTTGTTCCACATTTCTTTTCCCCGTTTTTATAGGAGAAAAACGCAACAGGTAACATAAACCATTGTTTCTTGTGTGTGTGGTTTTGGTGTGTGTGTGTGTTTTGGGTGTGTGTGTGTGGGGGTGGTGTGTTTGTGTGTGGGGTGTGTGTGTGTGTGCGTTATGTGTGTTATGGGTTTTATGTGTGTACTCCCCTATTTTTACTCACCTAGTTGGGGTTTTGCGGGGGTCGAGTCCGACTCCTGGCCCTGCCTCTTCACTGACGCTACTAGGTCACTCCCCCTGAGCCGTAGTTTTATCATACCTCTGCTTAAAGCATGATGGATCCTGCCTCCACACATCACTTCCCAAACATTCCATTTACTGACTCTCTGTGGCTGAAGAAATACTTCCTAAATCCCTGTGATTCTCTGTGTTTCAGCTTCCAACTGTGTCCCCTTGTTACTTTTCCAATCTCTGGAACATCCTGTCTTTGTCCACCTTGTAAATTTCCTCTCAGTTTTTTATAGTCGTTATCATGCCCCCCATCCTCCTGCCCTCCAGTGTGTCGGTTGATTTCCCCTTTAAACCCCTCTCCTGTGGGACATACCTCTTAGCTCTGGGACTAGTCTTGTTGCAAACCTTTTTGCACTTTCTCTAGTTTTTCACGTGTTTGGGCTAGGTGTGGGTTTTCCAAATGGTGCCGCATACTCCAATATGGGCCTAACGTAACGGTGTACGGGTCCTGAATGATTCCATTAAGATGTCGGAATCTTTTAGGTTTGCTAGGCCCCATAGCTGCAGCAGTTATTTGGTTTATGTCGCTTTCAGGAGATGTGCCTGGTGTTTTACTCACCCCAAATCTTTTTTCCTTTAGTGAGGTTTGTAGTCTCTGACCCCCTAGAGTACCCGCGCGGCCTTCTTTCCCCTTCCCCAAACTTCATGACTTTGCACTTGTGGGATTGAACTCCAGGAGCCCAAATTTCTGGGCCAGTCCCTCAGCCTGTCCAGATCCCTTTGTAGTTCTGCCTGGTCTTCGATCGATGAATTCTTCTCATCAACCCTTTACTCATCTGCAAACAGGGACACCCAGAGCTATTTTTTTTTCCCTGTCGTTCAAAATACCAGAGCAGACTAGTCCTAGGGCTGACCCCTCGGGACCCCGCTGGTCACAGGTGCCCCTCTGACACCCGCCCCGTACCAGATCGCTGCTGTTTCCTGACAAAATATTCCCCCATCCATTGTAGTGCCCTTCCCCGTTACCCTGCTTGGGCCTCCTTTTTGACAAATCTCTTTTTTGGAACTGTGTCAAAAACCCCTTTTTGCAGTCCAAGAAAATGCAATCCCCACCCCCCCTCTCTCCTTTTCTTACTGCTGTCACCTGTTTCCCTAGAACTCCCGTAGGGTTTGTGACACAGGGGTTTCCCGTCCCCGAAAACCATGTTTGGTGCGTTGAGAGATCGTTCCTTTCTAGGTGTTCCCCCCCCCTTCCCTGTAATCTTCTCCCTGTTTTTTCTACTAGTGTGTGTGTGTGTGTGTGGGGTTTGTGTGTGTAAATCACCTATTAGGTTGCGGTTGTGTGTGTTGTGTGTGTGTGGGGTGTGTGTGTGTGTGTGGGGGTGGGGTTGTATCACCAAAATTGTGGTTGCAGGGGTGGGATACTCAGTTTCCCCCGGCCTCGCCTTTTCATGATCCTGCTAGTTTCCTACTCTCTCTGCTCCTGAGCTTTTTTCATACCTCGTCTTAAAGCTATGTTTTGGTTCCTCCCTCCACTAAAATAAACTTCCCGGGACTTTTCCCAAATTCTTGCAATTCTATAAAGTGAAGAAATACTTCCTAAAATCCCGGGATTCGGGGCTGAGTCTTCAGCTTCCAAATGACCCCCTTTTTTTCTGTGTCAAATCACTGGGAAAATCCTGTTTTTGGGCCACCTTTTTCCCCTTCCCCCCCATTTACTTTAAAATTTGGCGGGATTTAATTTTGGGGGGAACCCCGTTGCTGGGGCCCACGTGTCCAGCCTGTCCCCGGTCCCCTTTTTAAGTTTCCCGACTGTTTTCCCTCAAATTTGATTTAATCCTTCTTTTAAAATTTTTAAAAAAAAAACTTTTAAAAATAATTTTGCGAACAGAGCAAATTCCCGAAACTTTTCCCTTCCACATGCCCCTTCCAAAAAAATTTGCACTGGTCCTAAGGGGGCCCTTGGGGCCCCGGGCCCCCGTCACGGGCCCCCCTGTGATACCTCATCAGTAAACCCCTTTACTCCCTTGTTTTCCTCCCTGGGCAGGTGTTCTTCCCGATCCCCTGCATGGGCCCCTTTCCCGTTATCGCCCTGATCCCCCAGATTCTGCACTAAACCCCTTGTGAGGAACTGTGTCGAAAGGCCTTTTTGTAGTCCCCGGGAAATTTCAATCAACCCCCCCCCTCTCTCTCCCTGTCTTTCTTCTGTTTTTGTCATTTAAAAAATCTAGAAGGTTTGTGACAACAGAATTTTTGCCTTCCATGAATCCGTGCTGGTTGTCGTTTATAAACATTGTTCCGTCTAGGTGCGTTCCACAACTCTCCTAATTAATCCTTCTCCATGACCTTTGCATACTATACGTCATGACACTATCCTGTAGTTTAGTGCTTCGTTTCTGTCTCCTTTCTATAAATTGGGGGGGGAAAACTACATTTGCTGGTCTTCCTTCCATACCTCAGGTAGTTGCCCATTTCAAGGGATGTGTTGAAGATAGTGGTTTAGTGGCACACACGATCTCTGCTCCTTCTCTAAGGACCCACGGGAGATGTTGTCTGGTCCCTCGCCTTTGAGGTATCCAAGGACACTTAGCAGCTTCTGCACCTCCTGTTCAGTTGTGTGTATGTCATCCTACGCTTGTTGGTGTATTCCCTGTTGGTGTTCCCCTCTGTGTTGTCGTCCCAGAGCCCTTGCTATCTCTACTGTAAATACTTCCTTGAACCTCGTGTTGAGCTCCTCACATACCTCTTGACCGTTTCTTGTGAGTTCCCCATCTTCTTTCCTCAGCCTGATCACCTGGTCTTTGACTGTCGTCTTCCTCCTAATGTGGCTAAACAGCAGTTTCGGGTCAGACTTGACTTTCGATGCTATGTTGTTTTTGTACTGTCGCTGGGCCTCCCTCCTTATCTGTGCATATTCGTTTCTGGCTCTTCGACTGATCTCCTTATTTTGCTGCGTTCTTTGCCTTCTGTACTTTTTCCATTCTCTAGTGCACTTAGTTTTTGCCTCCTTGCACCGTCGGGTAAACCAGGGGCTCGTTCTAGTCTTCCCATTATTTCTGTTGCCCTTGTAAACAAACCTTTCCTCTGCCTCCTTGCATTTTGTTGTTACGTATTTCATCATTTCTTTTATTGACTTTCTTATCAGTTCTCCGTCTCACTGAACCTCCTGCAGGAAGTTCCTCATACCTGTGTAGTCCCCCCCCCCTTTTATAGTTTGGCTTTTCCCATTCAGCTTCTGTTACCCTCTCCACCTGTAGCTCTACTATGTACAGAAGCACGTGATCACTAGCTCCAAGGGGCATCTCATATGTGATGTCCTCAATGTCTGAGCTGCTCAGGGTGAACATTAGGTCCAGTCTTGTTGGTTCTTCCTCCCCCTCCTCTCTTCTGGTAGTGTCCTTAACATGTTTGATTGCATGAGTTTTCAGTACCCATTGTGTGTGGCGTGTGTGTGTGTGTGTGTGTGTGATGTGTGTGTGTGTGTGTGTGTGTTGTGTGTGTGTGTGTTGGTGGTGTGGTGGTGTATGTGGGTGTGTGTATGTGTGTGTGTGCGTGTGTGTGTGTGTGTGTGTGTGTGTGTGTGTGTGTGTGTGTTTTGTGTGTGTGTGTGTGTGTGTGTGTGTGTGTCAGTATTCACTACTGCAGATACGGAGAGCTCTTAGGAAAAAGCCTACGAGAACACCACATTTAGCAATGGTGTGAGTGGAAGAGGAGTGTGAGTATTGGTTGGTGGGTTTCCGATAAACCTCGGAGTAAACTTTCGTTGTCAGACTTGCAGAGTAAACTATCTGGGAAAGGAAGGGTATCGCTAGTTTTTCTCCTCAAGAGCAAATTGCACGAAGGAGTTGACTCAGTTGAGTATGTTTCTGTGAATGGGGGATAGAAAATGGGAATGATGGAGGATTTGGGAAATGGGGGATAGAAAATGGGGGATAGAAAAGGGTAATAATGGAGGAAAATAGTTTATGATGTTCCATACAAAAGTCTGGTAGGACTGCCCCTGAAGGAAAACCTGTAGGTAGGCTGAAGGTCTTACGTGAGAGGAGGTTTTCGAAGGACAAACTGCTGAAATTGAGGCATACTTCAGTGAGGTTGCTGAAGTCGTTGGCACGGATAGGTAGATTAAAGGGGTTATTAAATTTACGGTGTTCGGTATTAGTGGCTTGTGAAGTGGATACCCTGGTCAGGAGCCCACATCCAGGCTGGAAAGTTTATTATTATTTTTATGCTCTTGTTGTTGATGCTGCTGAAGAAGACAAAAGCGTCGTTATCTTGAATACCACTGATGACCAATCCAAAATGCTCAATCTAGGCACATATGACCCTCTCCAGCAGGAGTGGCACCTATGACCCTCTCAGCAATAGTGGCACCTATAACCCCTCTCAGCAAGAGTGGTAGCTATAACCCCTCTCAGCAATAGTGGCACCTATAATCCCTCTCAGCAAGAGTGGCAGCTATGACCCTCTCAGTAACAGCGACACATATCACCCCTTTCACATCAAACACACGCAAAAAGGAAAGAAACTTTTTTCATTCCAAACCTGCCAACCCCAATCCAGCTAAAATATCTGGACTGCCTAAAATCGACAACCTGCCTCATCCCGAAGAAGCAACGCTTCCTCGCAGGCTAGCGGGCACTCAGACTCCAAAACTCTTAAGCACTATCGAATCCATACATCTCAACCAGTCAGGAGACCTCATCAACCGCATCCGCAACGTAAACATAAGGAACAAGAAACTCCCCAACCTGTAAGTGACTTCTCTCTTCATCCCACAAGCCGTTGATTACCTACACCGGAAAATTGACTTCCTTGATTTACATATCACTGAGCTATAAGTTAAATTCACTTATTTCTCTGAAGTCTCCCTCTTCCCGGACCTTGGTCAGTCCAGCAGTTAGAATGACCAAAGTCCCAGAGGCGAAACGCTTTCATTAAACATGTCGTAAACATGTTACATTTTGTGTCTTTCTCCACCACTCCGCTCCTTCCCTTCACTCTCGGCACACACCTACACCCCTTTATACTCTGGATAGAATACATTGCCAGCACCACATCCTCTCCTCACCCCTATGTGTTTTCTTCCCTGCCAAGTGGCAGAGTGGCAGTAATGAAGGTGCCACAGCCACTGCCTCTCCTCTCACCCTCGGAAACACACACACACTTCTCTCTGGGAAAAGCAATTCTCTCCGGTAACACAGTTAGGATTATTTCAAAAAATGGTGAAAAAGAAGGATAGCGCATCGTACGATAATATCAGATTCATTTAAAGCGAAGACTGTACAGAGCTTGTGTTATCTTCATCCGTGCTTCAAGGTTTGTGTGTGTGTGTGTTGTGTGTGTGTGTGTTGTGTGTGTGTGTGTGGTGTGTGTTTGTTGTGGTGTGTATGTGTGTGTGTGTGTGTGTGTGGTGTTTGTGTGTGTGTGTGTGTGTGTGTGTGTGTTTTGTGTGTGTGTGTGTGTGTGTGTGTGTGTGTGTGTTGTGTGGTGTGTGTGTGTGTGTATGTGTGTGTGTGTGTGTGTGTGTGTGTGTGTGTGTGTGTGTGGTGTGTGTGGTGTGTATGCGTGTTGTGTGTGGTGTGGTGTTGTGGTGTGTGTGTGTGTGTGTGTGTGGTGTGTGTGTGCGTGTATGTGTGTTGTATGTGTGTTGTGTAAGTGTGTACTCACCTAGTTGTACCCACCAAGTTGAGGTTGCGGGGTCGAGTCCGAGCTCCTGGCCCCGCCTCTCACTGATCGCTACTAGGTCCTCTCCCGGAGCGTGAGCTTATCATACCTCTGCTTAAAGCTATGTATGTATCCTTCCCTCCACTAAGATCACTTTTCCCATACGATCCACTTACTGACAACTCTGTGGCTGAAGAAATACTCCTAACATCTCCCTGTGATTCATCTGTGTTCTTCAGCTTCCAACTGTGTCCCCTTGTTACTGTGTCCAATCTCTGGAAACATCCTGTCTTTGTCCACCTTGTCCAATTCCTCTCAGTATTTTTGTATGTCGTTATCATGTCCCCCCTATCTCTCCTTGTCCTCCAGTGTCGTCAGGTTGGATTCCCTTAACCTCTCCTGCGTAGGACATAACCTCTTTAGCTCTGGACTAGTCTTGTTTGCAAACCTTTGCATCTTTCTCTAGTTTTCTTTACGTGCTGTGGCTAGGTGTGGGTTCCCAAACTGGTGCCGCATACTCCAATATGGGCCTAACGTACACGGTGTACAGGGTCCTGAATGATTCATTATTAAGATGTCGGAATGCAGTTTCTTAGTTTGCTAGGCGCCCAATGCTGCAGCAGTTTATTTGGATTGATGTGGCGCTTTCAGGAGATGTGCCTGGTGTTATACTCACCCCAGATCTTTTTCCTTGATGAGGTTTGTAGTCTCTGGCCCCCTAGACTGTACTTCCGTCTGCGGTCCTTCTTTGCCCTTCTCCCCAATCTTCATGACTTTGGACTTGGTGGGGATTGAACTCCAGGGCCAATTGCTGGACCAGGTCGCAGCTGTTCCAGATCCCTTTGTATTTCTGCCTGTCTTTTCGATCGAGTTGAATTCTTCTCATCCAACTTCAGGGACGTCATTTGCAAACAGGGACACCTCAGAGTCTATTCCTTCCGTCCCACGTCGTTTCACAATACCAGAAACAGCAACTGGTCCCTAGGACTGACCTCTGTGGGACCCCGCTGGTCCCAGTGCCCACTTCTGACAAGCCTCGGCCACGTACCATGACTCTCTGCTGTTTCCTGTCAATATTTTTTCCTGATCCTTGTAGTGCCCCCTGTTTTTCCCCTGCTTGGTCCCCAGTTTTTGCACAAATCTCTTGTGTGGAACTGTGTCAAAACGAGCCTTCTTGCAGTCCTCAGAAATCGCATCCAACCCACCCCCTCTCTCTCTTGTATTACGCTAGTCACCATGTCATAGAGAAACTGCCAGTAGGTTTGTGACACAGGCTTTTCCGTCCCTGAAACATGTTTGCTGCTGTATGATGAAGAATCGTTCCTTTCTAGGTTTCCCCCACTCTTCTCCTGATAACTTCCCTGATTTTGCATACTATACATTCAGTGAACGGGTTTCTTATTTAATGCTTCATGCGCCCTTTTTTAAAGAGGGGGACTACATTTGCTTCTTCCATCCTCACAATCTCCCGTTTCGAAAGATGTATTGAATATTTGTTGGGGGACACAAGCCCTCTCCCCCTCTCTCAAAACCCCAGGGGGAGATGTTATCTGCCCCTTGCCTTTGGGTATCTACTCACTCAGAGCCCTTCACTCCCCTCGGTTGTTTTTTCACTGTGTCCCACAGGGTTTTGGTGCCCCACCTCCCCGTCTTTCTGGACCCCCTTCTTCTCCTCTGTGAACATTTTCTTTGAATCTCTTGTTGAGTTCCTCACATACTTCACGGTCTTTTCTTTTTGTCTCTCCTCCTTCCTTCCTTAGCCGATTACCGGGTCCTTGACTGTTTTTTTTCCTCCTGAGTGGCTGTACAAATTTGGGTCATTTTTGGTTTTGTGCTATGTCATTTTCATTTTGTTTTTTGGGGCCCCCTTCTTACTGGCATACTTTCTGGCTCTACGATGTCTCCACCCGGTCCTTTGCCTCTATATTTTTTCCTTTTCCCTGCACACTTGTTTTTGCCCCCCTGCACCTTTGGTAAACCAGGGCTATCCAGTTTTTTCATTATTCCTGTTCCCCTTGGGGGTAAAAACCCTCACCTCAGCCCCCTTTGCTTTTTTTGCTACATTTTTCCATCATCTCATTAACGGGCTTTTCCCTCCAGTTCTTCTTCCCACTAACCCCGTTCACGAATTTCCTCATCCTTTTTAAGTTTTCGAGTTTGGCTTCATTCGCCCTGGTTTTCCTGCCCTCCCTCCACTTTGTACTCTTTTGGGGTTGTTTTTGGTGTGTGTTGGGTGGTGTGTTGTGTGTGTGTGTGTGTGTGTGTGTGGTGGTTGTTTTGTGTGTGTGTGTTGTGGTGGTGTGTGGGTTTTTGGGGTGTTTGTTAGGTGTGTGTATGTTGTGTTGTTTTTGTGTGTGTGTGTGTGTTTGTGGTGTGTGTGTGTGTGTGTGTGTGTGTGGTGTTGGTGTGTGTGTGTTGTGTATACCACCTAGTTGAACTCACCTAGTTGAGGTTGGGGGGGTCGAGTCCGAGCTCCGGGCCCCGCCTCTTCACTGACGCTACTAGGTCACTCCCCCCTAAACCGGGAGCTTTACCCTCTCTTAAAGCTTGAGGGGACCGCCTCCACTACATCGTTTCCCCAAAACTATTCCACTTACTGACTACTCTGTGCTGAAGAAATCCTTCCAACATCCCTGTGATTCATCTGTTCTTCAACTTCCAACTGTGTCCCCCCTTGTTCGTTCCAATCTTGGAACATCCTTTTTTGCCCCTTGCAATTCCTCTCAGTATTTTTTAACGTTATCAGTCCCCCCTATCTCTCCGTCCTCCATGTCGTCAGGTTATTCCCTTAACCCCTCCTCGTAGGAGAGGTTAAGGGAAATCAACCTACGACACTGGAGGACAGGAAGATAGGGGGGGCATATGTTGTGTGCGTGGCGGGGTTTTGTGTGTGTGTGGGTGTGTGTGTGTGGTGTGTGTGTGTGTGTGTGTATTCCCCCAACTTCAACATCTGCCACATTCTCCTCTTTCCCCTCTATCAATTTCCTTTTCTAAATCCATAATGCAAAAAAAATTCCCTATCTTTATCAAATTCTGTTCACAAAAAACGCTAATGAAAACACTTGATCTACACATCCCCCACCCCCTCTGAACTCCCTTTCTCATCCGCATCCTCCCTTCGTCTTACCTCTAATTCTTTCAATTGTAAACCCTACCGAAAAACTTTTCCTGGTATACCATTAACTTATTCCCTTATAATTTTTACAGTCTCTTTTGTCCCCTTTCCCTTTTATAAAAAGGGGCTATACATCTCTCCGCCAATCCCTAGGTACCCCCTCCTCTTTCAACATTTATAAACAAAATACCAACCATCCAAACTATATCCCCCCCCCCTGCTTTAACATTTCTGCATGATCCCACATTCCACTACTTTAACCCCCCTTTTATTCTACGTAATGCCCCCCTATCTCCCCACACTTACATTAAATATATATATATATATATATATATTTATATATAATATATAATATATATATATATATATAAAAATATTATATATATATATATAATAACATATATATATATATAAATTTTATAATAAATATATAAATATAATATATAATATATATATAATATATATATTATTTATATATATAAATTATTAAAAATAAAATATTAATTTATATTAAAAATATATACAAAAACATAATATATAATTTTTATATTATAAATATATAATATAATTATATAATATATAAATATATATTTTAAATAAATAAATATAAAAATATATAATAATATAATTCAAAAGGCCCAATTTGATTTACTCGCTTGTATTGCATTTTTATATTTGTAATCCTATTAAGAAAATTTAATACGTAACACATTGTAAAACTGAATGATTTCATCGCAATAAACATTAGCTTCACACAATAAAAAACTCATTACGATTAATGTTATATTGGGTAATGTCCTTTGGTTGTGTTAATCACCCAGGCAGTCAGGTGTTAATCACCCAGGCAGTCAGGTGTTAATCACCCAGGCAGTCAGGTGTTAATCACTCAGGCAGTCAGGTGTTAATCACTCAGGCAGTCAGGTGTTAATCACCCAGGCAGCAGGTGTTAATCACCCAGGCAGTCAGGTGTTAATCACCCAGGCAGTCAGGTGTTAATCACTCAGGCAGTCAGGTGTTAATCACCCAGGCAGTCAGGTGTTAATCATCCAGGCAGTCCGGTGTTAATCACCCAGGCAGCAGGTGTTAATCACCCAGGCAGTCAGGTGTTAATCACCCAGGCAGTCAGGTGTTAATCACTCAGGCAGTCAGGTGTTAATCACCCAGGCAGTCAGGTGTTAATCACCCAGGCAGTCAGGTGTTAATCACCCAGGCAGTCAGGTGTTAATCACCCAGGCAGCAGGTGTTAATCACCCACGCAGTCAGGTGTTAATCATCCAGGCAGTCAGGTGTTAATCACCCAGGCAGTCAGGTGTTAATCACCCAGGCAGTCAGGTGTTAATCACCCAAACAGCAGGTGTTAATCATCCAGGCAGTCAGGTGTTAATCACACAGGCAGTCAGGTGTTAATCACCCAGGCAGCAGGTGTTAATCATCCAGGCAGTCAGGTGTTAATCACCCAGGCAGCAGGTGTTAATCATCCAGGCAGTCAGGTGTTAATCACCCAGGCAGTCAGGTGTTAATCACCCAGGCAGCAGGTGTTAATCATCCAGGCAGTCAGGTGTTAATCACCCAGGCAGCAGGTGTTAATCATCCAGGCAGTCAGGTGTTAATCACCCAGGCAGTCAGGTGTTAATCACCCAGGCAGCAGGTGTTAATCACCCAGGCAGTCAGGTATTAATCACCCAGGCACTCAGGTATTAATCACCCAGGCAGTCAGGTGTTAATCACCCAGGCAGCAGGTGTTAATCACCCAGGTAGTCAGGTGTTAATCACCCAGGCAGTCAGGTAACAATCACCCAAGCACTCAGGTATTAATCACCCAGGCAGTCAGGTGTTAATCACCCAGGCAGCAGGTGTTAATCACCCAGGCAGTCAGGTGTTAATCACCCAGGTAGTCAGGTGTTAATCACCCAGGCAGTCAGGTATTAATCACCCAGGCACTCAGGTATTAATCACCCAGGTAGTCAGGTGTTAATCACCCAGGTAGTCAGGTGTTAATCACCCAGGCAGTCAGGTGTTAATCACCCAGGCAGTCAGGTGTTAATCACCCAGGTAGTCAGGTGTTAATCACCCAGGTAGTCAGGTGTTAATCACCCAGGCAGTCAGGTATTAATCACCCAGGCACTCAGGTATTAATCACCCAGGCAGTCAGGTGTTAATCACCCAGGCAGCAGGTGTTAATCACCCAGTAGTCAGGTGTTAATCACCCAGGCAGTCAGGTATTAATCACCCAGGCACTCAGGTATTAATCACCCAGGCAGTCAGGTGTTAATCACCCAGGCAGTCAGGTGTTAATCACCCAGGTAGTCAGGTGTTAATCACCCAGGCAGTCAGGTGTTAATCACCCAGGCACTCAGGTGTTAATCACCCTGGCACTCAGGTGTTAATCACCCAGGCAGTCAGGTGTTAATCACTCAGGCACTCAGGTGTTAATCACCCAGGCAGTCAGGTGTTAATCACCCAGGCACTCAGGTGTTAATCACCCAGGCACTCAGGTGTTAATCACCCAGGCACTCAGGTGTTAATCACCCAGGCACTCAGGTGTTAATCACCCAGGCAGTCAGGTGTTAATCACTCAGGCAGTCAGGTGTTAATCACTCAGGCAGTCAGGTGTTAATCACTCAGGCAGTCAGGTGTTAATCACCCAGGCAGTCAGGTGTTAATCACTCAGGCAGTCAGGTGTTAATCACTCAGGCAGTCAGGTGTTAATCACCCAGGCACTCAGGTGTTAATCACCCAGGCAGTCAGGTGTTAATCACCCAGGCACTTAGGTGTTAATCACTCAGGCAGTCAGGTGTTAATCACCCAGGCAGCAGGTGTTAATCACCAGGGCAGCCAGGTGTTAATCACTAGGGCATTCAGATGTTAATCACCTGGGTAGTCAGGTGTTAATCACTAGGGCATTCAGATGTTAATCACCTGGGTAGTCAGGTGTTAATCACCCAGGCAGTCAGGTGTTAATCACCTGGGCAGTCATATGTTAATCACCCATGCAGTCAGGTGTTAATCACCAGGACAGACAGGTGTTAATCACCAGGGCAAGCAGGTGTTAATCACCCAGGCACTCAGGTGTTAATCACCAGGACAGGCAGGTGTTAATCACCCAGGCAGTCATGTTAATCAACAGGGCAGGCAGGTATTACTCACCCAGGCAGTCAGGTGTTAATCACTAGGGAAGGCAGGTGATAAACACCCAGGTAGTCAGGTGTTAATCACCATGGCAGTCAGGTGTTAATCACTAGGAGAGTCAGGTGATAATCACCCAGGTAGTCAGGTGTTAATCACCCAGGCAGGCAGGTGTTAATCACCCAGGCACTCAGGTGTTAGTCACCCAGGAAGTCAGTTGTTAGTCACCTGGGCAGTGAGGTATTAATCACCCAGGCAGTCAGGTGTTAATCACCCAGGCAGTCAGGTGTTAATCACCCAGGCAGTCAGATGTCAATCACCTAGGCAGTCAGGTGTTAATCACCCAGGCAGTCAGGTGTTAATCACCTGGGTAGTCAGATGTTAATCACCCAGGCAGTCAGGTGTTAATCACCCAGGTAGTCAGGTGTTAATCACCCAGGCAATCAGGTGTTAGTCACCTAGGTAGTCAGGTGTTAATCACTCAGGCAGTCAGGTGTTAATCACCTAGGTAGTCAGGTGTTAATCACCCAGGTAGTCAGGTGTTAATCACCCAGGCAGTCAGGTGTTAATCACCCAAGTGTTCAGGTGTTAATCACCCAGGAAGTCAGGTGTTAACCACCCAGGCGGTCAGGTGTTAATCACCTAGGTAGTCAGGTGTTAATCACCCAGGTAGTCAGGTGTTAATCACCCAGGCAGCCATGTGTTAATCACCTAGGTAGTCAGGTGTTAATCACTCAGGCAGTCAGGTGTTAATCACCTAGGTAGTCAGGTGTTAATCACCCAGGTAGTCAGGTGTTAATCACCCAGGCAGTCAGATGTTAAATCCCCCAAGTGTTCAGGTGTTAATCACCCAGGAAGTCAGGTGTTAACCACCCAGGCAGTGAGGTGTTAATCACCTAGGTAGTCAGGTGTTAATCACCCAGGTAGTCAGGTGTTAATCACCTAGGTAGTCAGGTGTTAATCACCCAAATAGTCAGGTGTTAATCACCCAGGTAGTCAGGTGTTTAATCACCCAGGCAGTCAGGTGTTAATCACCAGGCAGTCAGGTGTTAATCACCTAGCAGTCAGGTGTTAATCACCTAGGCAGTCAAGTCTTAATCATCGAGACAGTCAGGTGATAATCACCCAGGTATTCAGGTGTTAATCACCATGGCAGTCAGGTGTCAATCACCCAGGCAGTCAGGTGTTAATCACCCAGGCAGTCAGGTGTTAATCACCCAGGCAGTCAGGTGTTAATCACCCAATCAGTCAGGTGTTAATCACCCAGGCATCAGGTGTTAATCACCCAGGCAGTCAGGTGTTAATCACCCAGGCAGTCAGGTGTTAATCACCCAGGCAGTCAGGTGTTTATCACCCAGGCAGTCAGGTGTTAATCACCCAGGCAGTCAGGTGTTAATCACCCAGGCAGTCAGGTGTTAATCACCTAGGCAGTCAGGTGTTAATCACCCAGGCAGTCAGGTGTTAATCACCTGGGTAGTCAGATGTTAATCACCCAGGCAGTCAGGTGTTAATCACCCAAGTAGTCACGTGTTAATCACCCAGGCAATCAGGTGTTAGTCACCTAGGTAGTCAGGTGTTAATCACTCAGGCAGTCAGGTGTTAATCACCTAGGTAGTCAGGTGTTAATCACCCAGGTAGTCAGGTGTTAATCACCCAGGCAGTCAGGTGTTAATCACCCAAGTGTTCAGGTGTTAATCACCCAGGAAGTCAGGTGTTGACCACCCAGGCAGTCAGGTGTTAATCACCTAGGTAGTCAGGTGTTAATCACCCAGGTAGTCAGGTGTTAATCACCCAGGCAGCCATGTGTTAATCACCTAGGTAGTCAAGTGTTAATCACTCAGTCAGTCAGGTGTTAATCATCTAGGTAGTCAGGTGTTAATCACCCAGGTAGTCAGGTGTTAATCACCCAGGCAGTCAGATGTTAATCACCCAAGTGTTCAGGTGTTAATCATCCAGGCAGTCAGGTGTTAATCACCCAGGCAGCAGGTGTTAATCATCCAGGCAGTCAGGTGTTAATCACCCAGGCAGTCAGGTGTTAATCACCCAGGCAGCAGGTGTTAATCACCCAGGCAGTCAGGTATTAATCACCCAGGCACTCAGGTATTAATCACCCAGGCAGTCAGGTGTTAATCACCCAGGCAGCAGGTGTTAATCACCCAGGTAGTCAGGTGTTAATCACCCAGGCAGTCAGGTATTAATCACCCAGGCACTCAGGTATTAATCACCCAGGCAGTCAGGTGTTAATCACCCAGGCAGCAGGTGTTAATCCACCCAGGCAGATCAGGTGTTAATCACCCAGGTAGTCAGGTGTTAATCACCCAGGCAGTCAGGTATTAATCACCCAGGCACTCAGGTATTAATCACCCAGGTAGTCAGGTGTTAATCACCCAGGTAGTCAGGTGTTAATCACCCAGGCAGTCAGGTGTTAATCACCCAGGCAGTCAGGTGTTAATCACCCAGGTAGTCAGGTGTTAATCACCCAGGTAGTCAGGTGTTAATCACCCAGGCAGTCAGGTATTAATCACCCAGGCACTCAGGTATTAATCACCCAGGCAGTCAGGTGTTAATCACCCAGGCAGCAGGTGTTAATCACCCAGGTAGTCAGGTGTTAATCACCCAGGCAGTCAGGTATTAATCACCCAGGCACTCAGGTATTAATCACCCAGGCAGTCAGGTGTTAATCACCCAGGCAGTCAGGTGTTAATCACCCAGGTAGTCAGGTGTTTAATCACCCAGGCAGTCAGGTGTTAATCACCCAGGCACTCAGGTGTTAATCACCCTGGCACTCAGGTGTTAATCACCCAGGCAGTCAGGTGTTAATCACTCAGGCACTCAGGTGTTAATCACCCAGGCAGTCAGGTGTTAATCACCCAGGCACTCAGGTGTTAATCACCCAGGCACTCAGGTGTTAATCACCCAGGCACTCAGGTGTTAATCACCCAGGCACTCAGGTGTTAATCACCCAGGCAGTCAGGTGTTAATCACTCAGGCAGTCAGGTGTTAATCACTCAGGCAGTCAGGTGTTAATCACTCAGGCAGTCAGGTGTTAATCACCCAGGCAGTCAGGTGTTAATCACTCAGGCAGTCAGGTGTTAATCACTCAGGCAGTCAGGTGTTAATCACCCAGGCACTCAGGTGTTAATCACCCAGGCAGTCAGGTGTTAATCACCCAGGCACTTAGGTGTTAATCACTCAGGCAGTCAGGTGTTAATCACCCAGGCAGCAGGTGTTAATCACCAGGGCAGCCAGGTGTTAATCACTAGGGCATTCAGATGTTAATCACCTGGGTAGTCAGGTGTTAATCACTAGGGCATTCAGATGTTAATCACCTGGGTAGTCAGGTGTTAATCACCCAGGCAGTCAGGTGTTAATCACCTGGGCAGTCATATGTTAATCACCCATTGCAGTCAGGTGTTAATCACCAGGACAGACAGGTGTTAATCACCAGGGCAAGCAGGTGTTAATCACCCAGGCACTCAGGTGTTAATCACCAGGACAGGCAGGTGTTAATCACCCAGGCAGTCATGTTAATCAACAGGGCAGGCAGGTATTACTCACCCAGGCAGTCAGGTGTTAATCACTAGGGAAGGCAGGGTGATGAACACCAGGTAGTCAGGTGTTAATCACCATGGCAGTCAGGTTTAATCACTAGGAGAGTCAGGTGATAATCACCCAGGTAGTCAGTGTTAATCACCCAGGCAGGCAGGTGTTAATCACCCAGGCACTCAGGTGTTAGTCACCCAGGAAGTCAGTTGTTAGTCACCTGGGCAGTGAGGTATTAATCACCCAGGCAGTCAGGTGTTAATCACCCAGCAGTCAGGTGTTAATCACCCAGGCAGTCAGGTGTTAATCACCTAGGCAGTCAGGTGTTAATCACCCAGGCAGTCAGGTGTTAATCACCTGGGTAGTCAGATGTTAATCACCCAGGCAGTCAGGTGTTAATCACCCAGGTAGTCAGGTGTTAATCACCCAGGCAATCAGTTGTTAGTCACCTAGGTAGTCAGGTGTTAATCACTCAGGCAGTCAGGTGTTAATCACCTAGGTAGTCAGGTGTTAATCACCCAGGTAGTCAGGTGTTAATCACCCAGGCAGTCAGGTGTTAATCACCCAAGTGTTCAGGTGTTAATCACCCAGGAAGTCAGGTGTTAACCACCCAGCAGTCAGGTGTTAATCACCTAGGTAGTCAGGTGTAATCACCCAGGTAGTCAGTGTTAATCACCCAGGCAGCCATGTGTTAATCACCTAGGTAGTCAGGTGTTAATCACTCAGGCAGTCAGGTGTTAATCACCTAGGTAGTCAGTGTTAATCACCCAGGTAGTCAGGTGTTAATCACCCAGGCAGTCAGATGTTAATCACCCAAGTGTTCAGGTGTTAATCACCCAGGAAGTCAGGTGTTAACCACCCAGGCAGTGAGGTGTTAATCACCTAGGTAGTCAGGTGTTAATCACCCAGGTAGTCAGGTGTTAATCACCTAGCAGTCAGGTGTTTAATCACCCAAATAGTCAGGTGTTAATCACCCAGGTAGTCAGGTGTTAATCACCCAGGCAGTCAGGTGTTAATCACCCAGGCAGTCAGGTGTTAATCACCTAGCAGTCAGGTGTTAATCACCTAGGCAGTCAAGTCTTAATCATCGAGACAGTCAGGTGATAATCACCCAGGTATTCAGGTGTTAATCACCATGGCAGTCAGGTGTCAATGACCCAGGCAGTCAGGTGTTAATCACCCAGGCAGTCAGGTGTTAATCACCCAGGCAGTCAGGTGTTAATCACCCAATCAGTCAGGTGTTAATCACCCAGGCAGTCAGGTGTTAATCACCCAGGCAGTCAGGTGTTAATCACCCAGGCAGTCAGGTGTTAATCACCCAGGCAGTCAGGTGTTAATCACACAGGCAGTCAGGTGTTAATCACCCAGGCACTCAGGTGTTAATCACCCTGGCACTCAGGTGTTAATCACCCAGGCAGTCAGGTGTTAATCACTCAGGCACTCAGGTGTTAATCACCCAGGCAGTCAGGTGTTAATCACCCAGGCACTCAGGTGTTAATCACCCAGGCACTCAGGTGTTAATCACCCAGGCACTCAGGTGTTAATCACCCAGGCACTCAGGTGTTAATCACCCAGGCAGTCAGGTGTTAATCACCAGGCAGTCAGGTGTTAATCACTCAGGCAGTCAGGTGTTTAATCACTCAGGCAGTCAGGTGTTAATCACCCAGGCAGTCAGGTGTTAATCACTCAGGCAGTCAGGTGTTAATCACTCAGGCAGTCAGGTGTTAATCACCCAGGCACTCAGTGTTAATCACCCAGGCAGTCAGGTGTTAATCACCCAGCACTTAGGTGTTAATCACTCAGGCAGTCAGGTGTTAATCACCCAGGCAGCAGGTGTTAATCACCAGGGCAGCCAGGTGTTAATCACTAGGGCATTCAGATGTTAATCACCTGGGTAGTCAGGTGTTAATCACTAGGGCATTCAGATGTTAATCACCTGGGTAGTCAGGTGTTAATCACCCAGGCAGTCAGGTGTTAATCACCTGGGCAGTCATATGTTAATCACCCATGCAGTCAGGTGTTAATCACCAGGACAGACAGGTGTTAATCACCAGGGCAAGCAGTGTTAATCACCCAGGCACTCAGGTTTTAATCACCAGGACAGGCAGGTGTTAATCACCCAGGCAGTCATGTTAATCAACAGGGCAGGCAGGTATTACTCACCCAGGCAGTCAGGTGTTAATCACTAGGGAAGGCAGGTGATAAACACCCAGGTAGTCAGGTGTTAATCACCATGGCAGTCAGGTGTTAATCACTAGGAGAGTCAGGTGATAATCACCCAGGTAGTCAGGTGTTAATCACCCAGGCAGGCAGGTGTTAATCACCCAGGCACTCAGGTGTTAGTCACCCAGGAAGTCAGTTGTTAGTCACCTGGGCAGTGAGGTATTAATCACCCAGGCAGTCAGGTGTTAATCACCCAGGCAGTCAGGTGTTAATCACCCAGGCAGTCAGGTGTTAATCACCTAGGCAGTCAGGTGTTAATCACCCAGGCAGTCAGGTGTTAATCACCTGGGTAGTCAGATGTTAATCACCAAGGCAGTCAGGTGTTAATCACCCAGGTAGTCAGGTGTTAATCACCCAGGCAATCAGTTGTTAGTCACCTAGGTAGTCAGGTGTTAATCACTCAGGCAGTCAGGTGTTAATCACCTAGGTAGTCAGGTGTTAATCACCCAGGTAGTCAGGTGTTAATCACCCAGGCAGTCAGGTGTTAATCACCCAAGTGTTCAGGTGTTAATCACCCAGGAAGTCAGGTGTTAACCACCCAGGCAGTCAGGTGTTAATCACCTAGGTAGTCAGGTGTTAATCACCCAGGTAGTCAGGTGTTAATCACCCAGGCAGCCATGTGTTAATCACCTAGGTAGTCAGGTGTTAATCACTCAGGCAGTCAGGTGTTAATCACCTAGGTAGTCAGGTGTTAATCACCCAGGTAGTCAGGTGTTAATCACCCAGGCAGTCAGATGTTAATCACCCAAGTGTTCAGGTGTTAATCACCCAGGAAGTCAGGTGTTAACCACCCAGGCAGTGAGGTGTTAATCACCTAGGTAGTCAGGTGTTAATCACCCAGGTAGTCAGGTGTTAATCACCTAGGCAGTCAGGTGTTAATCACCCAAATAGTCAGGTGTTAATCACCCAGGTAGTCAGGTGTTAATCACCCAGGCAGTCAGGTGTTAATCACCCAGGCAGTCAGGTGTTAATCACCTAGCAGTCAGGTGTTAATCACCTAGGCAGTCAAGTCTTAATCATCGAGACAGTCAGGTGATAATCACCCAGGTATTCAGGTGTTAATCACCATGGCAGTCAGGTGTCAATCACCCAGGCAGTCAGGTGTTAATCACCCAGGCAGTCAGGTGTTAATCACCCAGGCAGTCAGGTGTTAATCACCCAATCAGTCAGGTGTTAATCACCCAGGCAGTCAGGTGTTAATCACCCAGGCAGTCAGGTGTTAATCACCCAGGCAGTCAGGTGTTAATCACCCAGGCAGTCAGGTGTTAATCACCCAGGCAGTCAGGTGTTAATCACCCAGGCAGTCAGGTGTTAATCACCCAGGCAGTCAGGTGTTAATCACCTAGGCAGTCAGGTGTTAATCACCCAGGCAGTCAGGTGTTAATCACCTGGGTAGTCAGATGTTAATCACCCAGGCAGTCAGGTGTTAATCACCCAGGTAGTCAGGTGTTAATCACCCAGGCAATCAGGTGTTAGTCACCTAGGTAGTCAGGTGTTAATCACTCAGGCAGTCAGGTGTTAATCACCTAGGTAGTCAGGTGTTAATCACCCAGGTAGTCAGGTGTTAATCACCCAGGCAGTCAGGTGTTAATCACCCAAGTGTTCAGGTGTTAATCACCCAGGAAGTCAGGTGTTAACCACCCAGGCAGTCAGGTGTTAATCACCTAGGTAGTCAGGTGTTAATCACCCAGGTAGTCAGGTGTTAATCACCCAGGCAGCCATGTGTTAATCACCTAGGTAGTCAGGTGTTAATCACTCAGTCAGTCAGGT
>NC_069413.1:62035276-62040276 GCF_026875155.1 Cherax quadricarinatus
ATTCATTAAAAGAAACGTTTTGACACTAATGACTTCATCATGTGGAATAATGAAGCCACTCGTGGCGAAATGTTTCCTTTAATAAATGACCTGAACTGCACGTGGCCTGGCTTAACAACAAGCCAGTATCTCCTCACGATCAAAACAATATCCTCACACTTCAGGGCTCAATAATGTTACGTTATGAAATAATTCCCAACTCACTCGGAATATTGCCACATAAATCTTATTTTCCAGGGTTGTCCATCAGAGTTATTCATGGAAAATTAAATGTCATGAAGAATAATCATAGGAGTTCTGAAAAAATATATCCACATTAACCGGTAAAAAAATCTGGAAACATATCCTCGCACTTCGTAAATTCTCATGATAAAATTATTACATTTAGGTATATTTGTGAGATTTTTTGACTCTGGATTTTTTTTCTTTGCAAATGCGTGTAATTATTCATATTATATTTGTTCATTATGAAGAAGCATTGGTTTTCACAATATATTTTCCTTAAAAAATCGAGAAAAAATATTCGATTTCAGGTATAAATAATTTTAAGTGTACAATTATTATATAACAATCGAAAAAATTCTAATAGCTATATATTGCTGATATCTGCACATATATGGCTATTAAGGTTGGTCCAAGATATATTCATAGTACACAGAAGTGTCTGAAGACAGAGGGAAACGTATCTCTCAGTGTATACAAACCCTGACTCGTGGAGGGACAGTGACGGGTACCTTTACCGACCTTCGTGTACTTGACAGGCTTTAAACCTAATAAACTAACCATCTTATACCGCTTGGTAGGAATAAGGATGCATTTATCTGTAAATTAATTTTTTAAACTTGTGTCCTAGGGAGAAGCTTAGGATGGGTAAGAGTTAATGGATTTCAAAGCCTATCGTCGACTAAACGAGGGTCATTCAGACATCACATAACCTCTTCACCAGTGAATATACACAGAGCGAAACACACCTCTTGATGTATCTATCCTGTTCAAAGAAGCTTTGGAAATACAAAAAGCTCCCTTATGAAAATTCTCCATATACTGTGGTTTTAACAAAATTCGATTGAAAAAATGCACGCAAAATGGAACAACGCATACTATGAAAGTTTTTGCATCCGCTATTCAATTGTAAATACACATTTTCAATCGCTTTTGCAAAAAAAAAAAAAAAATGACACTAGATGGAAGAGCTTTAGAAGAGAGTTTATTGTTTACGCTGCACCAAAAAAATATTTAGGGAGTAATAATAATAATAATAACAATATTTTGAAAATGATGATGCACACATTGCTTAATTATGATTAGCCAATATATATATATTATCGTGTTTGCATCTTTTTAGCACTGGATGACACGCAGGTGAGGACAGGTAAACAGTGAAGCTGTCTCGAGAATAACGGCCGGAAGATAGAGCTTTCACTCAGAGCGTTTTGTGCTGACTCACACGGGTTTAGAGTTTCGCAGAGTATGTTTATAACGTGCATCAACATAGGCCAATTATCTGCCATCATGTCAGAAATGACTAAATATCCATAATCTTGTAAACATTAGGTAAGAATCTAACATCCTGCAAAGAATGACTAACCATTTATCGTTATGTCAGTACTGACTAACCATCGATTATTATTTAAACAACTGACCACCCATCCATTGTCTTCTCAACATTAGCTAGGCATCAAACATCCTCTCAACTCTTCCTAACCATCCACCATCATGTCAACACACCTCAAACAATATACTGACTTCTCTCAAACAAATTCATAGATTATGCATGATTTCTAAATCCGAGAGTTTCCTTTGTTATTTCACAAAAATCCACCACTAATACCTAGCCTCAGTGAAGCCTAACTTAGACTGATTAGATATGTCAGTCACAAATTTCTCACAAGAAAATCTTGGCTGAGCTTATTCAGATCTAGTAATTTCTCTTTGTTTATATTATATACAGAGAACATTAATTGCTAAGCATAACAAATAATTTTTTTACGTAGTTTTATTTTTCAATAAGAAATGTGAAAGTAGCTAATAACTTCTAACCTATTTGGTAAAAAATTAAATGGGTATAAAGGGGTACTACCCACAGTGTAACAACGTTTCACTCGGTGTAGTGCCTTATCATGTCAATGATTGTAAGTCACTCAGTAGAAACAGTGTCCCAATTAAAGTTTGTTCTGCACCTGCATCCTTTCATCAAATTAAATAATATTTACGTTGGCTCTTTCATTGGGTTTTAAAGCCTATCGACCACACAAAAGATCAATAAGGCTGCATGATTCTTGTACATCACCCCTCAAGGATACACTAATTCTTAAGGGTAATTAAGGATGTATGTCACTTTCACATCCCCAGTCAAGGAAGCACTAATTTGTAAAATAAGGATTAAAGTAAACTCTCATCGTACATAGACTGAGAAACACACAAAACATAAACAGAACTTACCGTTGCAAACAATAAATTTAGCCTCGCTTGAATAGTGGCCTTAGTGACAGAACAATTGTGAGCCAACGCATTGCAAAAGTTTCAATAACCACCAGTCGACACATATTACACTACGAAATTGCCAAAATGCTTCCAAAAAATATTTACTCCCACAAAATTCCTATAAATTCGGCGTAGCATCTGGAAATTGCACTTCCAGAGGTCCAGAATCCCCCAGTGTGGGGAATGGGGGATGTGTTTCAATTCTTCCCCCGGTTCTTTCGGGGGTTGGGGGATGAAGGAGGAGGAGGAGGAGGAGGGTGCGTTGATGTTGCTGAAGGACTATTGATCAGAGGAACTGTAGCCTCCCATTTCCCTACGGGTTTAAGGCTTCCCTATGTTGATATAGACGTTAATACTGCTGCTGCAGAGCTGTCCAGCTTCATGCGTTTGTTTATGTTATTTCTCCCCTTTCTAAATGTAACTTTTTTTTTGTTTTTTTTTACAGTCCTCTTGAAACACGTTTCAGAGCAAGCTTTTGTTGGATCAACGTTTCGCTCTGTCTAGAGCTCCCCTCCAGGGAGGTTCATTGACGCTGGTGAGGGGCTCTTGATCTAGGGAATTGGATCTGTGCTCCAGTTCCCTGAATTGAACCTGAATACCTTCCATCCCCCCCCCACATGCGCTGTATAATCCTACGGGTTTAGCGCTCCCCCATGATTATAATAATAATAATCTGTCTAGAGCTTTAAGTACTCCGAAAGGCTCGTTTAATGATTCAAAACACGCCGCTCATTTGCCATCCGAGATTTCTGAGAAAAAAAAGAGGGAAATTTGCTTCTATTCCAACAAGCAGAAACATCAAGGATATACTAGAGACGAAATTCGAGGACGAATACCATCGGAAAACTGCAAAATGCATCAAGAATTTGAAAAAAAAAATTGTATTTACATCTATGAAAAACCGGGAACAGCTCGTATAAAATGTTCTAAATTTTGATTTCTTCTTTAAAGAAAACGAGTGAGAAATACATAATAGAAAATGGGAAGTATTATTGAGTCTGCAACGCTGGATCCAAAATGTTGTAATGCTGACGAAAGTGAAGACCATCACCCTGAACGAGGGTTGACAAATTCGCCCCAGGTCACCATCACGATGATGCTGAGCCTAGAGAAAGGATTCTTAGGATAATTTTGATGAGAACCGCAAGAGCCTAGAGTTACACGAACAATTAAGACCCCGTAAAATAAACCAGAGGTGCTGAAAAGACTTTTAGCATCGCGATGCGCAATTAGAATAACAGACTCAGTTACCTCCGCAGACAGGAGACAGAGAGCAACACAACGTCCTAAGAGAGACGGGGTAACTCGCTGGGGAATATTCGCTGTATTTCTACAAATCGATCAAGGGGGAGGAATTTTTTTTCCTTTGATCTTCGAGTTACTTTCTCGTGTCCTCCACCTTTCCCTGCCTAATCTCCTTTTTTTTCTTCCATCCATCTCATTTCTCATATTATTTAGCTTCACCGCCTTACTCTTCGTACTATTACCTGCTGTTTCTTCGAATTTAGCTTTCAGATCATTTACTTCCCTCTTTCCTTATTCCTCTCTCTCCAGCCACTCAGGAACTCACCTTGTGGTCAGTGGGACGTGTGATGCGAGAGACACGTAATATCTGGGTCAGAGCTGTATCTTGAGTGCTTTATGTACTATAAGAGGAAAGAGTGCTGCTATAGGGAGGGGAAGTTGCTGGAGTAGGAGGGGGTTGTCAGGAGTGAGAGTTGCCGAGGATGGAAGTTGCTAGAGGCGGGGGGGAAACCTGACATAACAGAACCTGGCTCAACGTAACCCAGCCTTCTAGAGCAAGATGTGTTACCTGAGCTAACCTAGCCTAATAAATAACATTAAGATATTAATTTTTAAAGGGGGAAGACCGGTAAACCAGCGGAAGGCCTTGGTCAGATGGCTAAAACCCCAGTGGTTAGTCATCACATGACTAAGAACAGCGTCATGAAACACTTGTCCTGTTTCTTGAAAATCTTACCTAAGCTAGGTTAACCTAATCTGATCTAACGTATCCTCACCTAACGTAACTTAATTCAACCTAACCTATTCTAAAAGGCGTATGCAGAAAGAAAATACGTAAACATACAAAGAAAACAAGACAGTCTTGGCACTAGGAAAACAAATTGTATTAATGTTGGTAGAATTACCGACAATATGTTAAGTAAAAGAACACAAGTGCAACTGTGACATTTTATTGTGGAAACGTTTCGCTCTCCAGGAGCCTTATCAAGAGGCTTGATAAAGCTCCTGGAGAGCGAAACGTTGCCACAATAAAATGTCACATTAGTTGCACTTGTATTTTTTTTTACCTAACAATAGAAAAACAGCTTGCCGAATCACCTGCCCTAACTAGAGTCACACTCTCACTAGAAATCATTTCTCTGTTCTCTCGCTAGCCTGCTTCTCGCTCCCCTCATGAAAACTCCCAGCAGCTTTCAACAACTCTCCAGCTGTGCAATACATTTGCAACACTCTCTCATACAGTACACCTTTCACTTCAAACCCATAAATAA
>NC_069413.1:62042776-62045276 GCF_026875155.1 Cherax quadricarinatus
CTTTCAATTAAACCTAAACATTCATATACATTTCACACTCCATGTACCCTTTTCCTCTCGCCCTTTACTCCATTTACACCCTAATCATCGCCCCTTCCTTCCTCCCTTAAAACTTACTTGCAGTCAGTCTTGAGAAACATTTAATCATCCTCCAAGAAGTGTAAAAGCAAACGCTTTGCAAAGCAAGATGGGCATAAAGGTCATTTACAACAATGCAAAGGGAGTAATAAAGAAAACTACGGAGTTAAATGGGAGAGTAGAGGAAGGAGAATCACATCGAGTAGCAACTAAGGAAACTAAGCTAGAAGGATTGAATGATACTAACTACCATTTTGTCTAAGTAACTTCCATATTTTGAGGAAAAAGAGATGAAGGTCGAAAGAGTTGGAGACGTGACTCTACTGGTCAGGTTATAATAGTTCAAAGAAATGGAAATTGCCAAAATCATCTATTTGCATCAAGACTGATTCGAATTCTGTCATAAAATTTACAGCCCCTGAAAAGGTTAGATATATTTCTCTACATATCGTAGTTTTGTATGAAGCATTAGACCAGTGTGGTTCACCCAGTGAAAGAAGTAGTGGAGGTTCTATCCTGGTCCGCTGATCACTTAATAGAGAAACAACTCTCGCAGGTTCCTTTCCTAGATTATCACAGCTCTAACATGGACCAAACATTATTTTTTTATATTTCGTCGTACTGGACGGGTTTCCCTGTCATATTTCATCGCCCTGGACGGGTTTCCCTGTCATATTTCATCGCCCTGGACGGGTTTCCCTGTCATATTTCATCGCCCTGGACGGGTTTCTTTGTCATATTGCATCGCCCTGGACGGGTTTCTTTGTCATATTGCATCGCCCTGGACGGGTTTCCCTGTCATATTTCATCGCCATAGACGGGTTTCCCTGTCATACCCTTTGCGGGTCAGCCAATTACAAGGAATTGCATAGGCTCGATCTTCCGTCCGTTAATCGCGATGCAGACGAGTTGTATACTTGTGTTCACTTTAGTGACTGAAAACGTCATGTTAGACCGGCAACATGGTGAGCACAAATGATCACTTCAGGTGACTGCAAACTCTGTATGCAATTCTGTGAAAGTCACATACCTGCAGAAGGAACCCAGACCAGGGTGGACACAAGAGTCTGACGACCCGCGCTGTCAAATGCTGTACCTTATAACGAGCGAACTTGACAGTGCTAAGCAGACGAGGCACCTCAAATATGCAAGAGAAATACGAAGAAAAAGACTTATATTCATTAGTCCGGAGTATTTTTTTTTTTCTCTCTCTTGTCCAATTTTTCAAGCTAAGCTTGATGGAAAAAATCTCTGGTATAACTGGCACTTATTTTAAAGGTCTTGAATCTTTTAACCATCACAATTTAATATTTATAAAAGAGTCAATACATTAAATAAATTTGCTAATTAATGCAAAACATATATGTTTTGCGATTTTTCGTAAAGATGTGGCAACCATTATATTAACGATTGTTTGTTCAGCATTAATTGGAACTGTTAGCCTGAGGAAAAACTCTGAGGCGGGGGAAGTGTATTATGAAGTTATCTGTTATAAAACCTTGTTTCACTACACCTAAAACAATATTTTAGAGTATAATGTTATAAGTCGCATATACATAATGGTGTGTATGTCTGTCTAATGGTCTTAAACACCTCTGTATTGAATTGATAAAGCCACTGGATGGTGAAACGTCTTCAGATGACACCCAGGTGTTGTGCATATATCTTACTCATTATCTTGAAGGTATTGTGTACCGTTAATGCCGTAATGCCTTCAGGTTATTGCCTTTTCACCATTTTAATTAATTACATTAAGTTCAACTGAAACAAAAACAGGCTAAACCCGACGTTATCCCGGATAAGACGGATCACCTCAGAGATTACAAGGAATGGCAAGATTACTGGGATTTAACTCATGTATAATGATGTATGACATACTGCTTAAATTCTGGTATACCATTTCACTCCCACATGTTCTAATCTGAGCCACACTCTCCTCAAACTGTATGGCCCTTGCGGGTTTAGCGCTTGGTTATGACTGTAATGACTCTCCTCAAAAATTCTTCACAGCTTTTAGCATCTTTCCATCAGTTCCTAAGATTTATAGCACTGTAGCCGCATAGTTGCATATGCACCTTATCGATTTTATTTTTTCCCGAATATATGATTGCAACAAGCGCTCTCTACCTTAATATTAAGTATGAAATGGTTACAATCACAACCATAATTTCTAAAGGGGTTGATCGGTAAGCCAGAGGAAGACCTCGGTCAGATGACCAAAAGCTCCAGCGGCGGGTCAGCATATGACTAAGACCAGCGTCAAGATACACTTGTGCGATTTCATGATAAATCTTACCTAACCTCTTCTTCCCTTATCAAATTATTGCTGACTTAACTGGTTCTGTTCAAACGATTCTAACTCTCCCTCTCCTGTCTAAATCCCCAATTGTTCCTCTGCAGTTATTTCTGTCCTTCCCATCAC
>NC_069413.1:62050276-62090276 GCF_026875155.1 Cherax quadricarinatus
TAAGTATTTAAAAACAACTATACATACAACTTCCAGCATTTAAAGACTAGAAGACACAATTAAACACACAATTCCCAGCACTTAGAAGCAACTACAAACAATTACGAACACAATTCTCAGCATTTAAAATGCCTACTCACAAGTACACACAATTCTGAGCATTTAGGGGCAACTAGACAGCAGTTAGCCCCAGATGACAGCAGTTAGCGTCAGGCGACAGGAGGATTCGACCCGTTACGACCCCAGAGCTCAAGACAGGAACTAAGGCGTCAATCATCAGTCACTGATAGGCCAAGTGATGAGACTACTGCAGCTTGGGACAGGGGAGAATGATGAGGTAGATGATGAGGAGGAAGAGGTGGAGGAAGATAAGAGAGAAGAGAGGAAAAAGCAAGATAAGCAAGAGAAGCAGAAAGAAGGAGAAAAAGAAAAAAAAGTAATTGTATAGTGTAGGTGCATGTTACTCCGAAATATAATAATAATAATAATAATAATATTATTATTATTATTATTATTATTATTATTATTATTATTATTATTATTATTATTATTAAATTATTTCAGATCATTATTCAATAACATACAATAGTCTGAAATCCCCTAAGTTTGAACGCTTAGTAATTTATTATTTTAAAACAGCAGTATTTGCAGAGCACTTTTCTATGTGTGTGTGGACTGGTTGCACGAGATGATGGTCCACGTTGCTACCCTTCCTCCTCCCTGGGACGGACAGAGGAGAGGAAAGGGATGAGGGAAGGGATGAGGGAAGGGGGTTGTAGAATTTTCAGAGCGGGGATGATGGGGCTCTGTTACCATGAGTCAGATAAAAGTCACGTTTAGCAGTGAAGGCTTTTTTTGTGAAGGCTTTTATCGTTCTAAAGGCGAGCTGTATGGTCACAAAGTTTCGCTCTAAGAAGAACTTTGCCATAGGATTGTCCTCCAAGGAGAGTGTTTTGCGTCCTGACTTGAAAAAGCTTACTTTACAACTATAAATTGTGACAAAGCTCTCCTTAGAGCAAAATGTTGTGATAATAAAGACTAGCTTTTGTTGCATGTCCTTGTTTGCAGAACGTTGCAACCAATAGAACATGCTGTGCTCTGTGCGTTTAAAATTAAAAGGTCCCTCATACCGGAAATACCAACCCATCTTCTTAACTTCCTTCAAGCGTTTATGTGGATTTCTTGCATACTGTTTGAAGCTAATTTCTGTTAGGCTAGGTTAAGCTGGGTTAGGTTAGGTTAGGGGAGTCAGGTTAAGTTAGGTTGCAAAACTCTACACATTACAAAGTCCTCTAAAAAAAAGTCACTGTGAGGCAAGTCTTCATTTATCTCCTCATCTACTATCTCACTGAAGAATTGGATACTTTTGCAAAATTTTGCGAATCCTTACTAGATCCTCAAAAATGTTCCAGGCAATAACAAGATAGTTGTTCTGTTTTCTCTCTTTTCTTACCTACTACAGCTGTGCTGACAATTTAAGAACAGTTTCCAGCACTGCTAAAGCAGTCTATTCTCAAATGACTCAGTGAAACGTTTAGAAACGGACGAAACACACTCATCTCTCGATTGACATTCCCGACTGGTCGACCGACTGACTTACCCGCTTGACAGACTCATCAGCTAACTTTCCCGGCTAACTGCTCGACTTATCTGACTGACTTGACCGACAGAATGCCTTTAGAAAACCTCAACGTGAGAGACAGACAAATGGCGTCGAAGTTAAGCTGCGTCTGGAAAGACGATTGCGATAATGGCGTCTCAAGCTCTTCAAGAGGATGATGTCAAGACAAAAATTTCGACGGAATTCTACCACTCACTCTCTCTCTCTATCGAATCTTTGTCATGTCAAGTTCCACAGTGATCCTGACTGCGGGCAAGACACTCGGTTCACGTCTTTCAGAGTCGTCATCTTTTATAGTCCATAGGTAAGAGAAAGAGAGGTGCATTCTGAAGGGGAGTGTGTGTGTGTCTGCTGCGTCATTAACGGATAGAGGATCGAACCTCTACTGTTAAGCTGAATGACTTACGTATGTTTAGCGTTTTACATTAAGTATAACATAGTCGAAAGGGGGGTGGCAAGAAAGGGCGAAAGCGAAAGAGAGAGAGAGGAGAGAGAGAGAAGAGAGAGAGAGAGAGAGAGAGAGGAGAGAGAGAGAGAGAAGAGAGAGAGAGAGAGAACAGAGGAGGAGGTAGGGTGAAAAAAGAGGATAACTGGAAAAGGGAAAAGAAAGAGAGAAGGATACAGTTGGAAGGTAAAACGACTCTATTGAATAAGCCCAGATCACTGAGTCCCAAAAATCCTCCTTTCCACTCTCCTCTTCTACGCTTCCTCCTCACTTCTTCACCCATTCATCCTGCTCCTCCTATTCCTCCTCCTCATCTTCCTTCCCTCCTCCCCCTCCCCAGCCACCTCGTCACTGCCACCTTGGCTTGATTAAGACCTCATTGAAGCCGTGGTGAATGAGATAGCCATCAGCGCCCCCGTAATACAAGGATCGGTCCTGATGGATGCCGCCAAGCGCAGCTCTCACATACACCAACTCCAGACCAAAGGAACCCAACTCCTCCTTTTTAATTATAACTAACACTTAAGGGTTCCACTGCATCAAGGAGAGTTCCCACAGTGTATTTTACATGTTAAAAACTCTTATCGTGTCCGAACACTGTTGTCAGAGTCTGGGTCTTGGGGGCAACGTATTATTAAAGTATTTTAAAGGCGTCTGCATTGGATAAACGAGACAAAAACGTAGGATAATGTGATCCTTCAGTGATAGCGTTTCGCCCACACTGTGGGCTTTATCAAGTTTGTGACCTGAAGTCCACTATGTGGGTCAGACGTTGTCAATTAAAGGATTGTATTGTACTGCATTTGTGTACAGTTTTTTTCTCCATTGTTTTGGTATTTTATATCATTTCTATTAAAGTGTCTGCAGTACTTAGCATTGATCAGCCTTCATGTTGGGTACAGATGAATATGGAGCCAGATGTTGGGTACAGATGAATATGGAGCTTTCATTACCCGTTTCAAAATTTGTCCAAGCTGGTTTTTAAGGCTTTTCCAACTGCCAGCTTCGCTGAGTCTTGAGCTCAACGAGTACTTTTCCCATAGTTCCTTTATTGACAAAAAGTTATTTTCTTACATCTTCCCACTACTCTTCTTTACTTTCTCTTTACTCTTTGTACTTTTATTTTTAACCACTTGATAAACTACGTTTTACTTGGGATTTACATGAATAATTATAAACAAGAGGGGTCCAGAGGTTATACTATAGCTCAACACATCTTTATTGAGGCCTCATTTAGATTTTTGCAACTCGGTTCTGGTCTCCATACTAGTGAATTGATATAAATTCGCTAGAGAACATACCAAGAAAAATGACAAAACTAATCCACTGAATAAGAAATCTTCTATACGAAGGAAGAGTGAAAACTTATAATCTACATTCTCTTATAAGACGTAGAATGAGAGGAGACATGATTGAAGTGTATAAGTGGATGATGGGCATAAATAAAAAATATATAAATAAGGTTCTGGGGATATTCCTTCGAAAAAGAACTCGAAATACTGGATTCAAGTTAAGATTTTAAAGGAAAATCCTGACTTGGAAATAAGAGTAGTCGATGAGTAGATCAGTGCC
Source organism: Cherax quadricarinatus (assembly GCF_026875155.1). Lineage (NCBI taxonomy): Eukaryota > Metazoa > Arthropoda > Malacostraca > Decapoda > Parastacidae > Cherax > Cherax quadricarinatus. Next base: position 62,053,915 of record NC_069413.1, read on the forward strand.
TGGTGGAGTCACTGAAGCTGAAACCTTGGATAGCTTCAAATTTATGCTAGATAAAGGTACCATAACAGGAACATTTTCTGATAAATATATCCTAGTGTTTGCTCACGTGCCTTTCTAAATCACACACACACACACACACACACACACACACACACACACACAGCCAAGCACGTGAAGAAACTAGAGAAAGTGCAAAGGTTTGCAACAAGACTAGTCCCAGAGCTAAGAGGTATGTCCTACGAGGAGAGGTTAAGGGAAATCAACCTGACGACACTGGAGGACAGGAGAGATAGGGGGGACATGATAACGACATACAAAATACTGAGAGGAATTGACAAGGTGGACAAAGACAGGATGTTCCAGAGATTGGACACAGTAACAAGGGGACACAGTTGGAAGCTGAAGACACAGATGAATCACAGGGATGTTAGGAAGTATTTCTTCAGCCACAGAGTAGTCAGTAAGTGGAATAGTTTGGGAAGCGATGTAGTGGAGGCAGGATCCATACATAGCTTTAAGCAGAGGTATGATAAAGCTCACGGCTCAGGGAGAGTGACCTAGTAGCGATCAGTGAAGAGGCGGGGCCAGGAGCTCGGACTCGACCCCCGCAACCTCAACTAGGTGAGTACAACTAGGTGAGGTGAGTACACACACTCACACATTTTTCAACACGTCGGCCGTCTCCCACCGAGGCAGGGTGACCCAAAAAAAGAAACACTTTCACAATCATTCAGCATTTTTCACCATCATTTATGCATAATCATTGTCTTTGCAGAGGCGCTCAGATATGACAGTTCAAATGTCACTCCAAACAGCCAATATTCCAAACCCCTCCTTTAAAGTGTAGGCATTGCACTTCCTGCCTCCAGGGTTCAAGTCCGGTTAACCGGTTTCCCTGAATCCCTTCACAAAATATTTCCTTGTTCTCACTCCAACAGCTCATCAAGTCCTAAAAAAACCATTCGTCTCCATTCACTCCTATTTAACACACTCGCACATGCCTGCTATATGTCCAAGCCTCTTGCACACCAAACCAATTTTACACCCTCCCTCCATCCTATCCTAGGACGACCCCTACCCCTCCTCCCCTGTACTACAGTTTTATACACCCTCCAAGCCATCCTATTTTGCTCCATCCTCTCTAATTGACCAAAGCACCCCAACAATCCTTTCTCAGCCCTCCGAATAATACTTTTAGTAACTCCGCACCTCCTCCTAATTTCCACACTACGAATTCTCTCCATAATATTTGCACCACACATTACCCTTAGACATGATATCTGCACTCCCCAGGCCTCCTTCTTGCTGCAACATTTACAACTCATGCTTCACACCCATATATCAGTGTTGGTACCGCTATACTTTCATACATTCCCTTCTTTGCATCATGGATAACATTCTTTGTCTCCACGGAAACCTCAAATGCACCAACCACCCTTTTTTTCCTTCATCAATTCTATGATTTACCTCGTCCTTCATAAACCCATCGTGATATCCAATATTTCTTTACCTAACTCGTTTGATACCCTCATCAATTTACTCTTATCTATATTCACTATCAACTTTCTTACTCTATGTATACACACACACACACGCACACACACACACACACACACACACACACACATATATATATATGTATATATGTATATATGTATATATGTGTGTATATATTATATATATATATATATATATATATATATATATATATATATATATATATATATATATATATATATATATATATATATATATGATCACAAAGATCTATTTCGCAACTAGAGAAAGTGCAAAGGTTTGCAACAAGACTAGTCCCAGAGGAGAGGTTAAGGGAAATCAACCTGACGACACTGGAGGACAGGAGAGATAGGGGGACATGATAACGACTTACAAAATACTGAGAGGAATTGACAAGGTGGACAAAGACAGGATGTTCCAGAGACTGGACACAGTAACAAGGGGACACAGTTGGAAGTTGAAGACACAGATGAATCAAAGGGATGTTAGGAAGTATTTCTTCAGCCACAGAGTAGTCAGGAAGTGGAATAGTTTGGGAAGCGATGTAGTGGAGTCAGGATCCATACATAGCTTTAAGCAGAGGTACGATAAAGCTCATGGTTCAGGGAGAGTGACCTAGTAGCGACCAGTGAAGAGGCGGGGCCAGGAGCTTGGACTCGACCCCTGCAACCTCAACTAGGTGAGTACACACACACACACACACACACACACACACACACACACACACACACACACACACACACATATATATATATATATATATATATATATATATATATATATATATATATATATATATATGTATATATATATGTATGTATAAGTACATTTCTCTATGGGGAAGTGGAACAAAATTCTTCCTCCGTATGCCATGCGTGTCGTAAGAGGTGACTAATATATATATATATATATATATATATATATATATATATATATATATATATATATATATATATATATGTCGTGCCGAATATGTAAAACTGGTCAATTAGCAAGAACTCATTTAAAATTAAGTCCTTTCTGAAATTTTCTTTTATACGTTTAAAGATATATTTTTTTCATTAATGTTGATGCAAAAATTAATAATTTTGTACCAAAAGGAACTTAGAAAACTTACCTAACCTTATTATAACAAGAACAATTTATTTTAGCCTAAACCAACTAAATATATTTTAGATTTGTTTACGATAATTTAATATTAAACAAACACAATCAAATATATTTTTTCGTTAGGTTCAGAATGATTTTAGCGATATTATTGCATACACAAATTTTCACTTGTCTTATATGGCAAGATGAGCGTTGCTATTTAAGCCAAGATCGCAAGTTCTGCTTATTCGGCACGACATATATATATGTATATATATATATATATATATATATATATATATATATATGTCGTGCCGAATATGTAAAACTGGTCAATTAGCAAGAACTCATTTAAAATTAAGTCCTTTCTAAAATTTTCTCTTATACGTTTAAAGAAATATTTTTTTCGTAAATGTTAATGCAAAAATTTATAATCTTGCACCAAAAGAATCTTAGAAAACTTACCTAACCTTATTATAACAAGAACAATTTATTTTAGCCTAACCCAACTAAATATATTTTAGATTTGTTTACAGTAATTTAATACTAAACAAGCCCAGTGAAATATATTTTTTTCGTTAGGTTCAGAATGATTTTGGCGATATTATTGCATACACAAATTTTCACTTGTCCTGTATGGCAACATGAGCATTGCTATTTAAGCCAAGATCGCAAGTTCTGCCTATTCGGCACGACATATATATATATATATATATATATATATATATATATATATATATATATATATATATATATATATATATATATATATATATATATATATATATATATGATCACAAAGATCTATTTCGCAACAAACTATCCATTTCATTGTTGTATGCTGAGTCTGTTGCATCCAGCTCAGCATCAAGTGGTTGTCTCAGCAGCAAATGTAAACTGTCATCACCTGCCCAAGGCAGATATATCCCCAAGTTGGTGATTGATGATCCTCTGGGCAACGGGCCCTCTCTCTCTCTCTCTCTCTCTCTCTCTCTCTCTCTCTCTCTCTCTCTCTCTCTCTCTCTCTTTTCTCTCTCTCTCTCTCTCTCTCTCTCTCTCTCTCTCTCTCTCTCTCTCTCTCTCTCTCTCTCTCTCTTCTCTCTCTCTCTCTCTTCCCTCTTTTCTCCAGTCTCACTCATACCCACTTTTACTCGCAGAACTGATCACGACCCGCAGTAATGCCAGAGAATATCTACGCCCTTTTTAACTGTGACGAGCAAAGAGGAGAGAGAGAAAGAGAGAGAAAGTTTGCATTTTCCGCCCTTTACAAGAATTTGGAACGGGGCAGACTAATCAGTTCCGTGAATGCCACGAAATGAGGAAACGCCCATCCTGTTGGGTATAAAAAGACGTAATGCGGAGGGCAAGCCTTCGTTATAGATTACTTTATTATATTCAACGTTCACTTTTTTGTGGAGCTTTAATATATATTGTGACCTGCTAAGGCTTGATTCCGAATAAATCGTGGTCGTTTTACACGCTTGTTGACTTGTTGTCTATACTTTGCATGACAACTGTATATGGACCGTAACGAGAAGCAAGAGGCTAGTACACCAAAAGGGGATTAGGATGAAATTAGCTCAGAGGCACCCACACTACCGTATGTCCTCGGATCAAGGTAAAACACCTGGCACTGCTGGGTGCTTGATTCTTGTAGGATTGCGTGGTCCAGTGGGTTAGAGCGTCACGTGTGATATACGCTCACCATGAGGCGGGCCAAAACGACATGGGTTCGAATCCTCGGCTAGTAGCAGTGTTGTTACTGATGACGATACCGATACCTTTTCCTATGTTTTATATTTTTGAAATTATAATGACTGTGTTTATTGTGCACTAAGCAAATGTTTAGTGCACAGTGGGTATTAATAACACAAGAAGACTGGATATTGAATAGTTACTGGTTGTCAAAGGGACTTGTCGATATTGTGTGCTCACCTATATGTGATTGTAAGGGTCGAGTCATCTGTTCGAACCTCAACGGTTCAGTAATTTGTTTGAAATCGTGTTATTACGATTTGGCGAATCACGAAAAGGTTAGGTGAATGAAGTCGTTGGAATGTGATGAATTGTGGGTTTGTGGACTACTGCAGGAGATACACTGTGAACCATTGCAGAAGATGGCCTTGACTGAAGTCAAAAATGAGAGTTGTAGCTTATTTGTGTAAAATCCAGTAGAGGCTGACTTCACCACTCGCCAACACTTATTTTACGTTAGTCACCGGTATTAATGACAACACCTGCACATCTGGGGGAAGTGACAGACCTATGGACTAGGGTGAAAATTAACACAAGTGCTGTACACATAGTGCTGCATACGATTTAAGCTGTAAGTGGCGAGTTATTAGAGTTACGTTAAGGCAACAATTCTGTCATTTGTGGTAATTAGCACAAATGAAGACAAGCACTTACATACCTTATAACAGTCGATGCACTAATAAAACAGTTAAGGAGCACGTGGAGAAATGAAGAACGAGGTTCACCTTGCAACACAGGGAAAGCAGATAGAAGAGAAATTAGGCTGATATAGGGAGGAACCAAATTGAACGAGCATATCTCAGATCTATAGGTGGCGTTGGCAGGCCAGGTAGACAACAACAAAAAAAAAGAAGCTGGGAACTGTAGCCAACAGGCTGCAGCACTGCCAGAGGAACCAGAAGAAAAAGAATAAAACCTATCACAGACTTTTCCCCCTAACTGCACGTTGCAGTCACTCTCGTGAATATACGCTTGCTCTGCGACAAGAGTATATTCACATGATTGAGTCAAGTCTGTCTATTTTCTTCCAAGTTCTGCGTGAGGAAGTTCGCTGAAGTTTCTGCTCTAGGTTTCTTTCTTCGTGGCGTTGGTTGACTCTAGTGGCTAACATTTTCGTGTTCCGTCGTGCGTTCTTCGAGCTCACCTCAGAGGCTCCATGTTGTTGAACACTACAGCAGCAACGTGGATCTTTATTTAGAAGATACAATACATCACTCGTAAGAGTTTATAGTGTTGGCAACAGACACCATTTTAAATAAACAAGAGCTTTCATCTACTTTTGTTCATCTCAAGAAAATTTATTTATTTTTTGACCAGCAGTCTTTGACTGACTTTTACCTGTCCAGGGATACCTAAAAGACTATGCCACCACACTTTCTAATAATGTCGATGAAATTTTCTATAATGCTAGAAGAATGGGACTTTACCTCTGCGGGAAACTCAACTCAACTGAACGAAAACGTCAATGAACTCCAGAAAATGAACCAAGAATTAATCTGGCAAAGCGGCAAGTTAAGAGGCAAGACCATGAGCTGAAGCTCGACCTCTGCAACCACAAAGAGGTGAGCGCGCGCACACAAATACACACGATAAAGCTCATGGAGTCGGGAGGGAGGGAGTGGACCTAGTAGCGGCCAACGAAGAGGTGGGGCCAGTATTTGTGACTAGATCCCCTGCAATCACAAACAGGTGAGTACAGTGGCGTGTGTATATATAATATCCGTACATTGGGTAGTAAACAAGGAGGGATGATGTTGTTGATAGGTGTTTACATTGAACAGGAATGTTAAATTTGATTACATCTGTCAAATTAACATTAAGCTATTTTAGTGTATAGACTACAGCATGTGTAGGTTTGTTGTTACATTGTTTAGCAGTCTGTAGGTATGAACCTGGCGTAACCAGCCAGTAACTTTACGGCACATGAAAATAGGGTAGCAGTGGCCCTACGACAGGCCACGGCAGTAGCCATCACTGACTTACCGATCTGACTCAGTGGTCTGAGTGCAAAGGAGCAGACAGTCTCAACAGTATCTGTAGTAGGGCGTAAGAGAACAACGACCAGCAACGCCGGGGAAATGTAGGCTAAGATGTGAGGTCAGGAGCTGGGACTCGATCCCCGTGAGCAATACTTGGGTAGTACACGCACACGCCACGATATTGAATTTCATTGATTTCCGAAGCGCCTCACTAGTGAACCAGACCAAGAATGGGCTACGCAGTTGTTAGTAAATAATCTGGTAGGAATTTGGTGGTAAAACTGCTAAACGTGTGCGGAACACCTTCTTTCCTCACTGGGAAGACTTGCCCCACAACGGCAAGATGGGGAGGAGGAAGAGGAAGAATAGCAGCAGCAGTAGCAGCAGCAACAGTAGTAGCAGCAGCAACACTAGTAGCAGCAGTAGCATCAGCAAATTGTATCAGCAATAGCAGCATTACTAGCAGCAACCGCAGCAGCAACAGAAGCATCAACAGCATCAGTAGCAGCAGCACAAGAAAGAGCAGCAGCAGCAGCAGTAGTATTAGTGGTAGTAGTAGCAGGAGCAGCAGTAGAAGTAGCACCAGCAGAGGCAGAAACATCAACAGCTGTAACAAGAGCCGGCAGAGATGAACCATGAAAAGGACGAAAAGAGAAAGAAGTGGAAAACGAGAAGGGGAATGAAAATAGAATTATTATTATATTTCCTGGTGAGCACTAAACACTTATGGATCATACAGCGCCTATGGAATGAGATCTATTTGGATTTGATCCCACAAATATATTTTGTCCAATCACAGACATTATATACACTGTGAGCAACTCTCAGCTATTTGGTATGACTGATTTTGTCCAGCCATTCAAAATACACTTCTCTACGAGTTACTAATGTAAATAGGAAGGCAAGAAATAGAAGAATGAATGTAAGGTTAATGAAGACGAAGAGAATAAAAGTTTAGGAAGCAGTGGTGGTTATGGTGGAGGAGAAAGAGGAGGAGGAAGTGTAGGAGGAGGAGGAGGAGGAGGAGGAGGAGTAGAAGAAGGCACTCTTCAAATCCCTGCAGTTACAACATACACAACCAGGCGCCATTATGCCCCTCTCGACGACTGGGTTTCTCTGGGGAAGAGATTGAAAGAAAACAGATACTGAAGTTCAGGAACATGTAAAGAGAGTGAAGACGACTTTGAGAGGCAAGATGGAGGCTGAGGCACTTGACGGAGCAAGAGAGAAGAAGAGGCGATATTGTCTGGCGTTGGTGATTACGTTGTCAACCTGTCAGGCTGTCAACTTCGGGTAAAACACAGAGCCATTATGTAAGAAAGACATATATATGCAGTTTCCAAGACATTTATTGGATTGACAAAGCCCCTGGTGGGCGAAACGTCCCCTTAATGAATGTCCCAATATTGCATATGTGTCTTAAATGTCGGTATTAATCAACATTTGTAACAACAGAGGCATTAGCTGCCGCCTCGTGGTATAAGCATACGGAAACACAAATACACATGCACACACTCTCCTGCATAGTATCGGAACCTATCCCACCCAACAAATTAGTTTTCAATTCTTTTTTCTTCGTAAACAGCTCATTTTACAGGATAAGAGCAGTGATCCTCCACTTATCTGACGTTATACGTACTAGCAGTCTCCAGGAAAAAACTAAATCCCAGGTACCTATTTACAGCTGTGTGAACAAGGCGCAGAGGAGTGAGGAGACATGCCATTTATCTCTGCTTACTTTAAAACCAATTTCAAGGATTAAAGTAAACATTGTCTTGTGGTGGACAGGTTATGTGCAGCCTTAATGACCCTCGTGTAGTCGATACCCCTTAAACCCCATTAACAGTCAACCAATCAGATATCGTTTTAAGAGACGCAGAGGTAAAGGAGAGAGAAATCATTCAGTGGAGGTCCCTTGATGCCGGTGAAGGGATCTTGATTCAAGACATTGGAGCTACCCTTCCCCTCCCTGTTTTCCATTGATAAAGCGATGTATGATCTTCATTACTTTCACCCTCACCCAGTGAATGTACTACTACTGTTACTACTACTAATACTGCTACTGCTGCTGCTGCTGCTACTACTACTGCTACTACTGCTACTACTACTGCTACACCTACCACTACTACTGCTGCTGCACCTACTGCTACTACTACACAATTACTAATTCTACTACTATTATTATTATTACTATTATTACTACTACTGCTGCTGTTATTATTATCATTGCTACTACTACAACAGCACTAATACTACTACTATATATATATATATATATATGTCGTGCCGAATATGTAAAACTTGCGATCTTGGCTTAAATAGCAACGCTCATCTTGCCATATAAGACAAGCTAAAATTTGTGTATGCAATAATTTCGCAAAAATCATCCCAAACTTAACGAAAAATATATATTTCACTGTGTATGTTTAGTATTAAATTATTTTAAACGTATCTAAAATATATTTAGTTGGATTAGGCTAAAATAAGTTGCGCTTGTTATAATAAGGTTAGGTAAGTTTTCTAAGATTCTTTTGGTGCAAAAATCATAAATTTTTACATTAACATTAATGAAAAATATATATCTTTAAACGTATAAGAGAAAATTTCAGAAAGGACTTAATTTCAGAAGGATATAACTTAAAACCATGCTGAAGCACATTGGTGTGCCCGGGCTGGGAAAGAAACATGGCTTGTAAACCAGGCTGCCCAGCTTTTGAGGTACCTGTGGCCTAGAGTGTCACTTGGGGAACCTTGCCAGCCTCCCCTAAAGTGGTTTCGAATACTGCATTAAGCATGTTTTCCCTGGTGCGAGAACATATGTAGTCGTGGAGCCTCAGAGACTAATTTCAACCTTATCCTATTTGGGGTACCAGCCTTCAAGAGCAGTCTATATAATAATGAAATCACGAAACAAGTGATTTTGAATCATTAACACAACTGTATATACACATACACAAATATCTCGGGATCTGACAAGAAAGTGTCGCGAAGTCCGAAGTTGTCGTGGGAAGTTGACAAGACATACTTGGGCATTACTGGCATAATTTTAGGTTGGGTTCTGAGCTCTCCCAAAACAAAAAATCTCCGAAAATGACGAACAAACGTCCGCTGCTGACCGAAAAATCCCTGGCATTGAAGACAAATCCCCGCCAAGTCGCGATTAATCTCAGGTTTGACGGAGAAGACATATAGAAAAATGAAGAGAATCACTGAGATTCGAGGGAAATCGCTGGGAATACTAAGGAGAAGAAAGAGGACCAAAAGAGAAAAAAAGTAAGGTGATGAAAAGGGAAAGAGGAAGGGAAGGAAACAGTATATGTTGATGAGGTGGATGTTGACGGGGAGGAGGAAGAGGTGGAGGAGGGAGGAGGGAAGGAGGAAGAGGAGGGCAGAAAGATGAGGAGGAGGAGGAGGAAGAGTAAAAAAAGAAAGAAGTTGACGGAGAAGAGGAGGAGGAGGAGGAGGAAGGAAGAAGAAGAGAAGAAGAAGAAGAAGAAGAAGAAGAAGAAGAAAGAAGAAGAAGAAGAAGAAGAAGAAGAAGAAGAACAACAACAACAACAACAACAACAACAACAACAACAACAACAACAACAACAACAACAACAACAACAACAACAACAACAAACAACAACAACAACAAGAAAAATAGGTGAAATAAGAAAAAATAATCAAGAAGAGAGACAGTGGCAGGGCAATGAAAGCAAGAGACAAGGAGGAAATGCAATGAATGTTGGAGAAGAGAGAATATTAAGGAGAAAGCAGGGAGGGTGGAGGAAACAGAGGAGAGGAGGGGATGAGGATGAAAGGAGAGGTGGGGAGGACAGCGATGGCTTTCCTTAATTTGGCCTCAAGCGTCGTAACAGAATATGGAGAGAGAGAGTCCTCCAGTCCACGGGATTTGGGAGCTTATACTCCCTAATTAGTGACGGGGCAAGAGGAGAAGAGGAAGGTAAGAAGAGAAGAGGGAAGCAAGAGAAGAAGAGGAAGGTAAGAAGAGAAGAGGGAAGCAAGAGAAGAAGAGGAAGGTAAGAAGAGAAGAGGGAAGCAAGAGGAGAAGAGGAGGGTAAGAAGAGAAGAGGGAAGCAAGAGAAGAAGAGGAAGGTAAGAAGAGAAGAGGGAAGCAAGAGGAGAAGAGGAGGGTAAGAAGAGAAGAGGGAAGCAAGAAAAGAAGAGGAAGGTAAGAAGAGAAGAGGGAAGCAAGAGGAGAAGAGGAGGGTAAGAAGAGAAGAGGGAAGCAAGAGAAGAAGAGGAAAGTAAGAAGAGAAGAGGGAAGCAAGAGGAGAAGAGGAGGGTAAGAAGAGAAGAGGGAAGCAAGAGAAGAAGAGGAAGGTAAGAAGAGAAGAGGGAAGCAAGAGAAGAAGAGGAGGGTAAGAAGAGAAGAGGGAAGCAAGAAAAGAAGAGGAAGGTAAGAAGAGAAGAGGGAAGCAAGAGGAGAAGAGGAGGGTAAGAAGAGAAGAAGGAAGCAAGAGAAGAAGAGGAAGGTAAGAAGAGAAGAGGGAAGCAAGAGAAGAAGGGGAAAGGTAAGAAGAGAAGAGGGAAGCAAGAGAAAAAGAGGAAGGTAAGAAGAAGAAGAAGAGCAAGAGAAGAAGAGGAAGGTAAGAAGAGAAGAGGGAAGCAAGAGGAGAAGAGGAGGGTAAGAAGAGAAGAGGGAAGCAAGATAAGAAGAGGAAGGTAAGAAGAGAAGAGGGAAGCAAGAGAAGAAGAGGAAGGTAAGAAGAGAGATGGTAGCAAGAGGAGAAGAGAAAGGTAAGAAGAGAAGAGGGAAGCAAAGGAGAAGAGGAAGGTAAGAAGATAAGAGGGAAGCAAGAGGAGAAGAGGAAGGTAAGAGAGAAGCAAGAGGTAAGAAAGATAAGAGAAGAGGGAAGCAAGAAAAAGGAGATAAAGTTAAAAGAAGAGAGAAGCAAGAAGAAGGCAAGAGGAGAATAAAGAAAGAGAAGAAGGGGGTGAAAGAAATGAAAAGTTGAGGCGAAGGAAGGTAAAAAAAGGGGAGACACGGAGGTAAAATGAAAGAGAGGCAAGAAGAAGAAGAAAAAGAAGAAGAAGAAGAAGAAAAAGAAGAAGAAGAGAGAGAGAGAGAGAGAAAGAGAGAGAGAGAGAGAGAGAGAGAGAGAGAGAGAAAAGAGAGAAAAGAGAGAGAGAGAGAGAGAGAGAGAAGAGAGAGAGAGAGAGAGAGGAAAAGAGAGAGAGAGAGGACGTATAGAGAGAAGAGAGGAAGAAAAGATGTAGGGAAGTGGAGGTGATTAATGATTTAGAAGAAGGGGTAAGAGAGAGAGAGAGAGAGAGAGAGAGAAAGAGAGAGAGAGAGAGAGAGAGAGAGTGAGAGAGAGAGAGAGAGAGAAGAGGAGAGAGAGAGAAAAGGAGAGAGAGAGAGAGAGAGAGAGCGAGACGTATAGAGAGAAGAGAGGAAGAAAAAGATGTAGGGAAGTGGAGGTGATTAATGATTTAGAAGAAGGGGTAGAGGGGAGAGAGAGAAGAGGAGAGAGAGAGAGAGAGAGAGAGAGAGGAAAGAGAGAGAGAGAGAGAGAGAGAGAGAGAGAGAGGGAGAGAGAGAGAGAGAGAGAGAGAGAGAGAGAGAGAGAGAGAGAGAGAGAGAGAGAGAGACAACCTGGAAAATGCGAAGAGCAAGATGAGTAGAGGATAATGTGAAGAAGAAAGAAAGGAAGGCAGATAATGACTGAAGACAGAACGAGAGAAACAAAACAGTGATTTTTTTTCCAAAGGACTCTGACCAGGCGGTCATTCCCAAACAAAGGTCTGACCCTCATCTATCCAATTATATACCACAATACCAACAAAAGTCTAACCTCTATCCCTCTAATTATAAACCATTCAAACAAGCAAACATTCAATAAAACAAGAAATAATTAAAAGTTAGCATCCTATGTGTCTTCAGAAATTAGTGCGATTAACGTTAAAAACATTACCTACAAGTTCCCCGAGATCCCCGCAGCTAACCCGGTGATCATTAAATCCCCGACAGAATATGTGACGGAATCTGAAAGACCGAAGCTGTGGCCTGGTAATTAAAATATGCGGCAGAGGGGAAAGAGAAGGGGACGTGAAATAAGACCCGAGAACTGGGAGTAGATACAGCAATTCAGGGAAAGTGGGGAAGGAACAGGGAAGATAGAGTGGACCGATAAGTGAGATAGGGGGAAGGAAGAGGGTGATATGTAAAAATCGAGAGAAAAAACATAGAGATGACTTGGAAAGACTACAGACACGGCTAGGAAAATGGCGACCTGATTGTAATTTATCCAAGCAAGTGCAAAATTATGCAAATTTAGGCAGTATACAAAGGAGACTAGTGACGTGGTATAGACTCCGGGCACAGAATTTGCAAACTTTCGACAAGGGAAATGGTCCTTAGGGGTAAGCATAGTACCGAACATTTTAGCGGATGCACAGAACATCTAAATACACTGATGGCAGAGCAGTATAAGTATATAATCAGAAAATGATAATCACACACACACACACACACACACACATACACACACACACACACACACACACACACACACACACACACACACATACACACACACACACACATACACACACACACACACACATCAGTAACTTCCATAAACTACTTTCCTTTCTTTAGTCGCTTTTCTTCAAATCCAACTAAATCTATCTCTTCAACTTTGTTTCCCCAGAATCGTAGACGTTAATGTCTCACAACACTGATAAAAGTCGGGATTGCTTCGTTAATAAGGTTAACTTCCTGTAACTTCTAGTGTGTTAATTACTTTTACGGTACTCGTTCAGTAATATTGCCTTTTATAAATGAAAGTATATAAGTGGCACTACGGTGGCAGTGAAGCCAAGTGATGTCTGGTCAAGATGCTTCCCATGTACCACATACTCACAGCGTCTAGCATGCATGGCGTCTATCAGACGTGGTGTCCAGCATGTCTGGCGTCCAGTATACCTGGGGTCCAGCATGCCTGGCGTCCATCATGCCTGACGTCCAGTATGCCTTGCCTCTATCATACGCGGTGTCCAGCAAGTCTGGCATTCTTTCCCGCAACGCCGGCCTGTGCAGCTATTTTCTTGTCTGTCTGCTGCTCCGAGGTGCTCCTGCAATAAAAATGCGTTCTACTTTCCTTAGTTTCAGATGGTTGAATTGTAATCACTGAAAATGAACATAAGAACATAAGAACATAAGAAAGGAGGATCACTGCAGCAGGCCTGTTGGCCCATACTAGGCAGATCCTTCACAATCCATCCCACTAACAAAACATTTGCCCAACCTAATTTTCAATGCTACCCAAGAAATAAGCTTTGATAACTCTATCCACTCATTTGCAAGTCCCACTCAAATCCAACCCCTCTCACTCATATATTTATCTAACCTAAATTTGAAACTACCCAAAGTCCTAGCCTCAATAACCCAACTAGGTAGACTGTTCCAATCATCAATTGCCCTATTTCCAAACCAATACTTTCCTATGTCCTTTCTAAATCTAAACTTATCCAATTTAAATCCATTACTGCGGGTTCTCTCTTGGAGACACATCCTCAAGACCTTATTAATATCCCCTTATTAATACCCATCTTCCACTTATACACTTCGATCATGTCTCCCCTCACTCTTCGTCTAACAAGTGAATGTAATTTAAGAGTCTTCAATCTTTCTTCATAAAGAAGATTTCTAATGTTATGTATTAATTTAGTCATTCTACGCTGAATGTTTTCTAACGAATTTATGTCCATTCTGTAATATGGAGACCAGAATTGAACTGCATAATCTAGGTGAGGCCTTACTAATGATGTATAAAGCTGCAGTATGACCTCTGAACTTCTGTTGCTTACACCTCTTGATATAAATCCCAGTAATCTATTTGCCTTATTACGTACGCTTAGGCATTGCTGTCTTGGTTTAAGGTTGTTGCTCACCATAACCCCAAGTCCTTTTCGCAATCTGTATGGCTAAGTTCTACATCATTTAACTTTTAAGTGCTAGGGTTATGGACACTCCCGAGCTTCAGAACCTTGCATTTATCTACATTGAACTGCATCTGCCACTTTTCTGACCAAGAATAGAGTTTGTTTAAATCCTCCTAAAGTTCCCTAACATCAACGTTTGAATCAATTATCCTACCTATCTTTGTGTCATCGGCGAATTTGCTCATATCACTAGTAATTCCCTCATCAAGATCATTGATATATATTATAAACAACAACGGGCCCAAGACTGATCCCTGTGGAACGCCACTTGTTATTGATCCCTACTCGGATTTAACTCCATTTATGGACACTCTCTGCTTCCTGTCTGTGAGCCATGACTCGATCCACGAGAGCACTTTTCCCCCAATGCCATGAGCTGCCACTTTCTTTAACAGTCTTTGGTGCGGAACTCTATCAAAAGCCTTACTAAAATCTAACAATATCAAATTCTTTATCGTGGTCAACAGCCTCAAAAGCTTCACTGAAGAAAGTTAATAAATTAGTTAGACAAGACCGGCCTCTTGTGAATCCATGCTGAGTATCATTAATCAAGCTATGCTTATCGAGATGGCTTCTTATAATCTCAGCTATAATTAACTCTAGTAATTTGTCTACAGTTGAGGTCAGGCTTATTGGGCGGTAATTTGACTGTAACGACTTGTCCCCTGTTTTAAAAATAGGAATTACATTAGCCATCTTCCACATATCAGACACTACACCTGTTTGAAGAGATAAATTAAAAAATATTAGTTAATGGTTCACAGAGTTCCATTTTGCATTCCTTAAGAACCCTTGAAAAAACCTCATCAGGACCCGGCGACTTATTTTGCTTCAGTCTGTCTATCTGCTTCACAACCATTTCACTAGCGACTGTGATGTTACATAATTTATATTCTTCTAGCCCACTATGAAAATTAATTACTGGAATATTGTTAGTGTCTTCCTGTGTAAAAACTGAGAGAAAATAATTATTAAAAATCGAGCACATTTCATTCTCTTTGTCAGTAAGGTGCCCATAGTTATTTTTAAGGGGACCTATCTTATCTCTAACTTTTGTTCTATAGACCTGGAAAAAACTTTTTGGGTTAGTTTTAGAATCCCTAGCAACTTTAATTTCACAGTCCCTTTTAGCTTTTCTTATCCCCTTTTTAATGTCCCTCTTAATGTCAATATACTGATTCATAAGATGACCCTCACCTCTTCTGATACGCCTATAAATTCCTTTCTTATGCCCTAGTAGATATTTCAGCCTATTATTCATCCATTTTGGGTCATTTCTATTTGATCTAATTTCTTTATACGGGACAAACGTTCTTTGAGCAGCATGTATAGTGTTCAGAAAACTGTCATATTGATACCTGTTAGGTAAGACACATATGCAACAGTTAGATATCTTTATTTCGAAACGTTTCGCCTACACAGTAGGCTTCTTCAGTCGAGTACAGAAAGGTTGATAGAAGCAGAAGATACTTGAAGACGATGTAATCAGTCCATCACCCTTAAAGTTTTGAGGTGGTCAGTCCCTCAGTCTGGAGAAGAGCATTGTTCCGTTGTCTGCTTCTATCAACCTTTCTGTACTCGACTGAAGAAGCCTACTGTGTAGGCGAAACGTTTCGAAATAAAGATACCTAACTGTTGCATATGTGTCTTACCTAACAATCTGTCGGTATTTCATACCATTTTAATGTTCATATTGATACCTCTCTTCGTTACCCCAGTGAACAGATGATAAGTGTTCTCTAAGCCCATCGTAATCTGCTAAGCGAAAATCTGGGACTGTTACTGAGTTATCCCTACTATCGTACTTCCATTTAATGCTAAATGTAATTGATTTGTGTTCGCTAGCACCGAGTTCCTCTGAAATTTCTAAATTATTAACAAGGTATTCATTGTTTGCCAGAACTAAGTCAAGTAGGTTATTACCCCTTGTAGGTTCTGTCATAAACTGCTTCAAAAAACAATCCTGAACTACTTCTAAGAAGTCGTGTGATTCTAAATTCCCAGTCAAGAAATTCCAATCAATATGACTGAAGTTAAAGTCTCCTAGAATTACTACATTATCGTGTCTTGCGGCCCTAACAATTTCCTCCCATAGTAGTCTCCCCTGGTCCCTATCTAAATTTGGGGGACGGTATATCACACCTAAAATAAATTTTTCATGCCCCTCTGAAAATTAATTCCATCCAAACAGACTCTGTATGTGTTACTTCAGACTTAATACCCGTTTTTATGCAACAGTTCAAGCGATCTCGGACATACAATGCCACCCCACCCCACTTCCCGATACTTCTATCTACTTGGAACAATTTAAAACCCTGAATGTGACATTCCGCAGGCATGTCCCGATTTTTCATATTGAACCACGTCTCAGTTAAGGCAAATACATCAATGTTACCTGCACTAGCAACTAGTCTCAACTCGTCCATCTTATTCCTAGCACTACGAGTATTTGTGTAATATATATTTAAGGATCGTCCTTTCTCTTTACCCTTCCTGCTCCTTTCTGTTATTCTGCTAAACCTATTACTGTCCTTGTCAATTAGTGCCACTGGCTTTCCAATATCCACCTCATTGTGCCTATTACTAGTTCTCCTAGTACTCATATTACTACACTGCGACTTCACTGTTTTCCCACCAAAACCCATACCACTAACTATTCCTAGTTTAAAGACCTAACAGCTCCCTCCACTGCGTTGGCCAGTGCTCCCACCCCAGACCTAGATAAGTGAACCCCATCCCTGGCATACATGTCATTTCTGCCATAGAAGAGGTCCCAGTTGTCAATGAATGTTACCACATTTTTCTTACAGTATTTGTCCAGCCAGCAATTGACACCAATTGCTCTGGACAACCATTCATTTCCAACTCCTCTCCTTGGCAAAATACCACATATGACAGGGTTCCCACCCTTCCTCCTAATTATCTCTATTGCTGACCTATACCTGCTAATCAGGTCCTCACTCCTACGTCTGCCAACATCGTTGCCTCCAGCACTGAGACAGATAATAGGATTGCTCCCATTACCTCTCATGATGTCATCCAGACGGCTAACAATATCCTTCATCCCAGCCCCAGGAAAACACACTCTCTGCATTCTACTCCTATCCTTCAAGCAGAATGCCCTATCCATGTACCTAATCTAGCTATCCCCAACAACAACAATGTTTTTACCTTCCTTGGTGACGTCCGTCGTGATGTTCCCAGTAGTCGACTCACATTCATTAGGTAGTGCTACACCTTCACTTGTGGAATTCGTCAAGACGTTCTCGATGGTTTTCGTTGGGGTTTCTAGCGATGTCTCACTCACGTCAGCCAATGCTTCCTTGGTGCTCGTTGTGACATTCCCAGTAGAACACCCACATTCGTCAGGTAGCACCGAAAATGGGTTGGAAGTTTCCACAGTAGTCTTCTGGGTCCTCGTTGTTTCTGCCTCTCCAACAGTCTTCTTGATCCTCAGCTTGGTTCCATGTTGCCCGGCCACTGACCAAGCTTCCCTCTTAACCTGGGGACTCACAACAGGAGGATTACTTCGAATCCTCTTGTTCTCCTCCGTTAATCGCCGTATCTCCTGCTTAGCAACCCTAAGGTCTTCTCTCAGCTGCTGGTAAAGTTGCTCAAGAGAGGGCATCCTGGTTCAGATTCACAGAGAGCACGCAAACAGGTCTTCACAGAGCTAAGTACACGTCACCACCACGTTTGGTGTCGGGTTTGTAAAGTTTTCAAGGCAATTTTAAATATTCATGAACTTATTTTTTTTTTGCGAATTTGCACCTGTTGATGTGTATACAAGAACCAACAATGGATAATCTTTTGTTATTTTTCATTGTCAGGACTTAAACTGTATCATTTGTTGGATTAATCAGCTCAGTTCGGCCCAGGACAGAGTGGGATTTCTTTTCTCATTATTAGATTGAAAAAGCCCCTGGTGGTAGAAAACATTTTCTTAATAGACATTCTAATGCCTTTTTTGTTTGTAAAATATTTCTTATTAACATTTATAAAGACCATGAAGAATACAAATCACTAAACTTTGGGTGAAAAACTTTCTTCCGTTGCTGATGCTGCTGTATGTTTGTGTAGCTTGAAACTGGTTAAGTGTAGAATTCCTCATCCAGAGCCTAATTCTTACCTTATTCCGTGATTTGTTAAACCCGCAACTGGATCTCATACTTGCTCTCCTCTCTACAGTACCCGCCTTCATTGCTTTGTACTTGATAAGGTTGCAGTGGCAACTCGGACATTTCCGGAGCACATTTACCGCACTTGAGGGGGTTGCAGCATTTGCGTTCCTCAGTATTTCATTTGATCATCCGATGGTAATTTTTTTTTTTTTACCAATTTGATGACTGCTAGTTCTCTCTCTCCTTTACTGGTGGCTTTGTTATTGCATTACGTATTCTATATTCTTAGAATTGGCTATTTTCACTTACTGTTATTTCTATCACTTGGTAAGTATTACAATTCAGTTCCTTCATCCCTTTATCATTCAATGTCGTAGTTTGTCTTTTATTCCTCACGTGTCCTTTAATTTCCAGGTCAGTCTCTCGCGAGGATTTCGGAAGTTCACCACATCTAACACTAAATAAATATCCGCTCATTCATTTCATCCATGAACAATTTATGTAGTTCTGTCGTAAGAGCTTAATATACAGTATTTCATATATGGGATGGACAAAATGGTGTATGCTGATATGTATGAAGACAAAAACTTAAGTTCCAGAACGAGTTATTTACTGGGACAACGTTTCGCTTTATATAGAGTATGCCATGTTCGTTGGGAAAGGCAATGACAACAACAGCTAATTTAGCAACTTGTCTCTTTGCCTTCATAATAATGTAAAAGAATCCGTTGATCGACACCTCAACTGCTTTTTCTTTTGTTCTCCAAGTGTTTAATCCACTTTTCTCTAAAATAAATCATAGAAATTTCACATCAAAGCCTGTCAGCGAGGAAAAAAAAACCTGTAGTTCAGGACATCCTCGCAGAAGTCATTTATTTAATTAAATATCAGCACACAGGGTGCCTTTTTCCACCTGTCCGTCATTTAATCTCTTACAGAGAAATTCCAAACATTTCCCAGAGTCTAATACCCACGATGTTGTCCAGCCTAATGCTATTGCTTTACCCCCTTGTGTATGTCTAGTAGCAGCTTTTTAACGTCCTTTTGGGATATTTCAGTGTCCACCATCGTCTGGGGTGTGTTTCTTAATAAACACTCTGTAACGTTATGTTGAGTGTCTTACACACTTCCTCCTCCAATTCGATGTGTGTGTGTGTGTGTGTGTGTGTGTGTGTGTGTGTGTGTGTGTGTGTGTGTGTGTGTGTGTGTGTGTGTGTATGTGTGTGTGTGTGTGTGTGTGTGTGTGTGTGTGTGTGTGTGTGGTGTGTGTGTGTGTGTGTGCATAAAATTATAATGTGTTAAGAGAAAACATCAATTACCAGGCGACAATTATTTTCACGTCGGGTGATTTGACTGATGGAGACCAGAATCCAGGTATGACGACATCTGTTAAGTTACTGACTGCTTGTTAGCCTTTATTGTTAGTTTGTAATGAGTCGTTAATGTGGGGTTGGAAAGGTAAGGAGGTGTTTCAATATTGACTTCTATTAATCACATAATAAATACCAAACAGAGGTTTTTTACGTTTTTGATTAAAAGATCATCAGGGTTGTGTAGCCGCGCTGCGCAGGACTTTTAATTTGAACATTGACTTCCCATTGTTTTTCCGGTATTGTCTTTCTGACCCGAACGAAACATTTTGGGAAGTGTTGCCCTGATTGAATAGTGATACAAAATTTTTTTCTGAAATCTTCTCATGGGCGGTACAAAATTTGATGCTGTTTGAATATCACATGCAGGTCGAGGTTCCATTGTTTGGCCACTGTGGAGTGTGTGTACTGTGTGTGTGTATTTTTTACTGGATATTGCAGCACCAGTGATATCATTTATAATTATAATGTTTATAGAGTGAAAGGTGGGTGGCGTGCGGGGGGGAGGGGTGAGGGGAAGACAGGCTTTGTTAGAGTACTCTGATGTAATTTGTGTATAGTGTAAGGTGCCGGTCACACACACATAGCAAGGAACTTAGACTAGTCCCCAGCAACACACACACACACACACACACACACACACACACACACACACACACACACACACACACACAGGAAAATAAAGAGATTAGTCGAAGAGCCAGAAACGAGTATGCACAGATAAGGAGGGAGGCCCAGCGACAACACGAAAACATAGCATCGAAAGTCAAGTCTGACCCGAAACTGCTGTATAGCCGCATTAGGAGGAAGACAACAGTCAAACACCAGGTGATAAGGCTAAGGAAAGAAGGTGGGGAACTCACAAGAAACGATCAAGGGGTATGTGAGAAGCTCAACATGAGATTTAAAGAAGTATTCACAGTGGAGACAGGAAGGCCTTTGGGAGGACAGAACAGAGGGGGACATCAACAAGGAATATACCACCAAGTGTTGGATGACATACACACAACTGAGGAATAGGTGCTAAGTGACCTTGATACCTCAAAGACAATGGGTCCAGACATCTCCCCGTGGGTCCTTATTGAAGAAGCAGAGATGCTGTGTGTGCCACTAACCACAATCTTCAACACATCCCTTGAAACTGGGCAACTATCCGATGTCTGAAAGACGGAAAATGTAGTTCTCATTTTTAAAAAAGGAGACAGAAAAGAGGCATTAAACTATAGACCAGTGTCGCTGACGTGTATAGTATACAAAGTCATGGAGAAGATTATCAGGAGGAGAGTGGTGGAGCACCTTGAACGGAACAAAGAGTATAAACGCCAACCAGCACGGATGTATGTAAGGCATATCCTGTGTCACAACCCTTCTGGAGTTTTATGACAAAGTAACAGATGTAAAACACAAGAGAGAGGGGTGGGTTGATTGCATCTTCTTGGGCTGCAAGAAGGTCTTCGACCACAGTTCCTCACGAGAGATTAGTGCAGAAGCTATAGGATTAGGCGCGTAAAACAGGAAGGGCACTGCAATGGATCAGAGAATACCTGACAGAGAGGCAACAACGAGTCATGGTACGTGAGGAGGTATCACAGTGTGCACCTGTGACGACCGGGGTCCCACAGGGGTCGGTCCTAGGACCAGTGCTATTTTTGGTATATGTAAATGACATGATGGAAGGGATAGATTCAGAGGTGTCCCAGTTCGCAGATGATGTGAAGTTAATGAGCAGAATTAAATCAGATGAGGATCAGGTAGAACTTCAAAGGGACCTGGACAGGCTGCACACCTGGTCCAGCAACTGGCTTCTCGAATTTAACCCCACCAAATGCAAAGTCATGAAGACTGAGGAAGGGTAAAGAAGATCGCAGACGGAGTATAGGTTAGGTGGCCAAAGACTGCAAACCTCACCCACGTAGAAAGATCTTGGGGTAAGTATAACACCGAGAACGTCTCCTGAAGCACACGTCAACCAGATAACTGCTGCAGGATATGGACGTCTGGCAAACCTGAGAATAGCATTCCGATACCTTTGTAAAGAATCGCTCAAGACACTGTACACCGTGTATGTGAGGTGCATACTAGAGTATGCAGCACCAGTTTGGAACCCACACTTGATCAGGCACGTCAAAAAATTAGAGAAAGTGCAAATGTTTGCGACAAGGTTAGTTCCAGAGCTAAGAGGATTGTCCTACGAAGAAAGGGTAAGGGAAATCTGCCTGACAACACTGGAGGACAGGAGGATTAGGGGAGACATTATAACGACATGCAAAATACTGCGTGTAATAGACAAGGTAGACAGAGACAGGATGTTTCAGAGAGGGGACACAGAAACAAGGGGTCTCAGTTGGAAGTTGAAGATTCAAATGAGCCAAAGAGATGTTAGGAAGTATTTCTTCAGTCATAGAGTAGTCAGGAAGTGGAATAGTGTAGCAAGTGAGGCAGTGGAGGCAGGAACCATACATAGCTTTAATATGAGGTATGATAAAGCTCATGGAGCAGGGAGAGAGGACTAGTAGCGCTCAATGAAGAGGCGGGGCCAGAAGTTGAGTCTCGACCCCTGCAGCCACAATTAGGTGAGTACACACACACACACACACACAAGCACACACACACACACACACACACACACACACACACACACACACACACACACACACACACACACACACACACACACACACACACACATAGTCTGGAACTATGACTAGTCCCTAGCAACCACATATAGGTCAGTACGTCAGCCATCATCGTCTGGAGGAAAAACATCTGACTGATGTAGGTGAGTGGTGTTCCAAAATATGGAAAGAAAAAATTACCATGGAAGATTACTGGGGTAAGGAAAAGTGATATGCAATCAAGGAATAAATTAATTCCAAATAATAAGTATATCGACGCGTAACAGTTATATCTATCCAGTTATACATCGCTACATAACCACACCTATACTTCGCTACATAACTAGCAGAATTTGAGGACCTGTTGAGTGTAGCCTTGATGCCCGTGTTGTGGTTAATTAAAAGGATGACAATGGTTGAGTAGCGTAAGTGCCTGCTACTGCCTCTGTTAACACGCTCTAATTGGGCGGTTCCATGTATGCGGGAGGGAGGGGTCAGGGGTCAGGAGGGGACAGGAGGGAGGAGAGGATATGGTTAGGGAGGGACTGGAAGCCTCCCGGAGAAATAGATAACAAATGTGTGATAGGTGGTTTGAGAAGGTCATCGGAAATGGGGAATGGGTATGAATAGTAGGGGGATGAGAAAATATATGGAGGTGGGAGAAATAAGTCGGTTTACCTATTAGGCACGACATATATATTTTACATTACAGCATCAGTATAATAAAAACATCCGTTAATGAGAAATAATAAAACCATAGAGAAAATACTACGGAGAGCCTCTGCCTTATATTAATTCTTTCCACCTCATAGGGATGCGAAGCCTTTGATTATCAGTGGTGAGTAGGGAAACATGGAGCCTCAGTAGTCATGAATGATCGGCGACTACCTTGGCAAGCCATCATGGATATCTCCAGTGATTCACGGATGGCAGGGTGGCACCACTGGAGCAATATCAACGGTGACACCTCAGAGATGCAGCATCAGCTCACAGCAATTATGCGTCATGAAATTCCAGATTCATCCATCTTTCCAGGAGGTTAAGCCAGCAGGTTAAGCCAGCAAGTTAAGCCAGCAAGTTAAGCCAGCAGGTTAAGCCAGCAGGTTAAGCCAGCTGCGTTAGTAGATGAAGTGGAAACGAGTTTGTCTTCTTCTTCCATCTTTCCCCTTTAACCTTCTCTCTGTTTTTCATTTTTCCCCCTTCCCTCTATCCTCCCTTTTCCATTTCCCTCTAACCTCTGCTTTTCCTCCTTACCCTTATTTCCTCATACTAATCTTGCCTTTTTTCTCAAATAGAGGATCGAACCTCCACTATTGTATATTTTTTTTTATTATCACACTGGCTGATTCCCACAAAGGCAGGGTGGCCCGAAAAAGAAAAACTTTCACCATCATTCACTCCATCACTGTCTTGCCAGAAGGGTGCTTTACACTACAATTTTTAAACTGCAACATTAACACCCCTCCTTCAGAGTGCAGGCACTGTACTTCCCATCTCCAGGACTCAAGTCCGGTCTGCCGGTTTCCCTGAACCCCTTCATAAATGTTACTTTGCTCACTCTCCAACAGCACGTCAAGTATTAAAAACCATTTGTCTCCATTCACTCCTATCAAACACGCTCAAGCATGCCTGCTGGAAGTCCAAGCCCCTCGCACACAAAACCTCCTTTATCCCCTCCCTCCAATCTTTCCTAGGCCGACCCCTACCCCGCCTTCCTTCCACTACAGACTGATACACTCTTCAAGTCACTCTGTTTCGCTCCATTCTCTCTACATGTCCGAACCACCTCAACAACCCTTCCTCAGCCCTCTGGACAACAGTTTTGGTAATCCCGCACCTCCTCCTAACTTCCAAACTACGAATTCTCTTCATTATATTCACACCACACATTGCCCTCAGACATGACATCTCCACTGCCTCCAGCCTTCTCCTCGCTGCAACATTCATCACCCATGCTTCACACCCATATAAGAGCGTTGGTAAAACTATACTCTCATACATTCCCCTCTTTGCCTCCAAGGACAAAGTTCTTTGTCTCCACAGACTCCTAAGTGCACCACTCACCCTTTTCCCCTCATCAAATCTATGATTCACCTCATCTTTCATAGACCCATCCGCTGACACGTCCACTCCCAAATATCTGAATACATTCACCTCCTCCTTACTCTCTCCCTCCAATCTGATATCCAATCTTTCATCACCTAATCTTTTTGTTATCCTCATAACCTTACTTTTTCCTGTATTCACTTTTAATTTTCTTCTTTTGCACACCCTACCAAATTCATCCACCAATCTCTGCAACTTCTCTTCAGAATCTCCCAAGAGCACGGTGTCATCAGCAAAGAGCAACTGTGACAACTCCCACTTTATGTGTGATTCTTTATCTTTTAACTCCACGCTTCTTGCCAAGACCCTCGCATTTACTTCTCTTACAACCCCATCTATAAATATATTAAACAACCACGGTGACATCACACATCCTTGTCTAAGGCCTACTTTTACTGGGAAATAATTTCCCTCTTTCCTACATACTCTAACTTGAGCCTCACTATCCTCGTAAAAACTCTTCACTGCTTTCACTATTGTATATATATATATATATATATATATATATATATATATATATATATATATATATATATATATATTATATATATATATATATATAAACACTGATCTCTGGTCGAAGGAGACTCGAACCTACGAGCCTTAGAACAAGGTACGCAGTGCTATACCAAACTCACCACACTGAACCAATACCTTGGAGTCTTTGATCCTAGACTTTGATCCAAGGCAGCCAGCTGGATCAAAGTCTGACGCAAGCTGGACTCCAAGGTATTGGTCCAGTGTGGTGAGTTTGGTTAAAGCACTGCGCACCTTGTTCCAAGGTTCGTAGGTTCGAGTCTCCTTCAGCCAGAGATCAGTGTTTGTGTATATTTCGCCTGCTCTCGCGAATTCCTTGCATATATATATATATTATATATATATATATATATATATATATATATATATATATATATATATATATATATATATATATATATATATATATATATATATAACAAGTCGGCCGTCTCCCACCGAGGCAGGGTGATCCAAAAAGAAAGAAAATCCCCAAAAAGAAAATACTTTCATCATTCAACACTTTCACCTCACTCACACATAATCACTGTTTTTGCAGCAGAGGTGCTCAGAACACAACAGCTTAGAAGCATATACGTATAAAGATACACAACATATCCCTTCAAACTGCTAATATCCCGAACCCCTCCTTCAGAGTGCAGGCATTGTACTTCCCATTTCCAGGACTCAAGTCCGGCTAAATAAAAATAACCGGTTTCCCTGAATTCCTTCACTAAATATTACCCTGCTCACACTCCAACAGAACGTCAGGTCCCAAATATCATTCGTTTCCATTCACTCCTATCGAACACGCTCACGCACGCCTGCTGGAAGTCCAAGCCTCTCGCCCACAAAACCTCCTTTACCCCTTCCTTTTTTTTTCCAATCTATATATATATATATATATATATATATATATATATATATATATATATATATATATATATATATATATATATATATATATATATATAAGTTGGCAACTATTTTGATTTCACAAGTAAAATGAGCGAACATGTAAGTCGCTGATGGAGAGAAATTATATTAATATAATTAAAATAAATACAAATATCAAACTATTTTTAATGAACCATGATTATCTTTCTCTACATCCTGAGTCAGACGGAACTTGTTGGTGACAGTACACGTCAGTATAGATATGTGAGTGTATTTGGGTGGATGACTGCCTTTATACAATATAGCTTTATTTTAATCTTTTCTTGTATTTTTATAGGTGTTACAGCTGTTAATGGTTCAGAGGGTCATCACCCCTGCGACCTGGTCTCGGATTAAACTTCCTATGTGGGATAGAAAATAATTCAGGAAAAAGAATTACCAAGGAACACACAGAAAAGTGAAGATAAATGCCTACTGTATGAAAGTTATAGTTTGCATGCTTTATCTGTACTCTTATAATTTCATGAGATGGAAAGAGAAGACCAGCAATCCTGTCAGAGTGTGCAACGTTTAACTGGCTTCCGTTTCACACTTACGCGAGTAGTATCACCATGAATGGTCACTGTCTACCAACTATCAATGTTCACTCACAGTTCCGTATAAATATAAAGAAATTCTAAACACGCACATACTCTCCGTATGAGCACACTTACGTGCGTATATCTGTATGTATGCTGACTAGTAAATTCCAAATAAATTTGTTACATACGCATGTTTACGTAGTGTAACACCACCGTGGCAAATGAATCTCACACACACGTTATGTTTGCACACTCACACACAACTGCAAACATAGCAAACGTACTGGAATAAGCGGATTAAACAAAATAAATATCAGTACAAACCCCCAAAAAATGTATAAAAATACATTTGTAATTTTAAAATAAAGGGTTTAGAATCAAATTAAAAAATTCCAGACTGAATACACCTAAATTCTGAATTTTGAGGAATTTGTTTTGTTTTCCCTCCGAAGTGATCATTTTATTGTTCATTCTATATCTGTCCAATGGAGGTAATGATGGAGAACATGAGTAAGGAAATATTAAGGAAATAGATCCTAAAAGAGAGTTAAGAAAAGTATGCTTACTTTTATATTATTTACAGATTTGATCTTATCTATTACAGAACAAAACGGGAATACTGACTCTTATTTCCTGGTATCTTATTTTTATTAATAACTTGCCATTACACATCATATTAGATGATATCCTAGCTTTAAATTTATTGAAAGAGGGGCAATCAAACACATAATCCTCGAGAAAGGGACCTAAAAGCGGACTGTAAGTCTTGTATATGTCAAAATGTCAGAAATATCTGTAGCCAAGCCTATGTCCGCCCTCTAGAACATGTGCCAGTCTGTTTAACACTGGTAGTTGCATCTCCAATGAGTATGATTCCAGGCATGACGCGAATCAAGTTCATTTAGTGACAGAACCAGAGAAGATCAAGGAGCCAAGCTATAAGTTAACTCTAATGATATTAAGGTCACAAACAGTTCAGTTTGCAACGCAGAAACCTGATTGTTAATCCTTATGCTTAATTCAACTTGGGTCGAAAAATTCTTATCCGAGGAAGTGTAGATGTAACTCTGCCAATTTATGTACATAAGCGTTACATAATTTGTAATATTTACTCAGTCACAGTTGCGAGGGTATTTTTTTTCATGGACAGTTAGTTGCCTTATGAACTAATTACATTACAGCAAGGAATCACTGGTGATCCCTTGCTGTAATGTAACATTAAATGAACACGTATATTTTGGGAGATGTGCTTTTGTTGTTTGTATGAAAGAATTCAAGCAGGATACAGTAGATGATATTATTTTATGTTTTTACTGTCCTTTTGACTTTGCTCTTTATACATTTGGCGATATTTGTCGTAATAGTGTTCAGTTCATTTCTCAGAATTTTAATACCTAGAAGTTTAATTATCATATCACAAACAATGGAACAGAGATTTTTTAATAAATAGTAAAAAATAAACTAATGAGAAATAGTGAGACGATATAGAATTAAAAGGCAGTGGTAAACATCCAGTTAAAGAAGCATAATAATAATAATAATAAGATGAAGAAGAAGAATAACAAGAAGAAGAAAAACAAGAAGAAGAAGAAAAGAATGGGATGGAAGAGAGGGGAAGGGGGGGCTGAAAGAAGAAGGAGGCTGAACAAAGTGAGTGCTTAATAGAGGGAGGGTGGAAGAGGGAAACGAGGGGGTGGGTGCTGAGAGAGAATGGGAAGGAAGGGTAAATGAGGACACTTGTACAGCAGTTTAGGATCTTTATTAATGAGATGTTTAGAATACTCAGCAGGCTTCTTCAGTCAAAACACAGAGGCAGCAAAAGTCGTCGACATGAAGATATAAGGTGATTAGTCCCTCAGCCTGGAGAAGAAGCGACATGAGGTGGTCAGTTCCTCAACCTGGAGAAGAAGTGAGTTTGTATTCAGCCATAACTTTTGTAATAAAGTCTGAAGCCTCAAGAATCCTGCTGAGCAGGCGAAACGTCCCGACAAAAAAAAAAAGATGCCTAATTGATGCGCAAGTATCTTATCGTCTTGTTAGTGTTATATACCATTAATAGAATGTAAGACAGTGTGTTGAAGGAGAAGTGATAGGCAGAGGGGATTGAAGAAAGAAGGAAGTGAGAGATATTTAAAGTAAGAGGGTAGTAAAGGGCAGGGATCGGAAAAAAGTAACACAGAAGAGAGGGGGGGGGGATTTATAGAGGAGGTAAGAAAGAGAGGTTTGAAAGGGGGTAGGAAGAGGTGAGTTTTACAACATAGTTTTACATATAACATTTTTATTAAAGCGTTGCGTGCAAATGTTTCAGCAGGACACTCTACCTCAGCTTTACATTCCAGCCATTTTAACATAACATTTTATGCTGGCGTTTCAGCATAGCATTTTATCAAAGCGTTTTATCATAGCGTTTTATGAGAGCATTTTACCTGTACCCTCAGTAATCACTCCGAGTTACAATGTCAAAATTACTCTCCATTTGTAACTGGGTTAGCCAAATACGTTTTGATCCTGCCAGCTCCGATGCTTTTGTCGGTTGTGCAAACAATCGGAATCCACTTAGCGATGGACCTTTCGGCTTTTGTGAGAGAGAGTGAGTGAGAGGAGAGAGAGAGAGAGAGAGAGAGAGAGAGAGAGAGAGAGAGAGAGAGAGAGAGAGAGAGAGAGAGAGAGAGAGAGAGAGAGAGAAAGAGAGAGAGAGAGAGAGAATGAGAGAGTGAGAGGAAAAGAGAGAGAAAGAGAGGGAGAAATAGGGAATTAATGCTGTCCCATCTGGTCGACTTTCATTTTTTTTGTTTCGTCTTGTCGTTGCTACATCAATACAGTCGATTAACTTTTTTATTTTATTTCAGAGACAGCAACACAGCGATGCTTTGAAGGGAGATCGCGAGGCTTAGCAACCAATCAAAAGTTCAAAGATCCATTTTTTTTATTCCCGTCTCTCTCCGTAATTGATTAATCCCGTAACTAGATTGCAACGAAATCAATCAGGAATTGACTCAAATAATTTCCACTCTTGATTGTGGTTGTAAACAGAATAATGCCGAAATAATTGAGTGGTTAGTTAAATGTTGTACAGTAGGTAAATATTGGGGTGTATATTACAGCCTTATGAATGATAATTAAATTTTCAACGCCTGGATTGTCTTTAAGTCTTGAAAAGTTGGAAAATTTAGGCACGATCAAGTATTTTTTTTTAAGGCCACTACGTGTGTGTGTGTGTGTGTGTGTGTATTTGTTTCTTACATAAGTACACTGAAGATCATGAACATGTGTATGTGTAGAAACAAACTAAGCAAAACAAAACAACCACGCGGGAGTAGAATGATAGCTCTAGGCCTTTCGTGTTGCAATCAACTCATCATCAGGAGTTTGCAAAGCTTTGCAGGCTTTTCTTTCTTATAATAACTACGCAATTCCTGTTTTTTTTCTCTCTTTAACACCATTATTGTCATTATTATCCACTATCATCGGCTAATATCATTATTATTATCATTATCATTATAATATTACTAAACAACCTAATTCAATAAACCACTATACTAGTTGCAATCATCATGTTGCAATCAACCATTTGTACCTTGTACCGCTGTACCTAGACGGGTTAGGGCCTCAATAGGTCACTCTGCATTTCTTTAGGGCTATCCTAGGATGATAGTATGTGTACCCATAACTAAATGAACCCCCATGCCTACGTCCTTACTACTGATGTTATAGTGCTCAGGTTGCAGTCTGTATTGCAGCACACCACCTAGAGAATCTGTAGCATTACGATACCTGTATGCAGTAGTAGCTGAGTGAGTTATACCAACGGTCACGGCAGACCTAACCTATTAAATATATCGACGTTTGCGACGGACTTAACAAGATGTTATATATTGCGTCGATGTTCACCACGGGCATACCATGATGTTCAGTTTGCAGACTCTGGTCGAACATAACCGAAACATCAGGAAACTTCCTGGTATAAGGAACAATTGTTTAAGGCTGTGCACAATAGACTCCACTAAATAACTATCGAGTTTGTACAGCCCATAATTTGAGTTATATACGGCATTCCTATTATGTTTCAAGAGGGGGGACTCAATTATGTTTCTTTCCATGATGGAATTGTTGGGTGCAATTATCTGGGCGGCAGCCTACCCAGGTGGATGATTGCAAGAGCCGACATGGTTAAAGATCCCGTTCGACACCTGGCCTGTCCTGACTGAGTACTGGTGTTGAGATAATCTGGTGTCCAGAGGTTTACCTGTCTGACCAATGTATGAGAATGGGAAAAAGAAAAAGGTGCATGGGACCTTGTAGACACCATCCACATTATTAGGTGGTGTGTTTTTAATCAATCTCTGTTTCATTGTCCCAGTGTTTTTGAAAGTCAGATTTACATTGAATATTTTTAGTGGCTCACGCAGGCAGACGAAATGTCATTGTATGACAAGACCAATACATTTTTCCTGTCAGGCGTTTCCTTAGGTTCAGTCCTGTAGAAAGTCTTCCTAGCTGACAGTAGGGCCATCTTAACAAAATCCCTGGGATATCTCAGTTTTGTGGCTATGTTAAATATCTTGCTGATTTCATCTTCTAAATACTCAAGACTGCAGATAGGCAAAGCTATCAGGAACATTGTAAAGAAAACATTCCTTTTTAGAGTGGTGGTCTTCCTGTAAACTGTAAATTTCAATCTTCCGTCGATGCGATGGATTAAAACGTCTAGGAAGGGTAGAGTGTTATCTATTTCATGTTCTAGTGAGAACTTGATAGAAGGTACCAGATCATTAAGACTACGTAGGAACTCTTCAGTGTTGTGATCTCTAGGCCAAAGGCAAAGCGCATCATCTACATATCTGAACCACCTAGAATTATTTGGAAGAATATCTTTAAGTAGTCTAGTCTCATAGAATTCCATATACAGGTTGCTGAGTAAGGGGCTGAGGGGATTTCCCATAGCCATGCACTGCTTCTGAGGATATATATATATATATATTATATATATATTATATATATATTATATATATATATATATATATATATATATATATATATATATATATATATATATATATATATATATATATATTATGTTTGTGTGTGAACGTGTCTGTATGAGTATATAAATATACATACAATACTCCTATGTATACAGTATAGTGTATCTGATAATGCATTTTCATTAGTTATATGAGGTCAAATAATCAAGTCGACTTTCACGTTAATACACAGACGGACAACAAAATTTGGCATCAACATTGGATTCCACGTAGAGTAATGACTTTTGAGCAGTTAATGTTTTTATCGTGTGAGGTATAATGCCCCAGTATTGTGGCGTCATAGTGAGGCTGAACTCACCAGTATTGTGGCGTCACAGTGAGGCTGAACTCACCAGTATTGTGGCGTCACAGTGAGGCTGAACTCACCAGTATTGTGGCGTCACAGTGAGGCTGAACTCATCAGTATTGTGGCGTCACAGTGAGGCTGAACTCACCAGTATTGTGGCGTCACAGTGAGGCTGAACTCACCAGTATCGTGGCTCCACAACAACCTCATTCTTCCTCGCAGTCACCGACCCTTTCCTCAATTCTTCCCTCTTTTCTCCCTCATTTTTCCTTCTTGCCACACACCCTCTTCTCAATTCGTCTCTCTCCCTCGTAAACTACATCTTTTTGTTTATTTATGCTTCTGTGCGTCTTCCAGACCTAATCTGCTTATGTGGCTGACGTAAGCTGTCTGTCCGTCTCTGTTTGCTTGTCTGTCTGCTTCTCTCTCTATGTCTGTCTGTCTGTATGTATATTTGTATGTATGTATGGCTGGATGTATGTGGTATGTATGTCTGTGTGTGTGTAAGTCTGTCTGTTTATCTGTCTCTGTCTTCTTGTCTGTTTGTCTCTCTCTCCCTCTCTATGTCTGTCTGTCTGTCTATCTTTTTCTGTCTCTCACTCTCTCTGTTTCTCTGTCTCTCTGTCTCTCTGGCTCTCTGTCTGTCTGTCTGTCTGTCTGGTCTGTCTGTCTGTCTGTCTCTCTCTCTCTCTCTCTCTCCTCTCTCTTCTCTCTCTCTCTCTCTCTCTCTCTCTCTCTCTCTCTCTCTCTGTCTTCTCTCTCTCTCTCTCTCTCTCTCTCTCTCTCTCTCTCTCTCTCTCTTTCTCTTTGCATTCATTATTCAGTCTCGCATCAGCGAATCTTTCCTCTCTTAAGATTTTTTTACAAGCATTGCGTTTATTAACCGTGTTTGTTCTCTCCTCGTTTATCAGTTTTACCGCCACAAAATTCTCTTTTCAACTATCCAACAACCAACAACATTCCCTTTCTAGCGAGCCAGCTACCATATAACCCACATTTCCTGTTATCCCACAAACATATGGTTCACTTTCTAGTTGTTTTAAGGTTAGAAAATAATTTTTTCCTAGACATCCTACTGCCACATAATTCCTTTTCTATCAAATCCACTGCCGCACAATTCACTGTCCAGTACTCTCAAAGCTATATAATTCCTTTTCGGTAAAAGTACTGTCATATAATTCACGTGCCTGTCAATCCGTGTCCACAAATCCCCTTTTCATTCATCTCATTGTCAAATAATTCACTTCTTTGTAATGTCAATTCTCAGTAATTCACTTTTCAGTGATATCACTGCCTCATAATTCACTTTTCTGCACCGTCAATTTTTATTTTTTTTCCTCCTGTTATCCCAATGCAACATAATTAGCTTTCGCATTTTTAGCTACAATATATACTTACAGTTTAAACTACTGTTGTCATACTTGAGTAGAAACACGTAGATCATCATTGCTTTAATTTAACCCTCCAATACATGATTCACTTTTCAGATATCCATCTTACTGTCTTATAATTTTCTTTCAAGTAGCCTTGACTTTTATGTTGACCTACTTCACCTTCTCTCCCTTTCTTCATTTTCTTCTTCGAACCTCCCATTCTGACCTACTCATGGAAGGCTCCCTTCTGTATTTTTGCCTCTCTTCCTGCTTCATTTTTCATCTCCCCATTTTTTTCTCTCTCCCAGTTACCATATATAATCTTCTTTTCCTTTCTTGTCTACTGACATTTTTTTTTTTTTACCCCTTTCAGTTTCACCCGGCTTGCCAGTCTACCCTTCTAGTCTTCCCCTTTTCAATCTGCCTCTTCTCCCTCTTGCATCCCCAACAACATGTCGGCTCTTCTTGCTTCTTTTACTCTCCGTTCATCAGCCTTTTTTTTTCTTTTTGCTTCTGTTTTTTAATAATTGTATTTTTTCTAATCTAGAAATATTTTTTTTTCAATCGCCCTTTTTTCGGCATATAGAGTTTTTTTTTTCTTTTTCTGCCTCACTCTCTTTCTCTCCTCCCTCCTCCCTCTCTCTCTCTCTCTCTCTCTCTCTCTCTCTCTCTCTCTCTCTCTCTCTCTCTCTCTCCTCTCCTCTCTCTCTCTCTCTCTCTCTCTCTCTCTCTCTCTCTCACTCTCTTTTTATAGTTTATGTGTATATTGCAACATGCACACTCAGCTTCTCTCTCTCTTTCTCTCTCTTTCTCTTATAGTTTCTCCCTTTCCACCATTTCTCTTTTTCAACCTGCCTTTTTCTAGCCTACCTCTGTCTAGCCTATCTTTTAAAGACTACCTTTTCCTCTCTTTCACCTAAACTCACCTCCCCCCTTTCCATCTGTTTCCACCTTCATCGTTCTTGCCCTTTCACCAGCAATACCACACACCCTTTTCTTCCTCCTTTTCTCATTACCACCAACTCACCTGTGTTCCACCTACCTCCCACCTGCTCATCCACACCCACCTGCCCATTCACCTCACCCAACCAATCAACCCATGCATCCTCCCTCTTTCTCTCCCTCTCTCTCACACAACCATCCCTCACTCCTTCCCTTCATCAACCATTCTACTATCCCTCCCTCCCTTCTATCAGACCTGCTACCCTCCTGCCTCCCTCTTACTCTCTCCCTCTCTCCTGTCCCTAAACATCTCAATATCGACATGTTTCCTTCCCTCCCTCAACTGCCCGATACCGATGTAATCAAAGACCTTCACCTATTCACCCCCTTCTTGCTCCCTTCCTTCCTTCCTCTTTCCTTCCATTCCTTCCTTCCCCCCTTTCCCTTCCGTCCTTCCTCTCCATCACCGCACAGCTCTTTCATTTTTTTTTCTCCACTCGCTTCTTCTTTGTTCACCTTCCACTCACTTTCTTTCCATTATCTTCACACTCCTTCATCACTATTTCACAATCACTTTCAGCATCTCTTCACACTCCTTTATCATTATTTACACTCCTTTCATCTTCCCCTTCACAATCACTTTCTCTTTATCTTTACACTCACTTTCATCTTTACCTTTTAACTCACTTTCATCCTTATCGTCACACTCATTTTTATACTTATTTTCACATGCATTTTCTGTCGTCTTCACCGTCACTTGTATTTTTATACTAAATTTCCCGTTTTAAAAAGAAAAACTGACTTTCCTTAATGACTATGGTATAATGACTATGATATAATGACTATGATATAATGGCTATGATATAATGACTATGATATAATGACTATGATATGACTATGATGTAATGGCTATGATATAATGACTATGATATGATTATGATATAATGATTATGATATAATGATTTTGATATAATGACTATGGTACAATGACTATGGTATAATGACTATGATATAATGACTACGGTAAAATGATTATGATATTCCCTTTAAACTGTTACTGTTGGGGTAATATCTTCCAGGTATTAATTTCATGGTATCCCGTTTAAGACATTCCTCCAAATTATTACTCTCAGTATATTATTTTGAACATACCACTGTATCACAACCAGTGAACTCATGGACCACAGTAAATACCACTGTATCACAACCATGAATCATGAACCCATTAACATACCCTGTATCCAAACAGTGAACTCATGAACCACATAAACATACCACTGTATCACAACCAGTGAACTCATGAACCACATTAACATACCACTGTATCACAACCAGTAAACTCATGAACCACATTAACATACCACTGTATCACAACCAGTGAACTCATGAACCACAGTAACATACCACTGTATCACAACCAGTGAACTCATGAACCACAGTAACATACCACTGTATCACAACCAGTGAACTCATGAACCACAGTAACATACCACTGTATCACAACCAGTGAACTCATGAACCACAGTAACATACCACTGAGCTGACAACAAATGCACAGCAGCTTAAGTGTGCGCTGAGACACTGTGGTAGCTTTGTTGACTGATGAACGTCCTTGACTTATCGATTCCATCAAAAGTGTTGTGTGGTCATCTGTCTATCTCTCTGCATAACAATGCACTAATACGAAGATGTTAGGAATATCTCTGATAACCTTGAGACTAACATCCGAGAGTTGCCAGCGATACTACTTGGTTAGGCATAAGAATTAACAGCCGGGAGTCTACACTGCAAACTGAATTGTTTGCCGTCCTAATGGAGCTAAAGTTAACTTATGACACTGAATTTGTCTCTATAATTATTCCTGATTCTATGGCATCACTGAAGGAGCATGACTCACATAATGACTCTAACAATATGCTCATTGGAAAAGCCTAATACAGATACTCACATTGGATTACTTCTTCATGATAAAGTTAATATATTACCTATGAAAAGTACCCTGAAGGATAATGTAGAATATAACTTTGGTGTATCTTTGTCTAGCATTAGGAATAATATTTGAAGAGAGGTAAATAATGAAACTGAATGTTATAGGAATACAATTAGAAGCCTGAATAGATCTATAACCCACTATGATAACACGAATGTAGATAAGTACGTTTATGGAGCAACCTGCAATGTGAACAGACTGACTGATGTTGTAGTGGCCAAGC
>NC_069413.1:62095276-62100276 GCF_026875155.1 Cherax quadricarinatus
ATCTGTATGTTTCATGGCAATAAAATGGCGGCTTCCAAATGAGCTTGTAAATAAAGCTAGGAATCCCTAACCTAACCATAATTGTAAAACCTTGCGAAAAGAGAGAGAGAGAGAGAGAGAGAGAGAGAAGAGCAGAGCAGAAATCAGCAACTACAGACCAGTGTCACTCCTGTCAATCACTGGTAAGATCCTTGAGACAATAATCTCAAGACAAATGACAGAGTTTTTTGACTACCACTCACTACTTTGTGATCGTCAATATGGCTTCAGGAAAGGTTACTCTGCTGCTGATCTGTTGTTAAACCTCTCCACTAAGTGGCACCAGTCACTGGATGAATCCAAAGTCAGCTGTGTGGTAGCACTGGACATTGTTGGGGTACTTTCGACCGGGTGTGGCACCAGGGCCTCTTAGCAAAACTTCAAGCACTGGGAAATGCAGGCTCTATGCTATGTCTCCTCAGTGATTACCTTCATGGTAGATCTCTAAGGGTACTTCTCAATGGAACGGAATCAGCAAGACATCCTATTGGGGCAAGTGTTCCACAAGGAAGCGTGCTGGGACCATTGTTATGGAATGTCTACTTCAACGACCTTCTTCATCTCATCCCAGAATCCCATGCATATGCAGACGACTGTACACTGCCATTCACTTATCCAGGAGAAGAAATGCCAGCTGCTCTAAGCTACATCAATCACCAGCTAAGAGCTATATCGGCTTGGGGAAATAGATGGCAAGTAACATTTACACCTGAGAAAACACAAATGATGATCTCTAGGTACCATGATGGTAATGCTGGTGCAGTAGTAAGGATGAATGGGAGGGTGTTGTCACCTGGAGAAGAAGTTGATATCCTTGGGGTGAAATTTGACTCCAAACTAACCATGAAGAACCATGTTGTAAATCTTGCAAACAAGGCAGCCAGGAAGCTTACAGCACTTCGCCGTATCTCGCATCTGCTTGACAGTAGGGGGTGCAAGAGTCTGTACGAGGCACAAGTATTCTCACACCTTGAGTATGCTCCACTTTCTTAGTTTGCCTGTCCCCCCTCTCATCTGCGACTGCTTGACAGAGTAGAGAACAGAGCAAGACGTCTCATCTCTCGCCTGACCCATCCTGGATAGATCTGTCATTTCAGCAGAGCCTTCAACACAGGAGGGATGTGGGTGGCCTTACTGTTATGTACAAGGCCAATATTGTCAAAGTACCACACTTGGATCCACTTCGAGGACAGCGTGAAACAAGCTTTTATGCCACAAGACGGGCAGAAAGCAGCAACTTCACTCTGGCTGTACCCTTCTCTAGAACATCACTCCATCTGAGATCATATATACCCAGGATGACTCGAGTATGGAACACATTCGTACAACATAATGATGTCAACGAGATAAAGTCAGCTGATCAAATGAAAATGCTGGCCCACAGATGGCTCCAACTTCATCCTGTTCCCTACTTGTATGTCTCATAACAATAAAAATGCTTTCAAATGAGCTGATGTAGGTAACAGCTCTTAGCTTGTCAATAAAGTTAGGAATACTTAACCTGTAAACGGCTTGTCAGTAAAGCTAGGGAACCTTAACCTAACCTTGTCAAACCCTGTGTAAAAAAAAAAAAAAAAAAAAAAAAAGAGAGAGAGAGAGAGAGAGAGAGAGAGAGAGAGAGAGGAGAGAGAGAGAGAGAGAGGAGAGAGAGAGAGAGAGAGAGAGAGAGAGAGAGAGGGGGGACCGCGTTCACTGGAGTTCGGTCCCCTGGGAACATATTCGCTTGGAAATCCTCCTTTTTTCTACATTTTGCAAGCTTCTGATGATGTGTTGATTACAACACGAAAGGCCTAGAGCTATCATTCTACTCTCCCCGTGGTTGTTTTGCATCTTGTATCGCTTGGTTTGCGATATTAACTTTCCCGCTTATATTTTAAACCTTGTCGTAATTATTTTTTCATCTTACTTTCTCTGCAGGAAATGACTCAACAATAGCTCGGTTTTATTCCTGACGTTTCAGGGAAATCTCCAACTATGTTCAAGAATCACTAGAGGCACGAGAATTGGTTGCTCTCTCTCTCTCTCTCTCCTCTCTCTCTCTTATATATATATATATATATATATATATATATATATATAATATATATATATATATATATATATATATATATTAATATATATATAGCACACAAACTCACATCATACATATGAAAGAGAATCACAACCTAGTTTATCAAACAAAGCAAAACCAACCACAGGGGGAGGATGAAATGGACTGGCTCTGGTCCTTTCGCACTGTATTCAGTGCTTCGTCAGGAACTATGCAATACTGCAATAGGTTAGCAGAAGGAAGAAACTCAGAGGAAGAAAGGCAGTGTGAACACTGCCATTCCTTCACTCAGAAGGGAAGAAATCCCCAGCGCCAACACCCAATGTCCCTAACCCTTCCCACCCTTGTAAGGAAGGTGGGGAGGGCACTGGGGGTGGATAATTGCATGATATGACAGAAAGCGCCAGCTTTAAGGAAAGTACAAGGAATTAGGAAACAATACACAAATAACCCGCACATAGAAGAGAGGAGCTTACGACGATGTTTCGGTCCGTGCGACTAAATGATCCAAGTCGGACCGAAACGTCGTCGTAAGCTCCTCTCTTCTATGTTCGGGTTATTAGTGTATTGATCCAGTCACGGTATTGTGCCTCTTTTGTTATTAATAAACGGAAAAAGCCCCGCCAGCTCTATAAATCAGATAAAAGTAAATCCAGTATTAAGATACAAAGTAGAGTCTCATAAAGAGCCAAGTAGAGCTGGCACCTAGATCAACGTCTGAACACAGCATATACAATGACGATTATCTCCTAAGTTCGATTAGATCCCGGAGAGTTCTAGAGACTGGGAAGAGTATTAAGATTATACAAAGTAAATTAATCCCTCGAGCGAGTATTTAGCAAAAGAATAATTAATTTAGTTCGTCGTTCGAAAAGAGTTCTGATGTAGTGATAAAATAAGTTGTAATTAAGAGTGTGAATCATTATAACATAAAAACATAAGAAAAGAAAAACACTGCAGAAGGCCTACTGGCCTATGCTAAGCATGTATAACTACAACCAAGCCTCCCCAGGTTCTCCCTTCAGTGGATCTAACCGGGAGTTTGTTCCATTCATCCACTACTCTATTGGAAAACCAGCACTTAGAGTGAGATACTGGAATCTGGGATTGAGTTTGCATATCACGTTGTTTCCAACAATCAAGCAAACTGTGACTGTTGCACTAATCTCACTAGAGAGGATCCGCGCATAATAGTTAAGTGACGATGGAACACGGCCATCAAACTCCTAATAAAGAGATATTATCACCAAGCTGTTATAACAGGCATGTAAATTTATGTTAGCCATTATAGAGCGCTTGGAAGACAATGTAGAAACTTTAGGGAACCTACAACATTCGCAACATTCGCAACATTCGCAACATTCGCAACATTCGCGTCCTAAATTACGTAAACACCAGACGTTTTAAAGTCTTGGAGGTTACTGTTTGAGGTGACTGAAGTTAGTTTTCGAACAAAGAGCGAAAGATGCTCGGCATTTGGTGTTGGAGACTTCCTAGTCTCTGAGTGAAACAACGGCTTTGTTTACACTCCCTCACATCCTAAGAGTTTCTGCTCTCTGCTTACCTATAACAATATCTTATAATCCCTGATCAGGCAGTAGTTGCAGTGCGGAAGACTTAGAGCAACTTCATTTCATCCTTCCTGTAGCTGGTTTTGGCATATACTATATATATATATATATATATTATATATATATATATATATATATATATATATATATATATATATATATATATATATATATATATATATATATATATATATATATATATATATATATATATATATATATATATATATATATATATATATATATATATATATATATTATATATATATATTCATTTAGGGAGATCTCTTGTAATTCTGCCATTTATTGTGATCTCCTCGCTTATCGAGGGTGTTTTTAGTTATTGTGTGTTCCTGCATCCTTCTGTAACGTTTCTCCTCCATTACCCATCCTTATCGACTTGTCAACCCTTCTACCCCCTTTCCCTATTCTCCTTTCCCCCCATTACCTTCTACCCCCTCCTTCCTTTCCTCTTGGCATCAGGGACCCAGTTATTGCGACGCCAGACAATATACCATCAATCAATCACCTTACCCTCCCCTGCCCTCCCCTTCTTTCCCCTCTCCTCCTCTTCCCTCCCTCCTGCCCTCCCTCCTCTGCCCTCCCTTTCGCGCTTCCGTCCCTTCATTCCCCTTACTCCTTCCTCACTACCCTCCACTCTGCAATTCCTTCTCTCTCTCTTTTTCTATACGCTTTCTCCTCTTTCCTCTTTCCTTCTTTACCTCTATTTCACTAGCTTTCTCCTCTTCATAAGTCCTCCTTCCTCCCCTCCCCACCGTCTGGTTTGTTCCCCTCACTTCATTCCGGCTGTTCTTTCACTAGGGTGAGTTTTCCCTTCTGTCCTAACCCCAGCATTTTCCTTCAGCGGTTTCAGCGGCCTATTGGATGCCGCGCCAGGTATTAAACATAATAAATCAATCTCTTTCCCTTCGTCTATTTCTTCCCTTACTTCTTTCTCTTGTATCCCTTCTCTTACCTCTTTTCATGTTATTCTCAGCTTACGTCTTTGACTTTCTTTCTCTTCTTTTCCCTTGTGTCTGTTTATTTCTCTTTCCCTTATATCACACACACACACACACACACACACACACACACACACACACACACACACACACACACACACACACACACACACACACACACACACACACACACACACACACACACACACACACACACACACACACACACACATATATATATATAATTCATATTATTTACAAACATTATTTCTCGGTTCAGAACAGGATTCGAAAGTACTGTGTACCTTGATGCAGAGTGTGCAGGTTGCGATCCTATTCAGGACTGAGGGGTAATGTTTGTACATTATTTCGCTCGTT
>NC_069413.1:62105276-62130276 GCF_026875155.1 Cherax quadricarinatus
CCATCACCCTGTTGTTTTCTTCGTACTCCTCTCTTGGCCTCCTGCAGTTCTGTGGTGGGTTATACATCACTCCAATGACTACTTTATGTTCTCCAGACTGAATTGTACCTACAATGTAGTCTCTTTCTCCAATCATGTCCATGCCTTAGTGTGTGTGTGTGTGTGTGTGTGTGTTTAAGCAAACAGGCACATGAACCCACTCGTGTGGGTGTATGAACGAGTGTATGTGCACCATGAAAACGCACATATGTCAACAGTGATGTTTTTCGACGACGCTTATATGTGTACGGAAAAAAAGAGGGAGGAAAAAAAAGCACGAGCCTAACATCATCCGAATTTCACGAAAATAAAATTTTATAGAAAATTGTGACCAATCACAGATTAGTCGAACCCACTAACAGATTTTTGGCAGGAAAATTTTCAGACCATTAAAATGAACACGTAACATGTGAGGATTTTGTGTTCAGTTTTGTATTCCTACAAAAAATTTACCGGTGGAAGTAGAGAGAGAGAGAGAGAGAGAGAGAGAGAGAGAGAGAGAGAGAGAGAGAGAAGAATGAGAGAGTGTCTGGAACATGTTCGTACAGCATAACGACATCGATGAAATAGAGCCAGCTGACCAAATGAAATCACTGGCCCACAGCTGGCTTCACCTTCATTGTTTCCCTATTTGTCTCATGACGGTAATAAAAAAAATAGCTTTGAAATGAGCTTAGGTAGGTAATAGCTTTTAGCTTGTAAATAAAGGAAAAACTCTTAACCTAACTTTGTAAGAAAAACTTGTGTAAGAGAGAGAGAGAGAGAGAGAGAGAGAGAGAGAGAGAGAGAGAGAGAGAGAGAGAGAGAGAGATGGCCACAAGCATTTGCACCAAGGCCTCTGCAAAACGAGTGTGAATTGTGCATATACCATTAAATAGAGGATTAGCCAACAGACATGTATACAAGGCAGGGCAGACAGAGCCTACAGGTGGGACAGGCAGAGCAGGGAGGGCAGGCAGGCAGGGTAGGCAGAGGAAGGTAGGACAGGCAGGGGAAGCAGGCAAAATACGCAGGACTTTCCTGACGCT
Organism: Cherax quadricarinatus; assembly: GCF_026875155.1. Lineage (NCBI taxonomy): Eukaryota > Metazoa > Arthropoda > Malacostraca > Decapoda > Parastacidae > Cherax > Cherax quadricarinatus. The sequence continues at coordinate 62,106,344 of NC_069413.1, forward strand.
CTGTGACACGGAAAAAAATTATCTGTTTTTGTACTGTCTTTTCTATTTACATTTTTTTCACTATTCAGCGAGCAAGACTGAACAATAATCATTGTGTCATGCTCAGTGCGGTGTACAGCAGCGTCAGGTACAGTTGGTGTACTGCTGGAGGTACGTTACCGTCAGAAACAGTGATTTGTAGAGCATGGGTACAGCGCTGTATACAGCAGTATTGTGTACAGTGCTGTGTGCAGCAGCATCATGTGTGCTGTTGTGTACAGAAGCTTTATACCACAATTAATACACATCCGCATTCACGAACATGAAAATTTACACACATCTGTGCTTCCAAACACCATAATTTACACACATTTTGTGCTTTCAAATACGATAATTTACACACAACTGTGCTTATAAGCATCATAATTTACACAAAACTACACTTACAAACACCATGATTTACACCAACTTACACTCACAGACACTTCCACACTTACAAGTACCACACGTTACAAACAAACATTTAAAGTGCCATAATATACATATACACATTCACCCATAGAAAGGCGCCACTTAGAAATTAAATACAGATTTACAACCACCGAGCCGCTGTTAAAAACATGAGAAAAACATGACCATCCTCACTAGTTTTTGAAAACAAACTCATCTCATTTTTGTGTGCTTTGGGATCCCTTGATGATTGTTTGGGGCTCTTAATCCAAGGAATGGCAATTGTTTCCTCCTTCCTTGGATCGAATATGTTTGCCACTTATTCCACCAGGCACCGGTTGACCCCTATGAGTTTAGTGCTTCCTTTAAAAAATAATGAAAATAATAATAATACTAACACTACTGCTACTAATACTACTAATAATAAAAATACTAATAATAATAATAATAATGACAGAAGAGCTTTATAAAGTCAAAGCTCGTGGCTTGGTTGGTCATATGGTCGACTCACATACCGAGTGTCCGCGGATCGATTCGCGGCCGAGTGGAAACGTTGGTCGTGTTTCCTTGCACCTGCTGCCTCTATTCACCTGGGTGTTAATCGAGTGTTGTGGGTGGCATCTTGCGGGAGGCAGTATACCTCAAATAGAGCTGGGCTTTGAAATGAGTTGAGGTAGGATAACAGCTATTAGCTTGTAAAATTGATCTGTGACAAAAAGCTCTACTTAAAAACGACAAGATCTGCAACTGAAGGTCTGGTCTGGTGTGTGAATCTTCAAAATGGGATACCTCAGAAACATGTATTTGAAAATGGGGTTCGTTTGCCGTAGACTTTTACGACCTTTTTTTCTCTTGCTGACACTTCTTGGTGTCAAAAATATATCTTACCTTGTTGCAGTTGCAATACGTTTGGCACTAATTTCAGCATGCTCTTGAAGTGGCCCCTCAGTCCAGCTTGCAAATACCAATCACTCCACCAGCAGTATCAATTTGGGCACAATTTCGCAATATTTCAGTCACTAAACTCAATTCGCTTTGAAGATTTTGAAGGGCCCCGGAGGGCGTACGCAGGTCCCACTAACACCGGCGTGAATTTGTGTGAACTTGAGTTCCGTTTTCCAATGATTGCTAATTCAAAACTTTTGTTTTCTTTATAGAATCTGAGTGATTTTGGGCGGTGAATATTTTCCGCCATTTACCGCTACACTGTTATACTCTTAATCCAAACACACACACACACACACACACACACACACACACACACACACACACACACACCACACACACACACACACACACACACATACACACATACACACATACACACACATACACACATACACACACACACATCACACACACATGTACATGCACACACATACGTACACATATACATGCACACACATACATACACACATACACACACGTACACACACATACACACACACTGTACATACACACACCGTACACACACATACACACACATACACACACATACACACACATACACACACATATACACACATACACACGTATACACATACGTACTCACACATGCACACATATGTACATACACACATGACACACACACATACACATACGGATAAGCTGAGGGAACAACGAACAAGTGGGAGGAATGGCACGAGAGAGTCAAAGAGGCATCACCGGACATCATAGCCCTCACAGAAACCAAGCTCACAGGGATGATAACAGATGCCATCTTTCCAACCGGATATCAGATCCTAAGGAAAGACAGAGGGAACAGGGAACAGAGAGGGTGGAGGAGTGGCACTACTGATCAAAAACCGATGGGATTTTGATCAGCAGAGAGGAGACAGACGAGAAGCAAGAGATTAGATAATAGGAACGCTTCAGCTTGTAGTGATGTATAACCCACCACAGAACAGCAGGAGGCCAAGGCAAGAGTATGATGAGAGTAACAGAGCAATGGTTGACACACTGGCTGAGGTGGCCAGAAGGGCTCATGCGAGCAGGGCAAAACTACTGATTATGGGTGATTTAAACCATAAGGAAATCGATTGGGAGAACTTGGAGCCACATGGGGCCCAAGAAACGTGGAGGGCTAAGACGATGCTGGTACTGGAAAACCTCATGTACCTACATGTAAGAGACACTACCAGAGACAGAGAGAAGAAGATGAACCAGCGAGGTTGGACCTTGAGTAGTGCAGATATTGAGGACATCACATATGAAAGACCCCTTGTGGTCAGTGGTTCTGAGCTTCGAATACATAGTACAGTTACAGGTGGAGGGGAAAGCAGGCAGGGCCGGACGAATGAAGCCAAACTACAAGAAAGGGGACTACGCTGGCATGAAGAATTTCCTGAACGGGGTTCAGTGGGACAGAGAACTGGCAGGGAAGTCAGTAAACGAGATGATGGAATACGTGACAATAATATGCAAGGAAGCTGAGGAGAGGTATGTACCCAAGGGTAACACGAATAATGAAAAAGCCCGTGGTTCACCCAAAGGTGCAGGGGTGCCAAAACCAAGTATGCTAGGGAATGAAAGAACTATAGAAGACAAAGGACCCAGGAGAATAAGGAGAGCAGTCGTAGAGCCAGAAATGAATATGCACAGGTAAGAAGGGAGGCCCAAAGACGATACGAGAATGACACAGCAGCGAAAGCCAAATCTGACCCGAAGCTGTTATACAGCCATATCAGGAGGAAAACAACAGTTAAGGACCAGGTAATCAGGTTGAGGAAGGAAGGAGGGGAGGTCACAAAAAATGACGGCAAAGTATGTGAGGAACTCAATATGAGATTCATGGAAGTGTTCAAAGAGGAGACGGAAAGGCCTCCAGAAAGGCGGAGAGGTGGGGAACGTCATCAAGTGTTGGATACAATACATACAACCGAGGAAAGAGTGAAGAGGCTGCTAAGCAAGCTAGATACCACAAAGGAGATGGGGCCGGATAACATCTCTCCATGAGTCCTGAGAGAGGGAGCGGAGGCGCTTAGTGCACATCTAACAACTATCTTCAACACATCTATCGAAACAGGGCGACTGCCGGAAGTGTGGAAGACAGCAAATGTAGTCCCAATTTTTAAAAAAGGAGACAGACACGAAGCGTTAAACTACAGACCAGTGTCACTGACGTGTATAGTATGCAAGGTCATGGAAAAAATTATCAGGAGAAGAGTTGTGAAGCAACTAGGAAGGAATGAGCTTATCAGAGAGTCAGCACGGTTTCAGGGATGGGAAATCCTGCGTCACAAACCTACTGGAGTTCTATGGCAGGGTAACGACAGTAAGACAAGAGAGAGAGGGGTGGGTAGATTGCATTTTCTTGGACTGTAAGAACGCTTTTGACACAGTTCCACACAGAGATTAGTGCAAAAAGCTGGAGGACCAGGCAGGGATAACAGGGAAGGCATTACAATGGATCAGGGAATACCTGTCAGGAAGACAACAGCGAGTCATGGTACGTGGCGAGGTGTCAGAGTGGGCGCCTGTAACGAGAGGAGTGCCACAGGGATCAGTCCTAGGACCGGTAATGTTTCTGGTATTTGTGAACGATCTAACGGAAGGAATAGTCTCTGAAGTGTCCCTGTTTGCAGATGATGTGAAGTTGATGAGAAGAATTCAATAGGACGAGAACCAGGCAGAACTACAGAAGGATCTAGACAGGCTGCAGGCCTGGTCCATCAACTGGCTCCTGGAATTCAACCCCACCAAGTGCAAAGTCATGAAGATTGGGGAAGGGCAAAGAAGACTACCGATGGAGTACAATCTAGGGGGCCAGAGCCTACAAACCTCACTCAAGGAAAAGAATCTTAGGCTGAGTATAACACCGGGCACATCCCCTGAGACACACATCAACCAAATAACTGCTGTAACATACGGGCGCCTGGCAAACCTAAGAACAGCATTCCAACATTTAAATAAGGAGTCATTCAGGACCCTGTACACTGTTTACGTCACACACACACACACACACACACACACACATGTATATATATATATATATATATATATATATATATATATATATATATATATATATATATATATATATATATATATATATAGATAGATAGATAGATAGATAGATAGATAATAGTAATAGGCTATACGAAAATTTATATTCAATGCAGTTAAGTTTTTTGCAGTTTTGAAACGAGTTGAAATGGCGACTAGAAAATGTACAAATTTAAGCTGGTTTCAAAGCTGCAAAAAATTTCAGTGCACTGAATATACTTTACAATTTATTTTTAATATGTACTAATTCGGCAAACGGATCAGTATTCAATGAGTCTAGTGTCTGTTTAATTTAATGTGAATTTAACTTAAAAAAAATTAAAAATATTTGCAGCATTGCAAATTATAATTTTATACAGAATTATAAGTTTATACAGCTAATGTAGTGTTGTCGAAGCTTAATGTATAATACAGTACTCGAGTTAAAAAACAAAGTTTTGGAACTTAATACATTTGTTGAATCAAAGAACTTAATCAACCTAATGCAGTATTCGCACTAAAACCTCATTCAGCTTACTGCAGAACTGTAGCGGAGAACCTGTGCGACTTAATGAGTCACTTGGGTTACAGGACTTTCTGCATGTGTTCTAGAATTCTGGAGATCCTTTGTATTTCAGAACAAAAGTATGACACTGCTTTTCTAAGTCCAGGAATTAGCTCTTCCCTGGACGTCACCTGCTTTCCATCTAGATTACACCTGCTCCACCTAGATTACACCTGCTCCACACCTTATCTACACCTGGTGTACTCCCTATCTCCATTTGTTCTATGCCTGCTCTACGCCTGTTTTACTTGTGTTATACACTTGTTCTACACCTGTTCTGCACATGATCTACACGTGATCTACACTTTACAAAAGTAGAATGGTCTGGTGGTCTGGTGGTTAACGCTCTCGCTTCACACGGTGAGGGCCTGGGTTCGATTCCCAGCCAGAGTAGAAACATTGGACGTGTTTCTTTCCACCTGTTGTCTATGTTCCCCATCAGTAAAATGGGTACCTGGGTGTTAGTCGACTGGTGTGGGTCGCATCCTGGGACACTGACCTAAGGAGGCCTGGTCACAGACCGGGCCGCGGGGGCGTTGACCCCCGGAACTCTCTCCAGATAAACTCCAGAGTACACGTGACCTACAACTTAGTTTTATCCAGAGTACACTTGGAGTACACTTAAGTTGTACCTCCTCTACACTTACGGCTTCATCACTTTTTCATGCGTTTTAAAAGACTGAAAGCAGAAATGAGCAGGAGAAAGGGAGAAAAAAGTTTTGCTTGAAAAAAAATCGAGAAGGCACTAAATGGCGCTCCGGAAATATGAAGAGGACTAATATATTTTTTTGACGAAAGTGTAAAAAGAAAATCATTTGGCAAATGAGACACTTCAGAATGAAAAAAAAAACGAGATGAGAAAACAAATCAGCACATAGGATGAAAATTGTAAACAAAAATCAGCTGGTCGCTCGAGAAATGGTCAACAAAAATCTGCTGATGGAATAAGAAAATGTAAATAAAAATGAAATGATGGGATAAGAAATATAAATAAATATTTACTGATGTGAATAAAGTGGGAAATAAATATCAGCTGAGAGAAAGAAAAAAAATAAAACAAATATTAACAAATGAGATGGAAAAAATAAATCTGTCAGCTGGTGAAATGAAAGTAAACAAAAATCAGCAGATGGCATGAAAGAAAATAAACAGAAATCAGCTGATGGGATGAAAGAAAGTAAACAAAAATCAGCTGTTGCAATAAAAGTAAACAAAAATCAGCTGGTGGGATGAAAGAAAGTAAACCAAAATCAGCTGATGGGATGAAAGTAAACAAAAATCAGCTGATGGGATGAAAGAAAGTAAACAAATATCAGCTGATAGGATCAGCACACGCCCGGTCACCGGTCCCCTCCACGTCCAATAATGGCAGCTGTCACCCGCCCCAAGGGAAACTGCCCTGCCTCCCCTCTCCGTGTCACCTGTGTCAAATGTGGTGTCAGCTGCGTGTCAAATGTGCGTGTCACCTGTGTCAAATGTGCGTGTCATTGGTGTTTGGGATGGAGTGGGGAGAGAGAGAAGAAGGAGGGTGAGTATCGAACGATAGAGTGGGTGAAAGATGGGTTGAACTCACCTTTCAGTGTGTACAGGGGTCGAATAGTAGTTCCAGACCTTACCTCTTATCCGAAGAGCCTACAACCGGCTTTTTACAAGTCTCCTGCCTCGCTGGCCCTGTCGTATTACCTATCCTTGAAACTGCGTCTAGTGTTCGCCTCCATTAATTCTGTGACTGCGGTTCCACTTCCTGACCACCTTACCTGGAGTTTACCTGGAGAGGGTTTCGGGGGTCAACGCCCCTGCGGCCCAGTCTGAGACCAGGCCTCATGGTGGATCAGGGTCTGATCAACCAGGCTGTTACTGCTGGCCGCACGCAAGCTGACGTACGAACCACAGACCGGTTGGTCAGGTACTGACTTTAGGTGCCTGTCCAGTGCCTTCTTGAAGACAGCTAGGGGTCTATTGGTAATCCCCCTTATGTATGCAGAGAGGCAATTGAACAGTCTTGGGCCCTGGACACTTACTGTGTTGTCTCTTGGTGTGCTCGTGGCGCCCCTTCTTTTCATCGGGAAAACGTTGCAGCTCCTGCCAAGTCTTTTGCTTTCATATGCAGTGATTTTCGTGTGCAGGTTTGGTGCCAATTCCTCCAGGACCTTCCAAGTGTATATTATCATGTATCTCTCTCGCCTGCGTTCGAGGGAATACAGATCAAGGACCTTCAACCGTTCCCAGTAGTTTAGGTGCCTTATCACACTTATGTGTGCCGTGAAAATTATTTGTACACTCTCCAGATCTGCAATGTCGCCAGCCTTGAAGGCGGCCGTTAGTGTACAGCAGTATTCCAGCCTAGAGAGCACAAGCGATTTGAAGAGAATCATCATGGGCTTGGCGTCCCTAGTTTTGAAGGTTTTCTTTATCCATCCTATCATTTTCCTAGTGGATGAGGTAGATACATTGTTGTGGTCTTTGAAGGTGAGATCCTCTGACATTATCACTCCCAGGTCCTTCCCATTACTTTTCCGCTCTATTGTATGGTTAGAATTTGTGGGTATACCCTGACACATTTTTAATTTCTTCAAGTTTTCCATATCTGAGTAGTTGAAATTTCTCCTCGTTGAACTTCATATTATTTTGAGTGGCCCATTCGAAGATTTGGTTGATGTCCGCTTGGAGTCTCGCAATGTCTTCGATAGAGGTCACTGGCATGGTGATCCGGGTGTCATCCGAAAAGGAAGACACGGAGCTATGGCTTACATCTCTGTCTATGTCAGAAATGAGGATGAGGAATAGAATGGGAGCGAGTATTGTGCCTGTGGAGCAGAGCTTTTTACCATGGCTGCCTGGGACTTTACTCTGTTTACTATTACTCTTTGTGTTCTATTTGTCAGGAAGTTGTAGATCCATCTACCAACTTTTCCCGTTATTCCTTTATCCCGCATTTTGTGTGCTATTACACCATGGTCACATTGTCGAAAGCTTTTGCAAAGTCTGTGTATACTACATCTGTATTTTGTTTATCCTCTACAGGATCCAGGACCTTGTCATAGTGGTCCAGTAGCTGGGACAGGCAGGAGCGATCTTCTCTAAACCCGTGTTGCCCTGGATTGTGTAATTGATGGGTATTTAGGTGGTTGGCTATCTTGCTTCTTAGAACTATCGGTCTGTAGTTCTTTGCAATTACTTTACTGCCACCTTTGGGGAGTGGGGCTATGTCTGTTATTTTTAGTGTGTGTGGGATGACCCCTGTGTCCATGCTCCCTCTCCATAAAATGCTGAAGGCACTCGATGGGGGCTTCTTGCAATTCTTGATGAACACGGAGTTCCACGAGTCGGCCTGGGGCAGAGTGCATGAGTATGTCATTAATTGCCTCTTCAAAATCTTGTGGAATTAGAATAATATCCGAGATTTTTAGGATGACCAAATTTTGGGTTTCGTTCATAAAGAATTCATTTGGATTGTCGACCCTTAGAGTGGGCAGTGACTAGCTAAACACTGAGTCATATTGGGACTTTAATATCTTACTCATTTCTTGGCTGTCATCTGTGTATGTCCCATCCCGCCTAAGCAGGAGCCCAATACTGGATGTTGTTTTTCCCTTAGATTTGACATAAGAGAAGAAGTATTTTTTTTTCAGTTTCCTTTATGGCTTTTAGTTCTTCCTGTGATTCTTGTCTCCTGTAAGATTCCTTCAGCTTAAGTTCGATGTTTGCAATTTCATTGACTAGTGCCTCCCTTCGTATTTCAGATAAATTGACTTCACTCAGCAGTTCTGTGACTCTTCGCCTTCATCTGTATAGGGAACATCTCTCTCTTTCTAGTTTACATCTTCTCTTTCCTATCCTTAATTAAGGAAATGTGTCTTGAGCAGATCTCAAGAACCACCGAATTCATTTTTTCAAAGCAAATGTTCGGATCCGTGTTTTTAGGATATCTTCCCAGCTTGTTTCATTTAGGACATGGTTTACTTGATCCCATTGTATGTTTTTGTTATTGAAATTGAATTTCGTGAAGAGACCTTCATAACTGCTCACATTTTGCTGGTCCGGAGCCCTGTGCATACATGTCTGTACCTCTATTATGTTGTGAACTGAGTGAATTGCCTTTGATACAGTTATATTACGTATCAGATAGTCATTGTTAGTGAAGATGAGGTCCAGCGTATTTTCTAGTCTTGTAGGCTAAGCTATTTGCTGGTTTAATGTTGAACGATAATTTTTTTTTACATCCTTGTATATGTAGGTGTGTTTGGGAGGCATGGTTTACATGGTTGGAGACAAAAATCTAGTGGTTTCGTTGAGATCCCTGCAGTTACTTGCTAGCACCAACGATGTTAATAAAACGATGCTGGTTACGGTATTTGCTTGTGAAGATGTTTCGCCCATCAGGGACTATCAATTAATAAGGTATCTGATGGACGAAACGACATCACAATAAAATGCCATAACCCACACACTGTCTTATATACATACTGAGGGTAAACTTTGCTGTTGTAATATCTGTACTTACGATGCTGTGTGTCACTACCTCTACTCCTTTTTTATTACCACCTTCGCCACTGCTCCACTACTTACTATTACTACTACTACCACCACCGCCACCACCACTACTACTACTACTACTACTACTACTATTATTACTGCTGCTACTACTACTTCTGCTACTACTACTGCTACTATTGCTACTACTACTACTTCCACAATTACCTCTACCACATCCACCAACTGTACCCCCTTTTGTTCTGCGGCCCCACTCTCTTATGTATTGTCTCCCTTCCTTTTGCGCTTCCCTGTGACTAGTTAATGGTTCAACTAGAACCGAAATGTCGTAATAAGTTTCATTTTCCAATGTGCGGGTTTTTCGTGTATTGTTTCAGTCACGATATTGTTCATTTTTATTCTTGAACGAAGCTGGACCTGCTTGAGGGATACTCTCCTTTACAATGCTACGCTAAAGTGCGTAATTATTGTTTTTTTTTTTTTTGTTATGGATCAAACCCAATAACCTGACATTCCCTGGGCGCTCTGTATGAGCCTTTGCGGGTTCAGTGCTTCCCTCTAACGAATTATTCCTTTCACTGAAGATAGTCCATACTTTCAACGAGTATTTTTTTTTAACATTAAAATTAACTTCGCCGTGTTTGCATACCCTGTTTATCCGCTCATGGGATAGTGTAAAGTATGTTTGCACATGACGTCAGGTGACGTCACAGGATGAGCGTCCGCCATGCTGCCGGTCAGTCGACTGTCAGTGATGCTGTGTTAACCTCATAGAATTCCCACAATAGTGAGTATATGAAGCATGACACTGTACATTAACAAAAGCAATAATAATAATAATAATAATAATAATAATAATAATAAAAATAATAATAATAATAATATTAATAATAATAATAATATAATAATAATAATAATAATAATTATTATTATTATTATTATTATTATTATTATTATTATTATAATAACAAAAATAATAATAATAATAATAATAATAACAATAATAATAATAATAATAATAATAATAATAATAATAATAATAATAATAATAATAATGAGAATTCACTGGATGGCTTTAATGCGTGAACGTGTTATGTCATCTCGTAATGTTATCATACATACAAACACACAAACAAAGATTACGTTTAAATGACTCAGGTTCGATCCCTGGCAGGTTGCAATATTTTATTTGCTTAAAAACCACATGGTTTCCGGGGATGCATATTTTATATATTTTATATATATATATATATATATATATATATATATAATATATATATATATATATATATATATCTGGCTGAAGAAGACTCGAACCTACGAACCTTGGTACAAGGTAAGCAGTGCTTTACCAATCTACCCACACTGGACCAATACCTTGGAGTCCAGCTTGCGCTATACTTTGATCCAAGGCAGCCAGGTTTCAGGGAGAAGGCTTACAGCTTTTCATCTCATCCCCTGCATGCATCAGCCTTACTAGAGATATTAACAATGCAAGGAATTCGCAAGAGCAGGCGAAATATACACAAACACTGTTCTCTGGCTGAAGGAGACTCGAACTTACGAACCTTGGTACAAGGTACGCAGTGCTTTACCAGTCTACCCACACTGGACCAATACCTTGGAGTCCAGCTTGCGCTAGACTTTGATCCAAGGCAGCCAGCTTTCAGGGAGAAGGCTTACAGGTATTGGTCCAGTGTGGGTAGATTGGTTAAAGCACTCGTAACTTGTACCAAGGTTCGTAGGTTTCGAGTCTCCTTCAGCCAGAGATCAGTGTTTATGTATATTTCGCCTGCTCTTGCGAATTCTTGCATATATATATATATATATATATATATATATATTTTATATATATATATATATAATATATATATAATATATATATAATATACATATATATATATATATTATATATAATATATAATATATATATATATGTGTGTGTGTGTGTGTGTGTGTGTTTGTGTGTGTGTGTGTGTGTGTGTGTTTAATGTTTGAATTTGCGCTGTGAGGCTTCAGGAAGATATTTTTTCTGAGCTATTCCAGGATGCTGGGAGTGGGCTCATTAATTTTGGTCACAGAACCGTTATTCATGTCAATTGTTCCAAGAATCTGGCCCTAATGACACGTGTTGAAAATTTGAATCCTATCGGATGAGGAACTAAAATAAAAAATTGGAAGAACCGAAAAAATCGGGGTCCCTCTCTTCGGAAACCTAATAACAATGATGAAAATAATAATAATAATAATAATAATAATAATAATAATAATAATAATAAATAATAATAATAAATATAATAATAATAATAATAATAATAAAAAGAAGAAGAAGAAGAAAAAATATTACCGTACCGATCGCAGCACCGCCACCCAAATATTATCCGCCTCTCCCCAACTCTCCCTTCCCTTGCCCTCTCCACCTTTTCTTTTTACCCCCCCCATACTCTCCCCCAAACAATCCAATTCCACATACCCCCTAACCCCACAAATAACCTTCCTCTTTCCACCTCTCTCTCCTCTCTCTTTCTCTCTATCTCTCTCTCCTCTCTCCCTCCCCCCCCTCCCCCACTCTCTCTCTTCTTAGGTTAAGAGGTAATGGAGTAGAGAGCCAGCACGTGGGACGGGTGGGAATGCCCGGCACTGTGAGAGGCACCTTGCCGGGCCCGGATAATGGGGTGCCCTTTACTAAGAAGATTTTTAAAACGGATTACCAGGAAGGCATAAAATCGGGTCTCGTTGTTTTCTGTTGTTTGTGGGGTGCGTTTGGGGTGTGAATTCACCTATTTGTGGGGGGGAGGGGGTCGATTTTTGCCCCCTGGCCCTGCCTCTTTGCGATCTCTATCAGAACCTTTTCGTACCCCTTCTTTAAAGCTTATGATGGGTCCTGCACCCTACCTCACCTTCCTTTTCCACTTCCCGACAACTCTAAAAGGTGAAGATGAACTTTCTAAAAATCCATTGTGGTGGTGGTGTGTGTGTGTTTGGGGGTGTGGGTGTGTGTGTGTGTTGTTTGTGTGTTGTGTGTTATACCTAAAATAAAATTTAAAACCCCAGACAGTTTTCCATTAAAAGACATTCCAACATTTTTTAAAAAGTAACCTCTTTTTACAGAAACACACACAAAAATTTGTTAAGATTATACATAAATAATATTGTGTGTTATTATTTCTATTTTATATTTCTCTTATATTTCTCTGATTTTACCTAAAAGAAACGTAATTTTTTATGTGAAAGAGACCTTTCACAGATTTCTTAAGACAATCCAACGTGATTCCAGTGAGTTTAGGAACAATCTTCCTGTAGAAATTAACAGATCCTAAGAAGCTTCCAAGGCTCCCTTTTAGACCCCTCTCTTGATAGACTCTAGTGTCAACAGTTCAGCCACTCCTTGAGAAACAGTAAACCTAGTGGAACACGGGATCCACAGTAACCATATCCGACCAGTGCACTATAAGAATGACAATCACTGCGGGCGGGGGCTCAGCACCAAGTTCTTTCCCGCCGAACGTTTAATGAGGTTTTCGTATCATCGCCAGATAAACCTTTTCCGGGCCATCAAAGTTTTTTATGACAAACACCCTAGGGTTTGCGTCATGAAGTGCCGGGGTGGACATAGTGATCTTGAGTGCATACCAAACCTATTCCTTTCTTTTAAAAAAGCCCCGCCGCCCCCCGCCTAAGACCCAAAAACCGTGAGAGATTGTGATTGTCGTTTCAGATTCCTTAGGTAACTTCCAAAATCATTCTTTCAAAATTTTTTTAAAAAAAATACACCAGTTGGTTGGAATAAAAAAGAAAATGTACCCCTTTGGGAGTCCCATCCTAAAGCTCATTCGCGGCTTTTAGGATGTTTTCAAATTTTTGGGGTTTTTCACATCAAAATACAAATAGTTCAAGGGGAATGCGATGTCATGTTTTTTACCAACAACGTTATACAAGTCCAAAAGACCGTAGTAAAAGAGCCCCTTTTGTGGAGGTTCCTTTTGAGGGGCTGATCGTCATTTGTTATATATTATAATAATAAAAAATAATTTTATTTTCATTATAATTTTACTATTATTTTATTATTATTTATTTATTGTTATTATTTTTTTAAAATTTTTATTATTATCTCTCTCTCTTCTTTTTTTTTTTTTTTTTCACAGGGTTTGACAAAGGTTAAGGATCCCTAAACTTTTTTGACAACTAAGAGCTGTTTACCTCATCACTCATTTGAAAGCTTTTTATTGTTATGAAATATAAAGTAGGGAACAGGATGAAGTTGGACCCTCTGGGGCCAGCATTTTCATCTGATTTTTAACTGACTTTTTCTCGTTTTACATGATAATGCTGCGAATGGTTTTTCTCTCTCTCTGTCTTTTTTGTCTCTGTCTCTCTCTCTTCTCTCTCTCTCTCTCTCTCTCTCTCTCTCTCTCGCTCTCCTCTCCCCTTCTCTCTCTCTCTCTCTCTCTCTCGCTCTCTCTCTCTCTCTATCTCTCTCTCTCTCTTTCTCCTCTCTCTTTTCTCTCTCTCTCTCTGTTTTTCTCTTTCTCTCGTCATCCATGCAGTTCCTTTCACTCTGCCCCACATTTCCCTTCCTGTCTCTTAATTTCTTCCCTTTTCTGTACGCCTTTGTTAATCTCCATACATGTCTCCCTGTTCACACTCTCTGTATTTATTCACAAGCTAAAAGATGTTATTCTACGTCGCCTCATTTAATAGCTTAACTCTAGTATCATCTTTATTTTAAACCTTTGTTATTTATTTATTATTATTATTATTATTATTATTATTATTATTATTATTATTATTATTATTATTATCATTACTATGTATCATTATTATTATTAAATTAAGGTCAAGCTCTAAGCCCATAGAGATTATACAGAGACGAGGGAAAAGGATGTAAGCAGGTTTCAGACAAGGAACAAAGCACCCTCATCTTTTAGCCCCCCCCCCTCCTCCCTCTTCTTAGGAGGGCATTCATGATGTCAGTTGATTGCTTTTTTTTATCTATCTAACATCTCTCTCTCTCTCTCTCTCTCTCTCTCTCTCCCTCTCTCTCTCTCTTCTCTCTCTCTCTCTCTCTCTCCTCTCTTCATCTCTCTCTCTCTCTCTCTCTTCTACTACGTCCATCATCAGCCTCTCCCATCCACACCAGTTATTCTCTGATCATTTCATTTAAAGCGGCTCACCATTCAGAATCTCAAATACGCATAACTGCAGACTTAGTATTGTACTGTATTACCATCAGTTGCCCTCTCCTGGATTACTGTTCCATTTATCATTCGCTTTCTATTTCTCCCTTCCTTGCTATTCCGTGTATGTATGTAGTATGTATGTAAGTATGTATGTGTATGTGTGTGTGTGTGTGTGTGTGTGTGTGTGTGTGTGTGTGTGTGTGTGTGTAGTGTCTGGCCTGAAGGACAGTGCCCCCACCGCTTCAACATGCACTTCATTCAACATGTATCTGACGTTTCAGATGGCGACTCCTTCAGACGTTACTCAGATAAAGTTGTGGACTTCCTTTTGTAAGTATCACGGCCTACTGGTCGAGGACAGGATTCAGAAATACACACACACACACACACACACACACACACACACAAAACTTCCGGTTCGATTCCCATTCAGTTTAATGTAAATTTTATATATATATATATATATATATATATATATATATATATATATATATATATATATTATAATATATATATATATATATATATATAAATATATATATATATATATATATATATATATATATATATATATATTATATATATATATATATATATATATATATATATATATATATATATATATATTATATATATATATATATATATATAAATACTGACAGATGCATAACTCATATAACCTGTTCACGTATAATGAATCTGTTTCGCAACTCTCTCCCGCAGGTGTGGAGTCGGATCAGCTGCAGGAAGGTATTAGACCGGCCCTTTGTAGGATCAGAGCGACTTACTGTGACTGTCTCCTGCATCGAGTTACAGTCGCTTGGAGATACCACCTCCCGCCATCGATACAACAATACATCATCTATATTCTGTTTACTTCTTCCCCAGTGCATTATATCTTATCATTCACAGCCGCCTTTCATTAATTTTGAGAATCCTTGAAGCAGAGAATCACAAATTATATCCGAAATTTGCTCACCAAAACTCTGATTTGTGGAAGATCCGTCGCTGTGTCAACCAAGTCAAGGTATCATATTATTTGTTGAAGAAACACAAATACAGATCCGTAGTGTGAGAATCTGTGAACTATATCATGCGGTGAACACACAAGGGTCATACAGCGCCTTCAGAAACGGAAGACATTCAGGTTCAGTCTTAGAGAAGGTCAAATTCAATTCCTTTGGATCAAGAGCTCCTTGCTAACCTCACAGAGACGGTCTTGGTGGGCACTGCCTCTTAGTTTCCTATAAAATAACATATTTTCTTTCAACTTTCGAGGACATCTGATTAAATAGATTTTTTCTTTTGCGTCTCTTTCATAGAGTAATGGGAATTTATCTCCAGTTTTATCTTATGTATTAGTGTTCTCGATAAGGTAAATAACAGCGAATACTCATAAGTTTTTTCGTGTGAAGTAGAATTGATTAGATTAAATTTTAATTCCTTTGCTGGAATAAACTTTTACAGAATAAATTAATCATCTTTTCAAGTCTGTATTTTACTATTTATAAAATGTATAAAAATTGTTTCCACCCCCAGCACCACAGTTACAGTATTAGAACAGAAGTTGAAGGTTTGGTACACAAAAGCAGATGGATTAACGAATAAACATGAGGAATGGCAAGAAAGAATCAATGAGAAGTCCCCAGACATCATAGCAGTTACAGAAACAAAACTCACGGAGACAATAACAGACGCAATCTTCCCACCAGGATACCAGATCATGAGGAAAGATAGAAGGGGCAGGGAGGAGGTGGGGTTGCTCTGCTTGTAAAAAACAGATGGAAATTCGAGAAAATGGAAGGCATAGATGAGAAGGGAGAAAGAGACTACATAGCAGGTACACTTCAGTCTGGGGAACACAAAGTGGTCATTGCAGTGATGTATAATCCACCAGAGAACTGCAGGAGGCCAAGAGAGGAATATGAAGAGAGCAACAGAGCAATGGTGGACACACTTGCTGAGGTGGCAAGAAGAGCTCACTCCAGCAGAGCAAAGTTGCTGGTTATGGGGGATTTCAACCACAGGGAGATTTACTGGGAAAACCTGGAGCCACATGGGGGTCCCGAAACATGGAGAGCCAGGATGTTGGACGTGGTGCTGGAAAACCTCATGCACCAACATGTTAAGGACACTACCAGAGTGAGAGAGGAGGATGAACCAGCAAGATTGGACCTTGTGTTCACCTGGGCAGCTCAGACATTGAGGACATCAAGTATGAGAGTCCCCTAGGAGCTAGCGACCACGTGGTTCTGTGCTTTGAATACATAGTAGAGCTGCAAGTGGAGAGAATAACAGGAGTTGAATGGGAAAAGCCTGACTATAAAAGAGGGGACTACATAGGGTTGAAGAACTTCCTGCGGGAGGTCCAGTGGGACAGAGAACTGGCAGGAAAGCCAGTAAATGAAATGATGGAATATGTAACAACAAAATGCAAGGAGGCAGTGGAAAGGTTTATTCCCAAGGGCAACAGTAACAACGGGAAGACCAGAACGAGCCCCTGGTTTACCCGACGGTGTAAGGAGGCAAAAACAAAATGCAATAGAGAATGGAAAAAGTACAGAAGGCAGAGAACACACGAAAATAGGGAGATCAGTCGCAGAGCCAGGAATGAGTACGCACAGGTAAGGAGGGAGGCCCAACGACAGTATGAAAATGACATAGCATCGAGAATCAAGACTGACCCGAAACTGTTGTATAGCCACATCAGGAGGAAGACAACAGTCAAATACCAGGTGATCAGATTAAGGACAGAAGGTGGAGAACTCACAAGAAATGATCAGGAGGTATGTGAGGAGCTGAACAGGAAATTTAAGGAAGTTTTTACAGTAGAGACAGGAAGGGCTGTGGGAAGACAGCACAGAAGGGAACATCAAGAGGGAATATACCAACAAGTGTTGGATGACATACGAACAACTGAGGAGCAGGTGAAGAAGCTCTTAAGTGACCTTGACACTTCAAAGGCGATGGGACCAGACAACATCTCCCCATGGGTCCTTAGAGAAGGAGCAGAGATGCTGTGCGTGCCTCTAACCACAATCTTCAACACATCCCTTGAAACTGGGCAACTACCTGAGAAATGGAAGACAGCTAATGTAGTCCCCATATTTAAGAAAGGAAACAGAAACGAGGCACTAAACTACAGACCTGTGTCTCTGACATGTATTGTGTGCAAAGTCATGGAGAAGAATATCAGGAGGAGAGTGGTCGAACACCTAGAAAGGAACAAGATTATAAATGAAAACCAGCATGGGTTCATGGAAGGCAAATCTTGTATCACAAACCTCCTGGAGTTTTATGACAAGGTAACAGAAGTAAGACACGAGAGAGAGGGGTGGGTAGATTGCGTTTTCCTAGACTGCAGGAAGGCCTTTGACACAGTTCCCTACAAGAGATTAGTGCAGAAGCTGGAGGATCAGGCGCATGTAAAAGGGAGGACACTGCAATGGATAAGGGAATACCTGACAGGGAGGCAGCAACGAGTCATGGTACGTGAAGAGGTATCACAGTGGGCGCCTGTTACGAGCGGGGTCCCACAGGGTCAGTTCTAGGACCAGTGCTATTCTTGATATATGTGAACGACATGATGGAAGGAATAGACTCTGAAGTGTCCCTGTTCGCAGATGACGTGAAGTTGATGAGAAGAATTAAATCGGACGAGGATGAGGCAGGACTGCAAAGAGACCTGGACAGGCTGGACATGTGGTCCAGCAACTGGCTTCTCGAATTCAATCCAGCCAAATGCAAAGTCATGAAGATTGGAGAGGGGCAAAGAAGACCGCAGACAGAGTATAGGCTAGGTGGACAAAGACACAGACCTCACTCAGGGAGAAAGACCTTGGGGTGACTATAACACGAGCACATCACCGGAGGCACACATCAACCAAATAACGCTGCAGCATACGGGCGCCTGGCAAACCTGAGAATAGCGTTCCGATACCTTAATAAGGAATCGTTCAAGACACTGTACACTGTGTATGTTAGGCCCATACTGGAGTATGCAGCACCAGTCTGGAACCCACACCTGGTCAAGCACGTCAAGAAGTTAGAGAAAGTACAAAGGTTTCAACAAGGCTAGTCCCAGAGCTCAAGGGAATGTCGTACGAGGAAAGGTTAAGGGAAATCGGACTGACGACACTGGAGGACAGAAGGGTCAGGGGAGACATGATAACGACATACAAGATACTGCGGGGGAATAGACAAGGTGGACAGAGATAGGATGTTCCAGGAGAGGGGACACAGGGACAAGGGGTCACAACTGGAAAGCTGAAGACTCAGACGAGTCACAGGGACGTTAGGAAGTATTTCTTCAGTCATAGAGTTGTCAGCAAGTGGGATAGCCTAGCAAGTGAAGTAGTGGAGGCAGGAGCCATACATAGTTTTAAGAAGAGGTATGACAAAGCTCAGGAAGCAGAGAGAGAGAGGACCCAGTAGCGATGAGTGAAGAGGCGGGGCCAGGAGCTGAGTCTCGAGCCCTGCAACCACAATTAGGTGAGTACAATTAGGTGAGTACACACACACACACACACACACAGTTTTAAGAAGAGGTATGACAAAGCTCAGGAACCAGAGAGGGAAGGACTAGTAGCGATCAGAAATAGGTGGGCATGAGTGAGTCTCGACCCTGCACAATATTAGGAAGGGACAATTTAGGTGAGTACGCGCAACCACACACAACACACACACACACCACACCACACACAACACTACAACACAGAAAACCGCGACACACAGAAAAATTGCTTCAGAAATATTACGAGAATACCAGACACAGTGTAGATATTGGGCATCAGAGAGACAGCACAAGACAGTAAACCCACAGCCCCATCATGCAAGAATCTAGAAAAGGTAGAGACGGCTGTCAGCCTAGAACCACAAATGAAAAATTCACAGAACACAGAGACAAGAGAGACTAGGAGAACACAGAGTTAACAGGTAGGGAGAACACAGACAATCAACAGAGATAGGAGAACACAGAGACTTACAGAAGAAACAGAACACAGACAAACAGAGACTAGGAGAACGCAGAGATAACAGGAGTAGGAGATCACACTTACAACATCAATAGAGATAGGAGGACACAGAGACTCACAGTAGTAGGAGAACACAGACAAACAGGAGAGCTAGGAGAACACAGAAACTAACAGAGTAGGAGAACACACAGACGAACAACAGAGCTAGGAGAACACAGAGACTTTCAGAAGTAGGGAAACACAGACAAACAGGAGAGCTAGGAGAACACAGAGTCTAACAGGAGAAGGAGAACACAGAGTCTAACAGGAGCAGGAAACACAGAGGCAAGCAGGAATGCTAGGAGAACACAGAGACTAACAGGAATAGGAGAACACACAGACAAGCAGGAGAGCTAGAAGAACACACAGACTAACAAGAGTAGAACACTCAGACAAGCAGGAGAGCTTGGAAAACACACAGACTAACAGGAGTAGGAGAACACAGACAAGCAGGAGAGCTAGGAGAACACACACAGACTAACAGGAGTAGAACACAGAGGTAAGCAGGAGAGCTAGGAGAACACACAGACTAACAGGAGTAGAACACAGAGGCAAGCAGGAGAGCTAGGAGAACACACAGACTAACAGGAGTAGAACACTCAGACAAGCAGGAGATTTAGGGGTCCTATAACGTCTGCGCTAATTGGAAGTATTCAGGTTCGACTCAAGAAAGAAAGGGTTAGCTCCAGTTCAGTGGACCAAGAGCCCCCCACCGGCATCAAGGCACCTTCCATGAAGAAACAATGTCGTCACTGCACGTTTCATACATATCATTCAAATGAGTAAGACTCATATCCAATGATGGGAAACTTTGATGAGGCTACGTCTCGCCGTGATGGGCGAAACGCATCCTCATTAAAGGCGCAGGTAGGAGAAACGTGTCCTCAATAAAAGCTTTCCAGGTGTCGCACCTGTCTCTTATATAATCAGGCGGAAAGCGCTAAACCCGCGAGGGTCACGCAGCACATGTGCAACGAGAGGAAATACGGTCCGACCCATGGAAGAGGAAGAGGATATGTGCCCTTCCTTGATTTAAGAACTCTCCCTCTTCTCTCCCCGGCATCAAGGGCGCCTCCCTCTTTCCCTTGATAGAAACTTGCAGTCTGGTTTCATTTTTTGTTTTAATTTCTGGGCCTTCCATTGATTGTGGGTCCAAGCAACGTTGCTAATCACTAATAAATTCTCGGCGTTCCTATCTCCGTATGTAGTAGTAGTAGTAGTAGTAGTAGTAGTAGTAGTTGTTGTTGTAGTAGTAGTAGTAGTAGTAGTAGTAGTTGTAGCAGTAGTAGTAGTAGTAGTAGTAGTTGTTGTAGTAGTAGTAGTAGTAGTAGTTGTTGTTGTAGTAGTAGTAGTAGCAGTAGTAGTAGTAGTAGTAGTAGTAGTAGTAGTAGTAATAATGATAATGATAATAATAATAATAATATAATAATAATAATAATAATAATAATAAATAATATAATAATAATATAATATAATAATAATAATAATAATAATAATAATAATAATAATAATAATAATAATAATAATTAATAATAATAATAATAATAATAATAATAATAATAATAATAATAATAAAATAATAATAATAATAATAATAATAATAATAAATAATAATTAATAATAATAATAATAATAATAATAATAACAATAATAATGTACAAGGTATACTACAGGCCTAGCTGACATCAATGATGTACTACTATAAAACAAGTCCCTTGTTAAGCAGAGCATTTCGGGCGAATTAGATCAATTTTGTCCCCAGGATGCGACTCACACCAGTCGACTAACACCCAAGTACCTATTTTACTGATAGGTGAACATGAACAGCAGGTGTCTTAAGGAAATATATTTTCTAATGTTTCCATCCGTACCGTGGATCGTCCCCCAGACCTCAGTGTGTGTTAGATGTGTGTGCTAGCGATCGAGCGATTCTACCTGAACACCTTAGGGACAATGTTGTGATTCACGACCGGTAGTTTATTCATGGAACCAGGCTCCGGAATACTCTAACAGGCTCCACAACCAGGTCTGCTATCCCCTCCCTCCCCCGTTTCCCAACAAATACAAAAAGGCACACTATAATTGTTCAGTAATGTACAGTGTAGCTTCAACAATGCTTGAGAGTGTGTGGTGGAAAGACGAAGGTCATCTCCTGGCAGTAAATGCTGCCTATACTGGAGATTTTCTATTGGATATCCCCAATTCCTCCCTTGGCACACGCCTCGACCCGCAGTCCATCCGCATCGGTGTTGCCTTTCGCCTTGCTGCGTCTATCCTCGTTGAGCATAGATGTATATGCGGCAGTGCGCTGGCAGACCGATTCGGGTACGATGATCTTGTTTGCATTGATCCAAGGGGAAAAATCACAAGGCATGAGAAAGTTAACAATGTCATCAAGAGGAATCTCGCAACAGCCTGATGCCTAGTTACATTGGAGTCGCCACAATTATTGAGATTCGATGGCCAGTAAAAAGCATACAGATGGGAATACCTTGAAAGCCTGGACAGACGGCAAACAGCTCGTGTGGGTATACACACATTGGCTGATAACTATCTCCAATATAGTAGGTAAGAAGAAGGGGAAGCTGCCAAATTCAGGGTGTCTCAAAAGTTTAAACAATATGGTGAACTCGCCCAGCATTGCATGCTTGTTTCCATAGGTCTGGAGACCCCTCAGCTCATGGGATCAGAGCACATCCAGGTCCCATAAGAAGACAAGCAAAAGGATCATCAGGGCAACTAAGGACCCCAGTACAACTAGTTTTATGTTCAAGCGACTCGCTTTCCGGATCTGAAGAACTGGATGAGATATTTCTAATGCAATTTTTAACAAACACATATGAGTAGGATGCAATGTATCCCGTAAACCTTGTGTATTGTTATTGTGTATTGTGTAAGCAATATCTTTGTATCGTCAATGAAGTCTTTTTATCTACTGCTCCAAAGATGTGGGTTCCCACAATTTTCCCTGGACGATAATCTTGCCATAAACAACAAATAAGGGCTTTTATATGCTTTCTTTTACTGTTTTAATATTCTGCCTTCATTTTTCTGGCACCAGACACTGGTCTGCTTGACGCCATTTCATTCTAGCTAGAGCAGTTCCTCCTGAATGAAGCTACATGTACTTCCTACTCATTTCTGCATCATTGTAAATTCCTGAAGATGCAATTGTAACATGAAATCCTAGAGCTATTATTCGATTCCCACTGTGGTTGTTTTGATATATATATATATATATATATATTATATATATATATATATATATATATATATATATATATATATATTATATATATATATATATATATATATATATATATAATACATATATATATACATACATACATACTGCCTCTATGGCTGGAGGGGACCCTCATCCTCAGAGAAAACAATAAACGTACCTCAGGGAAAACTCAAGGTTCTCCCTGGAGTTGTTTGAATATTTTCTTCTCCTACCAACCCCTATATTTTATATTCTATGGGAACATTTATTAATAAACAGAATACATTTACAGAAAACACAAACATGAATTCAATGGTACAATGTATTAAAGATCATGAATTTCCTCCAGCTCCTCCGAAGCCGGACGCGAGCCAAGTATGCAGCAAGCATTTCCCCTCTGGATGGCCACGCTGAGGCGCTGGAACATGAAAGTGGCTGCCCTTGGGTCCCTGGTGATGTCGATGAGTCTGGAACCCAATTCTTTAAGGAAACGTGTGGCATTTTTTCCCCATGATCCCAAGGTCTCTGATCCCACTGGGACAAATTGATACTGTTGGCTTATGTCCCTGTACTTGCTGATCATGTACTCCTCCCTGCGGTCAGCAGCTCCTCCCTGTCGCCCGACACTGTGATGGATATAGGTGTCAGCCATTGTGGATACACAGGTATAGTCCCATGCTAAGAGCTTGCCATTCTTACAGGGATAGGTTGTGATCCCGTCGGGGCGTTTGCTGGGTTGTGGGTATTGTTGGCTACTAGTGATTAGGGCTCCCTCCCGGCTGGGCATCCAGCTGTTGCAAGGGTTCTCTTTATGATGTCGTTGACCTCATTGTGTCTTGCATGCCAGCCCTTGGTTTTCGAACAGTTAAAACCATGTAGACCGCATTGGTCTGCTTGCGCTTCACCGCAAATACACGTATATTCTGTGTGAATTGGGGCAGCAAGGCACAGAGCCACTGCAATACGGAGGGTCATGGGGTCGAGTCGCGTTCCCATTGCCGATATGGGAACTGTTTGGAGGAAGTCCCCAGAGTGATGTGCGC
>NC_069413.1:62135276-62157776 GCF_026875155.1 Cherax quadricarinatus
ATAACCAAGTTATACATTATGAATGATAACAAGTTATACATTATGAAATGATAACCAAGTTATACATTATGAATGATAACCAAGTTATACATTATGAATGAAAACCAAGTTATACATCATGAATGATAACCAAGTTATACATCATGAATGATACAAAAGAAATATACGGATTCTTAATATCATCAGAGGGAAAGAGCTAAGACGGTAGGGGGTTGCACGGCGAAGCCTGGAGACTGAGAAGCAATCAGGTTTTACCCGAAGAAGGAGAGAGCAACTTCAGTTTCCTGGATCAAGAACCCTTCACCGACATCAAAACACTGCTCCTGAATATTGATTGTTTTCACAAATTTTCTTTACTTTCACCTGAGTTTTCTTTTTCTTTTTCTTCATCTTTTCTCATCTCATTCTTCCTATTATTATTATTATTATTATTATTATTATTATTATTATTATTATTATATTATTATTATATTATTATTATTATTATTATCATTATTATTATTATATTATTATTATTATTATTATTATTATTATTATTATTATTATTATTATTAATGACTTTGTTGTTGCTTGAATAAAAATAATAATAGGAATAATCATAATTATTATCGTTGTATTTATTATTAATATTATTATTGTTGTTGTCGTTGTTGTTGTAATGATTATAATCATTATTAGTTTCATTATACCGTTTCATGGTTTTCTTTGACTGTTACACTTCGACCGAAGCGAATAGCTTTGTCAGTCAGTCTGTCTGTCTGTCTGTCTCTCTCCTCTCTCTCTCTTTTTTTTTTTTTTTTTTTTTACACAGGGTTTGACAGGTTAAGGATCCCTAGCTTTATTGACAGCTATTTACAGGTTAAGGACTCCTAACTTTATTGGCAAGCTAAGAGCTGTTACCTACACCAGCTCATTTGAAAGCATTTTTATTGTTATGAGACATACAAGTAGGAAACAGGATGAAGTTGGAGCCATCTGTGGGCCAGCATTTTCATTTGATCAACTGACTTTATCTCGTTGACATCATTATGCTGTACGAATGTGTTCCATACTCGAGTCATCCTGGGTATGTATGATCTCAGATGGAGTGATGTTCTGGAGAAGGGTACAGCCAGAGTGAAGTTGCTGCTTTCTGCCCGTCTTGTGGCATAAAAGCTTGTTTCACGCTGTCCTCGAAGTGGGTCCAAGTGTGGTATTTTGACAATATATTGGCCTTGTACATAACAGTAAGGCCACCCCACATCCCTCCTATGTTGAAGGCTCTGCTAAAATGACAGATCTATCCAGATGGGTCCAGGCGAGAGATGAGACGTCTTGCTCTGTTCTCTACTCTGTCAAGCAGTCGCAGATGAGAGGGGGGGGGGCAGGCAAACCAAGAAAGTGGAGCATACTCAAGGTGCGAGCGTACTTGTGCCTCGTACAGGATCTTACAACCCCTACTGTCAAGCAGATGCGAGATACGGCGAAGTGCTGTAAGCTTCCTGGCTGCCTTGTTTGCAAGATTTACAACATGGTTCTTCATGGTTAGTTTGGAGTCAAATTTCACCCCAAGGATATCAACTTCTCCAGGTGCCAACACCCTCCCATTCATCCTTACTACTGCACCAGCATTACCATCATGGTGCCTAGAGACGATCATCATTTGCGTTTTCTCAGGTGCAAATGTTACTTGCCATCTATTTCCCCAAGCTGATATAGCTCTCAGCTGGTGATTGATGTAGCTTAGAGCAGCTGGCATTTCTTCTCTTGGATAAGTGAATGTCAGTGTACAGTCGTCTGCATATGCGTGTGATTCAGGGATGAGATGAAGAAGGTCGTTGAAGTAGACATTCTCTCTCTCTCCCCTCTCTCTCTCTCCGTCTCTCTCTCTCTCCTCTCTCTCTCTCTCTCTCTCTCTCTCTCTCTCTCTCTCTCTCTCCTCTCTCTCTCTCTCTCTCTCTCTATTATCTTACCTCAGCTGATTCTAAACCCTCGCTCAAATCAAATCTTTATCGCAGCATAAATACACAAGTGTGTATACTTTATACATCATACACCTAGATTAGACTATTGTCCGTAATCTCTCCACGCTCTGTCTGTCTTCCCATTCCTCTCTCATCTCTATTCCCTCCGTTATTCCTCCCCTTGTTTCCCTCTTTTTCTTTCTCTCCATTACCCTCTCACTCTAACTTTTTCCCCTACAAGAGGGGAAAGAAGGAGAGAGCGATGGGAGGAAGGGGGAGGATTAAGTGGCAGATAGAGGGAGGGGACAGAAAGAATGGAGAGGGGGAAAAGGAGAGGGGGAAGAGGAGGGGAGAAAAGGAGAGGGGGAAGAGGAGGGGGAAAAGAAGAGGGGAAGAGGAGGGGGGGAAAGGAGAGGGGGAAAGGAGAGGATAGAGTAAAAAAAAAAATTGAGACTAGGGATGGAACGGGGGAAATGTCAGGTTAGTGAGTGGAGAGAGGAAGGGGAGATGAGGAGGGGTGAGGGGGAAGTGGAAAAAGGGTAGAAGAGAGGACAGTGAGGGGGAGAATAGGGGAAGGGGAGACAGAGGGCTGGGAAGGGAGGAAAAGAGGGAGGGAATGAAAGGAAGGAGATCGAGAGGGGAGGAAAGAAATACATGCTAAGCAAATTACCGCATTTTTTCCCTCTCTTTCTCTCTCTCTCTCTCTCTCTCTTATTATGATTTGTTTCTTCTCTTTCCTCCTCTATTCTGGAGGTTGGAGTCACTACCTCACTAGAGGATCACTAGACACTGGTGTCACTACCTCACTAGAGGATCACCAGACACTGATGTCACTACCTCACTACAGGATCACCAGACACTGGTGTCACTACCTCACTAGAAGAACACCAGACAGTGATGTCACTACCTCACTAGAGGATCACCAGACACTGGTGTCACTACCTCACTAGAGGAACACCAGACACTGATGTCACTACCTCACTACAGGATCACCAGACACTGGTGTCACTACCTCACTAGAAGAACACCAGACAATGATGTCACTACCTCACTAGAGGATCACCAGACACTGGTGTCACTACCTCACTAGAGGAACACCAGACACTGATGTCACTACCTCACTACAGGATCACCAGACACTGGTGTCACTACCTCACTAGAAGAACACCAGACAATGATGTCACTACCTCACTAGAGGATCACCAGACACTGGTGTCACTACCTCATTATAGGATCACCAGACACTGGTGTCACTACCTCACTACAGGATCACCAGACACTGGTGTCACTACCTCACTGGAGCATCACCAGACACTGGTGTCGCTACCTCACTAGAGGATCACCAGACACTGGTGTCACTACCTCACTAGAGGAACACCAGACACTGATGTCACTACCTCACTACAGGATCACCAGACACTGGTGTCACTACCTCACTAGAGGAACACCAGACACTGATGTCACTACCTCACTAGAGGATCACCAGACACTGGTGTCACTACTTCACTAGAGAATCACAAGACACTGGTGTCACTACCTCACTAGAGGATCACCAGACACTGATGTCACTACCTCACTACAGGATCACCAGACACTGGTGTCACTACCTCACTGGAGCATCACCAGGCACTGATGTCACTACCTCACTAGAGGATCACCAGACACTGATGTCACTACCTCACTACAGGATCACCAGACACTGGTGTCACTACCTCACTGGAGCATCACCAGACACTGGTGTCACTACCTCACTAGAGGATCACAAGACACTGGTGTCACTACCTCATTATAGGATCACCAGACACTGGTGTCACTACCTCACTACAGGATCACCAGACACTGGTGTCACTACCTCACTGGAGCATCACCAGACACTGGTGTCGCTACCTCACTAGAGGATCACCAGACACTGGTGTCACTACCTCACTAGAGGATCACCAGACACTGGTGTCACTACCTCACTAGAGGAACACCAGACACTGATGTCACTACCTCACTAGAGGATCACCAGACACTGGTGTCACTACCTCACTAGAGAATCACCAGACACTGGTGTCACTACCTCACTAGAGGATCACCAGACACTGATGTCACTACCTCACTACAGGATCACCAGACACTGGTGTCATTACCTCACTGGAGCATCACCAGGCACTGATGTCACTACCTCACTAGAGGATCACCAGACACTGGTGTCACTACCTCACTAGAGGATCACCAGACACTGGTGTCACTACCTCACTAGAGGATCACCAGACACTGATGTCACTGCCTCACTACAGGATCACCAGACACTGGTGTCACTACCTCACTGGAGCATCACCAGACACTGGTGTCACTACCTCACTAGAGGATCACCAGACACTGGTGTCACTACCTCACTGGAGCATCACCAGACACTGATGTCACTACCTCACTAGAGGATCACCAGACACTGGTGTCACTACCTCACTGGAGCATCACCAGACACGTGCTGAGACGATATAGGTTCCTTCTGATAAACGAGACAATTACCGCAGCTTCAGCAGCTACGTTAGTAACAGGACAGAACATTGATAGCGTCCTCGCAGCATTTTGCTTCGAGGATATTCTACCATTAATATACGGAAAAGGGATAATAGATGTCCCTTTTTCCCCTGTCTGTAGCAGCTGGATTGAAAAAAAAGAGGGGAATTTCCCCACTGATGAGGCCTAATGGACGAAGGGAGAGACGGGGAAAGGGAAGAGGCAATTTGATTCCGTTCGAGGAAGGGTGGATAAGAGATCCAACTCCTCGAATCAAGAGCTCCTTCGCTACAGCAAGGAACTTACCCTTGAAGGGAAAAAAATGGAATTCAATACCTGCATTATACACGAGTTTCTTCAATCTGTCATACAGCGCTGTATAGCCCTTGTGGCTTAGCGCTTCTTTTTGATTATAATAATAATAATAATCAATCTGTCATAATAATTCTCTGGGTAATATCAGTGTTTCTGAGGAGAGGCGACAGTTGTCTAAGATACAACTCATGACAACCTCAATTTGTGCTTCCTACCACTCAGATAAACTGAATAAGACTCGTCCTGAATAGTACTGGTCACTTCAGTGACCACTTGGCTACCAGTACTTGCGTGACCTACCTACAGGTTGAGGTCCTTTCAATGATTAAATTTCATATCCTTACCTAAAGACTTTCTCGTGTTTCCTCTTCGTTCCAAGATTCCAGTTAAAGCATTTTTCTTATAGTAAGATTCTTGAAGAAAAATCCTGTTCCTGTCTCTCTGTCTGTCTATCTGTGTTTCTGCCTCTCTCTCTCTCTCTCTCTCTCTCTCTCTCTCTCTCTCCATAGACAGATAGACAAATAGGAATACAGATAGACAGATAGATAAACAGACATGCAAGTAGATAGACAGATAAATAGACATACAAGTAGACAGACAGATAGATAAAGAGGTAGATTAATAACAAATAGACAATTGCTACCTGGAAATCATTACTGCTCACTATACCTGGTAACACACACTGCTCACCTCCTTTCCATAGCAACAGTGAATTAATACAAGATTTAAGAACTGAGTGGTTCATCAGCTCTCCTGGGCTGTTGTGGAAGTCTAAGCCACTACAAATTTTCCTAGAAGCCTTGACTTTTGTCCTTCCAAGAGTGTAACTGTCTACCTAAGAGGACACACGCATCTCACTTGAATTTTTTATCCCAAACAGAGAGCACCAACAGACCCCACGGGAAGACGTTCCAGTGACCGGATGCTCCAATATCCGGACCTTCCAGTATCCGAACGCTCAAATATAATCCAATTACGTCTGGTCGACGAATTCGAGTCACATCCGGTTTCATATCTAAAAAAGGAAACTTGAAAATATCGCTGAGAAAAGTTTTTCTCCAACTGAAAGTCGCAAACCAATTAATGGAGTCGGCAACAAAATGCCAACGTCTTGAAATACACTTTGAAAATATGTAGTTTACAAGCAACACTCTCCATAAATGTAAATGTAAATATTATATATATATATATATATTATATATATATATATATATATATATATATATATATATATATATATATATATATATATAATATATATATATATATATATATATATATACATACATGTGTATATATATATAGGGAGGGGGTAAAGGAGGTGTTGTGGGCGAGGGGCTTGGACTTCCAGCAAGTGTGCGTGAGCGTGTTAGATAGAAGTGAATGGAGACAAATGGTATTTGGGACCTGACGATCTGTTGGAGTGTTAACAGGGTAATATTTAGTGAAGGGATTCAGGGAAACCAGTTATTTTATATAACCGGACTTGAGTCCTGGAAATGGGAAGTACAATGCCTGCACTCTAAAGGAGGAGTTTGGGATATTGGCAGTTTGGAGGGATACGTTGTGTATCTTTATTCGTATATGCTTCTAAAGTGTTGTATTCTGAGCACCTCTGCAAAAACAGTGATTATGTGTGAGTGAGGTGAAAGTGTTGAATGATGATGAAAGTTTTTTTCTTTTTGGGATTTTCTTTCTCTTTGGGTCACCCTGCCTCGGTAGGAGACGGCCGACTTGTTAAATATATATATACTGACCCTCCCAGTGCGACTGGGAGGTATAGGGGTGCGCAAAGCAACGCATGTTGCTTTACCTGCTTTTCTGTCTTCGTGTTTGGCTTCCAGTGCATTAGTCAAGAAGATTGTTCCTGAACGCTTGAGAGACGTGGTAGGAGCTCAAGACCCCAGGTTTACTGAAGCAGCGATTCGGTGGGACACCCTTATAGATTCCTCCAGTAGACCAGCTCCTCCCAGAGAACACAAACGGTCCCACTGGGATAAACCGATCATGGAAAAAATCGCCAACACAATGCTCTCCAACGCCTCAGGAAAGGACAAAGCTCGTCTCCTGGCAGTGAAGGCACCACACTCAGGAGATCTCCTGTTAGCTGTTCCCAATTCCTCCTTGGGCACTCGACTAGACCCACAGGCCATTCGAATTGGTGTTGCTCTTCGCCTAGTCGCCCCCATCCTCACCGAACATAGGTGTATTTGCGGCAGGGGAACAGCTGATCAATTCGGACTTAATGGTCTCTTGTGTCACACAGCAGAAGCGAAGTATGCCAGGCATGAGGAGGTCAATGACACCATAAAGAGAAGCCTCGCCACAGCCCGTTGCCCAGCTCAACGGGAACCCCAAGTGCAGAGGTCTGACGGAAGTCAAAAGCGCCCTGGTGGAGCCACTATGCTACCTTGAAAGGATGGAAAGCAGATTGCCTGGGACTACACATGTGCCGCCACATTGGCAGACACCTACTTGCCATATTCCGTAGTGGAAGGGGGTGCAGCTGCCAGCCACAGGGAGGCCCAAAAGATCCGCAAATATGAAGACCTTCCCCCTTGCTATAACTTCATCCCAATAGGGTCGGAGACCCTTGGAGCATGGGGCAAGTGTGCTCTAAAGTTCCTAATAGAGCTGGGTGAAAAGCTCATCATAGAAACCAAGGACCACAGGGCGACCAGCTTCTTCTTTCAGAGACTCAGTGTTGCGATCCAGAGAGGAAATGACCGCAGCATTCTGGGCACACGGCCCACCGCCGGGGAGCTGGACGAAGTATTCGAGATGTAGCTCTGAGTTACCTATGTTGTTTTACTTTCTATCGTATTTTTGTGAATGTTTTGTCAATGTATTTTGTCTTTAAATAAAATATATATTAATTATAGGGGGTGGTAGGAGAAAATTCTCAAACAGCTTCAGGGAGAACCTTGAGTTTTCCTTGAAGCAAGTTTATTCTTTTCTCTGAGGATGAGGGTCCCTATAACAGTTCTAGAGGTGGTACTTCCCTATATTATATATATATATAATATAATATATATATATATATATATATATATATATATATATATATATATATATATATATATATATATATATATATATGTGTGTGTGTGTGTGTGTGTGTGTGTGTGGTGTGTGTGTGTGTGTGTGTGTTTGTTACGCAAAACAACCACTGTGAAAGGATAGTGAAAGTCCAAGCGCTTTCTCGTGACTTCTCACATTATCAAGGAACTATGATAATGTGAGAAGTCACGAAAGAACTTGAAATTTCATTATCCTTTAACAGTGATTGTTTTGCATATTCTGGTATCACCTGTTTGCTGTGATCTTATTGCATATATATATATATATATATATATATATATATATATATATATATATATATATATATAATATATATATATATATATATATATATATATATATATATATATATGTACGTATTTGAGTGTGTATGTGTGTGTGTATGTGTGTGTGTACAGCACACCACGCAGCGCATGTGGTGTTTGCTCTGGTGTTTACCTGTGTTTATCTCTGTTTGACTGCCGCCCAACTCGCCCACAAGCAAACTTTGGCTCCATCAAAAGTTCCGGATGACACCAAGGGCAAACCCCAGTGCCGCCAAAATGCAAAACAAAAATGATATTGTAAATATATATAAAATATTATATATATATGTATATATATATATATATATATATATATATATATATATATATATATATATATATATATATATATATATACATATATATATATATATATATATATATATATATATATATATATATATATATATATATATATATATGTATGTATGTATATACATGTATGTTGAGGAGGGAAAGGTTGGCCATTAAATTTAAGTTAAATAATGAACAGAGTAGATGGACTCTTGAGTGGTATAACTCGTATGACCTTCCTGGTGAGTGAGAAGACGTAATCACGAGACTAAAATCCCGGTGTGTGGTCAGGGCCTGGGATCTTCAAGTTTGGCTCAGGGATGTATCCCTTTATGGCGAACTTTGAAATTACGTCAAGAATCAATTTACCTTTGAGATATTAAATTTGGGAATCATTTGAGTCAGAGCAACTACTGTTGTTTTTCTCTTGCGTGTGTCTTCTCTTTGGTGCAACATTTCGCCAATATCCAAATTTATTCTTTTTGAGTGACTTCTAAAATGCGGGAAGGAAGTGAAGCTATCTTAGCCGGGGAAAAAGGACATAACCTCATTATGTCCAGAATGGCACTTGGGTATTTAACTTACTGGAGCTTGAAATCAGTTAAGTCCAGTGTGGAGCTTTATTTGTTTTATTAAAAATCCAATGCATAGACTTATACGAGATTCAGGGACATGAATTAACCTTAGTCTAACGTTGGATCTGAGTTATTTAACGAGACGGCATTAAATTCTACGTTTATTCATTAATGTTTAAAAAATTAATACCACATGTATGCTTTTAATTATTTGGAAGAATTTAATGTTTTATTATCTTTCAGTTACGTGTAGTTAATCACAGGTAAATTAAAAATTATACTTTACGTTTACTCATCCTTGTATGTGAATTTTATTTGGATTTTATTAAGCTGTATTTTGCATATTTATTATGTTCCTTGCATCTTGTTGTGCTTTCCAGTAACTGGCTGTTGTTAGCACAATGGTTAGTGTTATGTTAGCAGGTGCGTATGTAGCATAGAAGCAGCAGCAGCAGCAGCAGCAGCAGCAGCAGCAGCAGCAGCAGCAGCAGCAGCAGCAGCAGCAGCAGCAGCAGCAGCAGCAGCAGCAGCATCAACAATAGCATCTGCAGCTGTAATACCGGTAGCAGCAGCAACAACATCAACATCAACAATAGTTGTTGCAGCAGTAACAGCAGCAGTAACGGCAACAGCAGTAGTAACAGTACCAATAGCAGTAGAGGCAGCAGCAGCAGCAGCAGGCAAATCTAAGTTTTACCGTAAAATATTTCTGTTCAATAAATTTTCCAGGTCAGCAGTATGGCAGATTTGGTGGAGGGAGGAGAGAGGGAGAGCCTTCTGTTTCTCCTTCCTGACCACTACCCGTCCGAACGGGAGAAGTAAATGTAGTCTGACAGCCCTTTTTAGCTACACAAAGCACCGATGTGGCTCGTAAGGTCGTCAGTTACTGGTCGTTCTCTTAGACTGTATCTCTCTTCTCTCTCTCTCTCTCTCTCTCTCTCTCTCTCTCTCTCTCTCTCTCTCTCTCTCTCTCTCTCTCTCTCTCTCTCTCTCTCTCTCTACCCTACAGGGATGCCAACCCTTCCATCAAAACTCGGGATTATGCAAATGTTTCATATTTTCGTCTAAGTTAGTGTCAGGTTAAGGAAGGGGACCAAAAAATCCTCGCCCTCACGAAACTCGGAAAGCACTGTATGTTACATGGTGGAGAGAGAGAGAGAGAGAGAGAGAGAGAGAGAGAGAAAGCACTTGACTCCACTCCGAGGACCGCGAGAAGTGAACTTCTACACCACAAGACGGGCAGCCAGCAAAAACTACACTCTGTAACCTTCTCCAGAACATCACTTCATATGAGATCATTTATTCCCAGGATTTCTCGAGTCTGGAACATGTTCGTACAGCATAATGATATCAACGAAATAAAGTCAGTTGATCACATGAAACTACTGGCCCACAGATGACTCTAACTTCACCCTGTTCCATATCTGTATATTTCATAGCAGTAAAAAGGATTTCAAATGAGATGATGTAGGTAACAGCTCTTAACTTGTAGATAAAGTTAGGAATTCCTAACATAACCACAATTGTAAAACCCTGTGTAAAAAAAATAGTCTAATGAACCGTTCATGTGTACCGACGAGACTCATCATTAGAACAAATCTTCTCACACCATAACTGTTTGATCCATGCGGGTTTATCGCTTATTTTTAATAATAATTACTATAATAAAATAATAACAGTAAAATATAATAAAATAATAGTGAAAATAATAAAAATAATACTAAAATAATACTAAAATAATAATAATAATAATAATAATAATAATAATAATAATAATAATAATAATAATAATAATAATAATAATAACAATATAGGTAGTAGGTTGGTAGACAGCAACCACCCAGGGAGGTACTACCGTCCTGCCGAGTGAGTGTAAAACGAAAGCCTGTAATTGTTTTACATGATGGTAGGATTGCTGATGTCTTTTTGTCTGTCTCATAAATATGCAAGATTACAGGTACGTCTTGCTACTTCTACTTACACTTAGGTCACACTACACATACATGTACATGTTTATTTATACACACTCATCTGAGTTTTCTTTGATTTTATCTTAATAGTTCTTGGTCTTATTACTTTTCCTTTTATATCCATGGGGAAGTGGAATAAGAATCTTTCCTCCGTAAGCCATGCGTGTTGTAAAAGTCAACTAAAATGCCGGGAACAATGGGCTAGTAACCCCTTTTCCTGTAATAATTACTAAAAAGAATGAGAAGAAGAAAATTATCAAAGTGGGAAGTCTGAATGTGCGTGGATGTTGTGCAAATGATAAGAGATGATTCTGGATGTTATGAATGAGAAGAAACTGGATATCCTGGTTTTAAGTGAAACAAAGCTGAAGGGGGTGGGAGAGTTTCAGTGGAGAGGAATAAATGGGATTAGGTCAGGGGTTTCAAATAGAGTTAGAGCTAAAGAAGGAGTAGCAATAATGTTGAAGGATAAGTTATGGCAGGAATAGAGGGACTATAAATACATAAATACAAAGATTATGTGGAGTAAAATAAAGGTTGGATGTGAAAAGTGGGTTATAGTAAGCGTATATGCACCTGGAGAAGAGAGGAGTGTATAGGAGAGAAAGAGATTTTGGGAAATGTTGGGTGAATGCGTGGGGAGTTTTGAACCAAGTGTGAGAGTAATGGTGGTTGGGGATTTCAATGATAAAGTGGGCAAAAATGTTGTGGACGGAGTAGTAGGTAAATTTTGGGTGCCAGGGGTAAATGAAAATGGGGAGTCTTTAATTGAGTTATGTGTAGAAAGAGGTTTGGTAATAAGTAATACATATTTTATGACGAAGAGGATAAATAAATATACGAGGAATGATATAGCACGTAATGAAAGTAGTTTGTTAGATTATGTATTGGTGGATAAAAGGTTGATGGGTAGGCTCCAGGATGTGCAACTGATATATCGGATCATTTTTTAGTTGTAACTACAGTTAGAGTAAGAGGTAAATGGGAAAAGAGGAAAATGGCAACAACAAGCAAGAGGGAGGTGAAAGTGTATAAACTAAGGGAAGAGGAAGTTCGGGTGAGATATAAGCAACTATTGGCAGGAAGGTGGGCTGGTGCAAGAATGAGTAGTGGAGGGCTGAAGAGGATTGGAATAGTTTTAAAAATGCAATATTAGAATGTGGGGCAGAAGTTTGTGGTTATAGGAGGGTGGGGGCAGGAGGAAAGAGGAGTGATTGGTGGAATGATGAAGTAAAGGGTGTGATAAAAGAGAAAAAGTTAGCTTATGAGAAGTTTTTACAAAGCAGAAGTGTTATAAGAAGAGTAGAGTATGTGGAGAGTAAAAGAAAGGTGAAGAGAGTGGTGAGAGAGTGCAAAAGGAGAGCAGATGATAGAGTATGAGAGGCACTGTCAAGAAATTTTAATGAAAATAAGAAAAAAATTTGGAGGTAAACAAGTTAAAAAAGCCTAGAGAACGAATGGATTTGTTAGTTAAAAACAGAGTAGGGGAGTTAGTAGATGGGGAGATGGAGGTTTTGGGTAGATGGCGAGAATATTTTGAGGAACTTTTAAATGTCAACGAAGAAAGGGAAGCGGCAATTTCATGCACTGGCCAGGGAGGTATGCCATCTTTTAGAAGTAAAGAAGAACAGGATGTGAGTGTGGGGGAGGTGTGTGAGGCATTAAGTAGTATGAAAGGGGGTAAAGCAGCTGGAACTGACGGGATCATGACAGAAATGTTAAAAGCAAGGGGGAGATATAGTGTTGGAGTGGTTGGTATTTTTGTTTAATAAATGTATGAAAGAGGGGAAGGTACCTAGGGATTGACGGAGAGCATGTATAGTCCCTTTATATAAAGGAAAGGGGGACAAAAGAGACTGTAAAAATTATAGAGGAATAAGTTTACTGAGTATACCAGGAAAAGTGTACAGTAGGGTTATAATTGAAAGAATTAGAGGTAAGACAGAATGTAGGATTGTAGTTGAGCAAGGAGGTTTCAGAGTGGGTAGGGGATGTGTAGATCAAGTGTTTACACAGAAGCATATATGTGAACAGTATTTAGATAAAGGTAGGGAAGTTTTTATTGCATTTACGAATTTAGAAAAGGCATATGATACACTGGATTGGGGAGCAATGTGGCAGATGTTGCAAGTATATGGAATAGGTGGTAAGTTACTAAATGCTGTAAAGAGTATTTATGAGGATAGTGAGGCTCAGGTTAGGGTATGTAGAAGAGAGGGAGACTACTTCCCGGTAAAAGTAGGTCTTAGACAGGGATGTGTAATGTCACCATGGTTGGTTAATATATTTATAGATGGGGTTGTAAAAGAAGTAAATGCTAGGGTGTTCGGGAGAGGGGTGGGATTAAATTATGGGGAATCAAATACAAAATGGGAATTAACACAGTTGCTTTTTGCTGATGATACTGTGCTTATGGGAGATTCTAAAGAAAAATTGCAAAGGTTAGTGGATGAGTTTGGGAGTGTGTGTAAAGGTAGAAAGTTGAAAGTGAACATAGAAAAGAGTAAGGTGATGAGAGTATCAAATGATTTAGATAAAGAAAAATTGGATATCAAATTGGGGAGGAGTATGGAAGAAGTGAATATTTTCAGATACTTGGGAGTTGACGTGTCTGCGGATGGATTAATGAAGGATGAGGTTAATCATAGAATTGATGAAGGAAAAAAGGTGAGTGGTGCGTTGAGGTATATGTGGAGACAAAAAACGTTATCTATGGAGGCAAAGAAGGGAATGTATGAAAGTATAGTAGTACCAACACTCTTGTATGGGTGTGAAGCTTGGGTTGTGAATACAGCAGCGAGGAGGCGGTTGGAGGCAGTGGAGATGTCCTGTCTAAGGGCAATGTGTGGAGTAAATATTATGCAGAAAATTCGGAGTGTGGAAATTAGGAGAAGGTGTGGAGTTAATAAAAGCATTAGTCAAAGAGCTGAAGAGGGGTTGTTGAGGTGGTTTGGTCATTTAGAGAGAATGGATCAAAGTAGAATGACATGGAGAGCATTTAAATCTGTAGGGGAAGGAAGGCGGGGTAGGGGTCGTCCTCGAGAAGGTTGGAAGGAAGGGGTAAGGGAGGTTTCGTGGGCAAGGGGCTTGAACTTCCAGCAGGTACTCATGAGCGTGTTAGATAGGAGTGAATGGAGACGAATGGTATTTGGGACCTGACGATCTGTTGTAGTGTGAGCAGGGTAATATTTAGTGAAGGGATTCAGGGAAACCGGTTATTTTTATATAGCCGGACTTGAGTCCTGGAAATGGGAAGTACAATGCCTGCACTCTAAAGGAGGGGTTCGGGATATTAGCTGTTTGGAGGGATATGTTGTGTATCTTTATACGTATATGCTTCTAAGCTGTTGTGTTCTGAGCACCTCTGCAAAAACAGTGATTATGTGTGAGTGAGGTGAAAGTGTTGAATGATGATGAAAGTATTTTCTTTCTGGGGATTTTCTTTCTTTTTTGGGTCACCCTGCCTCGGTGGGAGACAGCCGACTTGTTAAAAAAATAATAATGATAATAACAATAATAATGATAATGATAATAATAATAAAATAATAACAATAATGAAATAATAATAATAATAATAATAATAATAATAATAATAATAATAATAATAATAATAATAATAATAATAATTCACTGACCATCCACAACTTAAACTCTTAAAGAGGGTTGCCTGAAGCTGGTGAAGAACTCTTGATCCAAGGATTTAGAGCACATTCCTTCTGTGGATAGAACCCTTTTGCCTTCCCATTCCTCCCATCTCCCGGAGGCTGCGTTATTATTATTATTAGTCATGGGCGCTTACCCATGACTAACAATAATACTAATAATAATAATAATAATAACAATAATTTTCATAATAATAATAATAATAATAATAATAATAATAATAATAATAATAATAATAATAATAATAATAATAATGCATGAGCGTGTTTGATAGGAGTGAATGGAGACAAATGGTTTTTAATACTTGACGTGCTGTTGGAGTGTGAGCAAAGTAACATTTATGAAGGGGTTCAGGGAAACCGGCAGGCTGGACTTGAGTCCTGGAGATGAGAAGTACAGTGCCTGCACTCTGAAGGAGGGGTGTTAATGTTGCAGTTTAAAAACTGTAGTGTAAAGCACCCTTCTGGCAAGACAGTGATGGAGTGAATGATGATGAAAGTTTTTCTTTTTCGGGCCACCCTGCCTTGGTGGGAATCAGCCAGTGTGATAATAAAATAATAAATAATAATAATAATAATAATAATCTGATATTTCAATTGTTAAATCTGCTCATTCGCCCAGTCCCCAGCACGCCCACCCATAGTCACCAGCACGCCCACCCATAGTCACCAGCACGCCCACCCATAGTCACCAGCACGCCCACCCATAGTCACTAGCACGCCCACCCATAGTCACCAGCACGCCCACCCATAGTCACCAGCACGCCCACCCATAGTCACCAGCACGCCCACCCATAGTCACCAGCACGCCCACCCATAGTCACCAACACGCCCACCCATAGTCACCAGCATGCCCACCCATAGTCATATACATTATATATATATATATATATATATATATATATATATATATATATATATATATATATATATATATATGTATATATATATATATATATATATATATATATATATATATATATATATATATATATATATATATATATATATATATATATATATATATATATAATTAACCAACTAACGGGGCTTGCACGTGCCAGTAGATGCAAGAACCTTTCCAAAGTTGCAACAGCAAAGTTGAAATTCCCAAAATTCTCAAGCTGCGGAGATGAGACGTTCTCAAGTTGTAAACAGAAACCTTCGGAAACAAATCATGAAACCACATGAAGGTATTGGAATAAATGATCTAGAAAAACCGACAAGTTGATAACTGAGACACATGTGCAACACTTGGGTATCTTTACTCTGAAATAAAGATACCCAAAATTCAGTATACAAGTGTCTCATTTATCCACTTGAAGGTACCACTTTGGAAATGTCTGTTCATAGTTATTGTTTCATTTTTATTTTTCGCTTTTGTGCCAGTGGCCGCAGTTAATGTTCTTGTTGTTGTTCTTGTTACAGGTATTGCTCTTGTTGTTACAGTCGTTGCTCTTGATAGACAATGGGTGTGTTTTGTAAACTGATGACACGAATAGCTTGTGTTTCGAACTGGGGTTTAATTTTTTGTCTTGATACGACTTACACTTATTGCTTACGACAGGTGTTGGGTAGCTAAGATATGTAGTTAAGTGTTTTTGGCAGGTGTTGCATTTAAGTGCTAACATGAAAGTGTTTATGACATGTGTTGTGTCATTTGTATTGGCTGCTGTGGTTTACAGTTTGTGTTTATGAGAGTCGTTGAGTGCCCTTTCAACTGGGTTGATGTATAGTTTGTTTTCTGACAGGTGGTGAGTGCTTTTTGTAGCTACTGATTACTGCCCCTTGCTAGGCACGTGTTATTGCCCCGTGCTAGGCACGTGCTACTACCCACTGCTAAACAGGGGCTACTACCCCGTGCAAGGCAGGTGCTACTGTCCCGTGCTGGCCAGGTGTTACTACCCCAGGCTAGGAAGGTGCTACTGCCCCGTGCTAGGCAGGTTCTGCTACCCTAGGCTAAGCAAGTTCTTCTGACCTATGCTAGATTGGTCCTACTGACCCATACTAGACAGGTCCGACTGACCCATACTAGACAGGTCCTACTCACCCATGCAAGACAGGACCTACTGACCCATGCAAGACAGGTCCCACTGACCCATGCTGGAAAATTCCTAATGACCCATGCTTGGCAGGCTCTAAAAAAAACATTTATGTATAACTAGACATTCACACAAAAAATACTACGCATCGCGAAGCGAAATTATTGGCCGGGGAAGAAAAATAGTGCTGATGACCAGGTGTGCAAAAACGTAATAATGGAAAAAATATGAACGCAGTATGGTGACCCATTACGGCGGAGGCTGGTATAAGAACGGGTCAAGTGGAGCCTAATGGTGGGGGGTGGGGTGAGTAGGGGGTCATGAGGGGTATCATGGGGGTAAGGGAGAGGAAGAATGGACGGAGGGATGAGGAGAGAAAGAGTGGAGGGAGTGAGTGAAAAGTAAGGCGGAAGAGGTGGGAGAGAGAACATTTGATCACGAATATTTTGAATTTCGTCACTGTATAATGTTGGTGTTCATTCTGGTTATTTATTAAAAGCCTGGGGAGCGCTAAACCCGTAGGGGATTATACAGCTCCTGTGGGGGGGAGGGGGTATATGGAAGTCATTCAGACTTAATTCAGGGAATTGGAGCACAGATCCAATTCAAGAGCCCCTCACCAGCATCAAGGAACCTCCCTCGAGGGGTGTTCGTTCTGAAGTGCAGTTGATTGCTTGTTACACAGACCAGGGGTTGGGTAGTTGGACTCCCTCGTTGCTGGCATCATTGTTCCCAAGGTGTGATTGTGCCTCACTCATGGTGCTAAAGCTGAGGAATATTGTGGAAACACAATTGTGAAGGACTTTGGTTTTTGTAGGGAAATGTTGGCGCTTTTCAGTGTGTCGAACTAGTTGGAAATAATTGTTATAACACTAAGCGTCCCTCCCTTCTTCCTTTCTTCTCACTTTCCTTCCTTCCCCTTCTTCCCTTCTTTTCACTTCCCTTCCCTCCCCTCCTTCCCTCCTTCTCACATCCCTTCCCTCCCCTTCTTACCTTGTCTTTTCTTTCCTAGTCCTCCCTCATTTTCCCTTCTAAGTTCCTTTCCTCAAATCTCTGACGCGTCTCTCACCTCCCCGTCTCTCACATTTCTTCCTTCATCCCCTCTCCTTTCTTGTTCCCCCCCTCTCCTCTCCCACCCTATCCTCTCTTCTCTTTCCCGTCCCTCTCTCCCTTTCTCGCCCCTCTTATTCCTCCCTCTGACGTGTCCACTCTCCCTCTCTTCCTCTCTGAGCAGCTCTTCCAGTGTGACGAATGTATATACACCAAGAACTGAACATTTCTCAGTGAATATATACTGAGAGTTGATTTGTATTCCAATTTTACGGTTCAAATATTCTTAGCCGATTTAAAGCCTATCAACTACACAAGGGTCATCAAGGTTGCAAATCACCTCAACAACACCGGACAAGCATATTTAAACCCCAAAAAGAAAATGAAATAAACTCACTTAATATACATACACACACACGCACACGCACTTCTGAGTGTGCATAATTCGGTGTACAGGTGAGGTGCAGCCTTAATGACCCTTTTGCCATCAATAGACTTTAAACCTAACCAATCAACTATCCCAGTGTGAGCGATGCTCCCCGATGTTCCAAAACTGTTCACTCGTTCTGGCACGAAATCGTTTGGTCGTCGTCCGAAATGAAGAATTTTTCCATTTCGCGGAGGCATTCCATCAATTCACTTAAATAATTGACCTTTTTTACAGGTGGAGAATCGAGGTATTGACTTTTTTTTTAATTGATGCAACTTTTTATTTGGGAAAATCTTGCTGTCTCGTGCGGGTCGAGTCAGTGTGTTCATCTGGAACGAAATATTTCTGTTTGTTTTGTAATAACAATAATGAAGTCTGTATTTTAAAACAGGTTTCGTAATTTTGATCGAGACTCTGAAGTGGGTTACCCAGTCATTATTTACCGCTTCTTTTCGATTATGATAATAATAATCCCAGTTATTGTGTACTTTAGTATCTTTGGCAAGGATTTTTGCATTTATATCTCGAAATGTTTACTCAGACTCTCTTGAACCGTTTTTAATATAGGTTTATTAAGTTTAAAGCTTTTCCAGTACGTAGTAATCATCAGGGCTGCGAATCACGCAGCTCAACGTTAGTCAAATCGTACTTGAACCCCTATGATAACGATCAAAATAGACTTAGTGTATTCATAGGGAGATTTATGCGCTTAATCTCTGTTCTCTTATTATACTCACACGATGCTTCAGATGTATTTAAATTTGCTATAATTTTATTAATAGTTTTTGTATAATTTTGTCTTATTTGCAATTGTTTTTATTTCTTTTAATTTGGTTTCATTTTCGTAATAATTACATTGGTAAATCAGGTCTTCTTTATTTTGATTTATCTTGGATTCTCCTGCTGGTGATTTATTTTTATCAGGAATTAAAGAGTTCTTATTCACCTTGTTCTCTCCTATTTCTAGCTCATGAGTCTGCTCTTTCTTCTTTTTCTTCTTCTAATTATTATTATTATTATTATTATTATTATTATTATTATTATTATTATTATTATTATTACTTTCTCGCTGTATATTTGTTAGGTTCATTTATGCGACAAGCTGAAAGTCAGGACATTTTGTATAATGATTCCTATACATTTCTTTCTCCTCCATGTTTATTTTTTATATCGTATGAATGTTAAATAAACTCCTATTAAACATTTTCTCACTCTTATCAGAATTTATGTCCAAATTCTGTCTCGTAAACCTGTGATATGACAGGTCAGTTGTACAAAATTCTAGACTCTCATAATGTGCTTCTCTTTATTCGTCTGTTTACTAATATTTATTAGTCGTGTAATATTTCTTTACTAAAAATTGGATATTTAACAAGTACTGGTGGACCTCAATTTCTTAGTACATTTCTTTAAAATTGATTTTTTGAATAACCCTCTTAATGATACCCTGTAAGATACACACACACACACATAAACACACACACACACACACACAAACACACATACACACACACACACACACACACACACCACACACACACACATACACAACACACACACACACACACACACCACACACACACACACACACACACACACACACAACACAGTACATAATAAACCCACACATAATTCCACACACAATTACACACAAAATTACACTCACACACACACACACACACACACACACACACACACACACACACACACCACATATCCAGACACACACACACTCCCCCCTCACCACCGACATCTCACTACTTCCCCTGATCCATCCCCTCCCTCGATCACCCTCCCCTCCCCCGTTCACCCCAAACCCTCCCCACCCTCCCACTCTGCTCCCAATAGCCACAGTTCCTCCACTACTTCCCCCCCCCACACTCTGACACACACACTACTAACCTAACATACAGAACTACATAGGTTTCCCACTCTGAGGCAATCAGGATAAAACAAAAATGGGTTGCCAGAGAGCAACAAGAAAAACCAAGGGACAGGAGGAGGAAATGCAAAGGAGATTGGGCAGCAGAGCTCATAAAAAGGGATCATGAATGGGAAAAGAAACTAGAAGAAACTTAGCATGAGAATGGAAGAGAGGATAGATATGGAAAGCAGGAAGTGGGAGGTGCATGTCAAAGCAGCAGAAGCTAGGATACAGAGTTTAGAAGAGGAACTGAAAAATCTGAAACAGCCTAAAGAACTAAAGAACATTTTGGGATTGACAACAGAGACTGCTACCTCAGTCACAAATAAGGGGACTGTAGGGAAAGAAGGGGCACAACTGCATGGAGATGCTCTATCAGAGGAGACTGTAGCAAATGAAAGAGTTAAGCTTTATGTGGAGGCCCTAACAGACAACAACAGAGCCCAAGGAAAGCCGAGAAGGGAAAATGACAGGCCACTGAGCCCAAGTACATTAGCCAGTGAAACTGATGAAAGGAAAGCTGCAGTGGAGGAAACCAAATTAAATGAGGGGATACACAGGGATATGCAGTGGGAGAATGAAAGGGTGAGGTCAGTCTTTGTGTATGGGCTCCAGGAAGTCGAAGGGGAAACATATGAAGCAAGAAAAC
This sequence comes from Cherax quadricarinatus, assembly GCF_026875155.1. NCBI lineage: Eukaryota > Metazoa > Arthropoda > Malacostraca > Decapoda > Parastacidae > Cherax > Cherax quadricarinatus. The sequence continues at coordinate 62,156,022 of NC_069413.1, forward strand.
AAGGGGAAAAAAAAGCAATTGAAAGCATCATGAAAGCAATAGGAGAAGACGATATGACCCAGCTGGAAAATTTTCGGAGAATAGGGGGGTTTGTAAAAAAAAGAACCTGGCCAGTGAGAGTGACCTTCAAGGCAGAAGCGACTCGGACCAGGATACTGCAGGAGAAAGCACGATTAAGGGACATGACGGCATACAGGAGGGTGTATCTCGACCGCGACAGAACACAAGAAGAAAGGAAGAAACTGAGAGAGATGGTACAAAGGCGAAAGGAGGAAAGAGAGGGGATGGAGAAGACAGACAGGAGATCCCAGACCCAGGAAGAAGATCTAATACAGCCTCCCTCACAACTTTCTATAGAAGCCTCCCAACCAGGTCAACCCAGTGCAACCAAACACTCTAAATCAAAACACCCATGCCACATCCAATGCCCCCACCACTACATTACAAACTTCACCCCACAGCAACAACCCATAGTTCCTTCCCAGGTCTCCCACTTCCCCAACCCCAATATACTTCCCAGACCACAGTCTTAGAAAAGAAGTTGAAGGTGTGGTATACAAATGCAGATGGAATAACAAACAAGTATGAGGAGTGGCACGAAAGAATCAAAGAGACATCCCCAGACATAATAGCACTCACAGAAACAAAACTCACCAGAATAATAACAGATTCAATCTTTCCATCCGGATATCAAATCTTCAGGAAAGACAGAGGGAGGAGAGGGGGAGGAGGAGTTGCACTGCTCATTAAAAACCAGTGGGGTTTTGAGAAAATGGAAGGAATGGATGGCATGGGCGAAAGGGACTACTTAGTAGGAACAATCCAGTCTGAGGGACATAAGGTGATAATTGCAGTAATGTACAACCCACCACAGAACTGCAGGAGGCCAAGAGAAGAATACGATGAGAGCAACAGAGCAATGATCAACACACTAGCCGAGGTGGCCAGGAGAGCACACATGGGGGGAGCAAAGTTACTAGTTATGGGTGATTTCAATCACAAGGAGATTGACTGGGAAAACCTGGAGCCCCATGGGGTCCCGAAACATGGAGAGCCAAGATGATGGATGTGGTACTGGAGAACCTCATGCATCAACATGTTAGAGACACTACCAGAGAGAGAGGAGAGGATGAACCAGCAAGGTTGGACCTTGTATTCACCATGAGTAGTTCGGACATCGAGGGTATCATGTATGAAAGGCCCCTGGGAGCTAGTGATCATGTGGTTCTGTGCTTCGACTACATAGTTGAGCTCCAAGTGGAGAGAGTAGCAGGAATAGGCTGGGAAAAACCAAACTACAAAAGGGGGAACTACTCAGGCATGAGGAACTTCCTTTAAGACATTCAGTGGGAGAGGGAACTGACAGGAAAACCAGTACAAGAAATGATGGACTATGTAGCAACAAAATGCAAGGAGGCAGAGGAGAGGTTTGTTCCCAAGGGAAACAGAAATAATGGGAAGAACAGAACGAGTCCTTGGTTCACCCAAAGGTGTAGGGAGGCAAAAAACTAGGTGTACTAGAGAATGGAAAAGGTACAGAAGACAGAGAACTCAGGAAAATAAAGAAATCAGCCGAAGAGCCAGAAACGAATATGCACAGATAAGAAGGGAGGCTCAGAGACAATATGAAAATGACATAGCATCAAAAGTAAAGACTGACCCGAAGCTGTTGTACAGCCACATCAGAGGAAAACAACAGTCAAGGACCAGGTAATCAGACTGAGAAAGGGTGATGGGGAATTCACAAGAAACGAC
>NC_069413.1:62162776-62190276 GCF_026875155.1 Cherax quadricarinatus
CTACCCTGGAAGGATGGAAAGCAGATTGCTTGGGACTACACCTGTGCTGCCACACTGGCAGACACCTACTTGTCATACTCCGTAGTGGAAGGGGGTGGAGCTGCCAGCCACAGGGAGACCCAGAATATCCGAATATATGAAGACTTTCCCCTTGCTATAACTTCATTCACAATAGGGTCGGGACCCTGGAACATGGGGCAAGGTGCTCTAAAGTTCCTCAAAGAGCTGGGTGAAAAGCTCATCATAGAAAGCAAGGACCACAGGGCGACCACCTTTCTCTTTCAGAGACTCAGTGTTGCGATCCAGAGAGGAAATGCCTGCAGCATTCTGGGCACGCGGTCCACCCGCAGGGAACTGGACGAAGTAATTCGAGATGTAGCTCTGAGTTACCTATGTTGTTTTACTTCTTCTGTGAAATTTTTGTGGAATGTTTGGCCAATGTATTTGTCTTTAAATAAAAACACTTGAAATTTAGGGGGTGGTAGGAGAAAATCTCACAACAGCTTCAGGGGAGAACCTTGAGTTTTCCTGAGCAAGTTTATTCTTTTCTCTGAGGATGAGGGACCTATAAACAGTTCTAGAGGTGGTTAACTCCTAACATTATATAATTATATATAATTATTTATATTATATATAGATATATATATTAATGTATTATATATATATATATATATATATATATATATATATTATATATATATATATAATATATATATATATATATATATATATATATATATATATATGTATAATATGTATATATATACACACACACACAAACATGTGTATGTGTATTTTGAAAACAAAAAAAATCGTTGTAATACAGTTGATCTGGTAAAATAATACGACGGGACTAGTAACATCAATCTGATGTCACATATCTTGGGGAACAAATATACGAATCTCATAGCAAAAAAAATTTTTTTGACGTCATAAAACTGAAATCCTGTGATCCATTCAATCAAGATCCAATTTCACACACATGGTGTTTTCCCTGTTTTTTACTTTGCTTTATTGGGTTTTGCTCACGTGTTTATTATAACTTTTTGAAATTTATTAAAAAAGAAATCTTATTCCTACGACAGTCTACTTCTCTCTCTCTCTCTCTCTCTCTCTCTCTCTCTCTCTCTCTCTCTCTCTCTCTCTCTCTCACTCTCTCTTTCTCCAGCGCGACGAAGATCTCTCTTTGGACAAACGCTTTCAGTGGTCTATGAAGCTCTGAAAAGCAGCCGGGTGTGGACAGGATGTCTTTGATTCAGGTCCTGTAAGCGCTTTAGTCGAAACCTCTTTGCCCTTTACTTGTGGTGCGGTTCGGTCTTGTTCGTGGTGTGTTTGCATGTATGTATGCTCATATATATATATATATATATATATATATATATATATATATATATATATATATATATATATATATATATATATATATATATATATATATATATATATATATATCGTGCCGAATACGTAAAATTGGTCATTTAGCAGGAACTCATTTAAAATTAAGTCCTTTCTATAAGTTTCTTTAATACGTTTAAAGATATATTTTTTTCACCTACGTTATTGTAAACAGTAATAATTTTGTACCAAAAGAACCTTAGAAAACTTATCAAACTTTATTATAACAAGCGCAATTTAATTTAGCATAACCCAGCTAAATATATTTTAGATAAGTTTACAATAATTTGATAATAAACAAACACATTGAAATACATTTTTTCGTTAGATTCAGAATGATTTTTGCGAAATTAGTGCATACGCAAATTTTCGCTTGCCTTATTCGGCAAGAAGAGCGTTGCTATTTAAGATAAAAATTACAAGTTTTACCTATTCTGATGCAGCAGGTGTCAACCCACGCTGGGACATTTATTTTTTTTTTTTTCTGTGTGATAATAGCATTAGCTTTTCATTGTCCTTGGAAAAAGAATTCAAATCTTCGTTCAGCTTAAGTGGGGAAACCTGGTAAGTGAGATATATATCAATGATCTAGATATAGAACTTAACTTCAAAAATTTCAAAACTTGTGAATGTAGCAAAAATAGGGAGACTAACCAGGTATTTGTGACTAACCAGGTATTTTGAGAAACCCGAAACGTTGTTGCAGTTTTTGCAAAAGTTGGGAAGAAATTTCATGTTTACAAGTGGAAGATAATGTGTTTTGGATATAATAATGTAAAATTTTGAACTTGATTTATACGGAAATTTACTTACTGAAGCACATTAAGAAAATATTTTTGAACACTCATGAACAGTTACCTAAATAATAATTAACAATTTCTTTCTGCAAGAAGTAAGACCAACGGAATACTTGGCTGTTTCGTAAACACTTTCGAGCTTAAGACACTAAAGCCTCTTATGCTGTACAGTTTTGGTTTTCTTATTATATAAATGATGAAGATAATCTTGCGAGGGAACAGAAGAGGAGCATAGCAGCACAACTCATAACATCGAGTAGCAAACTATGTGAGGAAAGACATCAGTCGCTAAAGTTGTTCTCTCTCAGGAATCATAAGAACATAAGAACATATGAAAGAAGGAACACTGAAGCAGGCCTACTGTCCATGCAAAGCTACTACCGGCTTAAGCCAACGACCCAACCTAGTCAGGTCAGGTCACATCCAAAATCAGTAGCTTTGAGGTGACCTTATACAAGCCTTACATATATTTAACAAGTTCGATATTCTCTAACACGAAAATCTTTCCGACGTGTAAAAGGGGAAAATAACAAAAACAAAATATTGGAACTCTGTGGCACACAGTGTACAACGAATGTGGTCGAGGGTTTCTTGGAAACTGAGTCAGAACACCGAGATTCTCTCCGTCCCCTTGAAGATGTTAGTGACAAATCATTTTGGTGTTTTATAAACCTGCTGGAGTGCGTGTAGTCATCCACGGACTGGTGGCCACCGCTCCTGTTTTCGCCTCAACAGAGGCGGTGGCCACCAGTATCCTGTTGTTGAACTGTAAGTTCCAGAACTAAACACAATATTCAGTTGAACATGGTACACCCGGAGCCTAGTATTTACTGTACTAGTAGAATTAGTTGTAGAAACAACAGTACTGCTAGAAGTGGAGTAGTATGAGTAGTTAAAGTAGGAACTATTCTTGTAACCCTCGCTACCTATCAACTATCTTTCCTGTCACATGCCTATACGGTATTTTTTTTTTTTTTTCATGCTGCCAGTTTGCCGGAAGGAGTGAAGGGTTGGGATAGAGCCTCCTACTACACCTTACAAGAATATCTGCTATAGTATTAATGTATCTAAAAACTAGTACAGTAGATGTAGCCTAACTGCAGATAGTCCTTTGCGGAGAATCTTGGTGTAAAGCGTATGGTCGTTTGCTATTTACTAATTTTTTTGTTTCCTCGTTCTCTTGACAACAGGTGAAGCAGGCGCCGCAGGAGTAGAGTGCGACAGGCGCCGCAGTAGTCTGCGGCAGGTTATGCAGAAAAAAGAGGACGGCAGGTTCCGCAGGGAGCAGCTGCGGCAGGTCTCGCAGAAAGAAAAAACTGCAGAAAGTCCTGCAAGAAAAGGCAGCGGCAGACTCCAAAGGAGGAGGCCGCGACAGATCCTGCAGAAAGAAGAAAAAACTGCGGCAGGTCCTGCAAAGAGAATCTATGGCAGTCATGTAGGAAGAGGCTGTGGCAAGTCTTGCAGGAAGAATCTAAGGCAGATCCTGTAGGAAGAGGTTATGGCAAGTCCTGCAGGAAGAATCTAAGGCAGATCCTGTAGGAAGAAGCTGTGGTAGGTCCTGCAGGAAGAAGCTGTGGCAGGTCCTGCAAGGAAGGAGCTGTGACAGGTCTTGAAGGAAGCTGTGGCAGGTACTGCAAGGAAACTGTGACAGGTCCTGCAGGAAGTTGTGGCAAGTCCTACAGGAAGAGACTGTGGCAGGCACCACAGAAGGAGATGGACCTCCGACTCCACTAGTGACATAATCCTCCCTTTCAGACAGACTTTCCAGCGTGATTACTGACTCGCCACAATGGTTCCTCTCCCGACCATCCTCCTTTACCAAGCCCCTTTTCATTCTCCTTGCCTCTTATTGCATAGAGAGAGAGAGAGAGAGAGAGAGAGAGAGAGGAGAGAGAGAGAGAGAGAGAGAGAGAGAGAGAGAGAGAGAGAAAATACGTACTCATATTATACAGACTTGTGAGGAGAAATTATATCTTCATCTGTATCTATACAATATTTTATTAATTTTTTACTTATAGGTGGTTTGGACATTTAGACATTATGGAGCAAAATAGGATGACTAACGGGGCATATAAATTGGAGGAGTAAGAAAGGAAGGGGCATAGGACGTTCTAAGAAAGATTGGAGGGAGGGAGTAAAGAGAGTTTTGATAGTTTGTGGCTTTTACATCCAATAGACTTTGTAAGAGCGTGTAAGGAGTGAACGGAGACAATTGATTTTTAGATTTGACGTGTTGTTGGAGTGTGAGCAAGGTAACATTTAAGAAAGGATTTGGGGAAAATGGTTAGCCGGACGTGAGTCCTGGAGGTAGAAGGTAACAATACCAGTATTCTGAAGGAAACATGATAGGAATGTTGCGGTTTGCAGGTTCATCTGAACTCTAATGTCAACGCCCTTCTGGCAAGATAGTGATCGAATGAATGACAGTGTAGGTGTTTTCCTCTTTTTTTTTTTTTTTTTTTTTTGGGGGGGGGGGGGTCACTCTACCTCGGTGGGAGACGGCCGGAATGTTAAAAAAGAGTATTACGAACAAAATAAACAATGACATCAGTAAGATTATCACATCAATCTAGTGTGAACCACAAAACACTACAGCCTACCACCTTTCACGCACCCCACTCTCTCTACACCTTCACACACACACACACACACACACACACACACACACACACACACACACACACACACACACACACACACACACACACACACACACACACACACACACACACACACACACACACACACACACACACACACACACACACACACACACACACACACACACACACACACACAGGAATCGTTCAAGACACTGTACACTGTGTATGTTAGGCCCATACTGGAGTATGCAGCACCAGTCTGGAACCCACACCTGGTCAAGCACGTCAAGAAGTTAGAGAAAGTACAAAGGTTTGCAACAAGGCTAGTCCCAGAGCTCAAGGGAATGTCGTGCGAGGAAAGGTTAAGGGAAATCGGACTGACGACACTGGAGGACAGAAGGGTCAGGGAAAACATGATAACGACATACAAGATGCTGCGGGGAATAGACAAGGTGGACAGAGATAGGATGTTCCAGAGAGGGGACACAGGGACAAGGGGTCACAACTGGAAGCTGAAGACTCAGACGAGTCACAGGGACGTTAGGAAGTATTTCTTCAGTCATAGAGTTGTCAGCAAGTGGAATAGCCTAGCAAGTGAAGTAGTGGAGGCAGGAACCATACATAGTTTTAAGAAGAGGTATGACAAAGCTCAGGAAGCAGAGAGAGAGAGAGGACCCAGTAGCGATCAGTGAAGAGGCGGGGCCAATAGCTGAGTCTCGACCCCTGCAACCACAATTAGGTGAGTACAATTAGGTGAGTACACACACACACACACATACACATACACACCACTATGAACCCACTCCTGGTCAAGCACATCAAGAAATTAAAGAAAGTGCAAAGGTTTCCAACAAGACTAGTCCCGGTGCTAAGGGGCATGTCCTACGAGGAGAAGTTAAGGGAAATCAGCCTGACAACACTGGAGGACAGGAAGAATAGGAGACACATGATAACGACATATGAAATACTGTAAGGAATTGACAAGGTTGATAGGGAGAGAATGTCTCAGAGATGAGACACACAAACAAGGGGTCACAGCTGGGAGCTGAAATCTCAGATGAGTCACAGGGATGTTAGGAAATATTTCTTCATTCTTATAATTGTCAGTAAGTGCAACAATCTGGAGAGTGAAGAAGTAGAGACAGGATCTATACATAGCTTTAAGACGAGGTACGATGAAGCACATGGAGCAGGGAGTTTGAGTGGACCTAGTAGCGACCAGCGAACAGGCGGGGCCAGGAGCTATGAATTGACCCCCGTAACCACAGATAGGTGAGTACAAACGGGTGAGTACACAGATACACACACACACACACACACACACACACACACACACACACACACAACACACACACACACACACCTTAGTAAGCATGCCTGGCCACACAGACGACAGCTGCTGCGCCATAAGGCCACACAACTCACCCCGGTATAGCGGCCAACCTCTTAAATCGGACGGCGCAAATTCTGCCACACAGATCATCTTGTTACAGCGGCCACCCTCTGAAACCGGGCAATGCAGTACTGCTATACAGCAAATACCTCGTAAAACCAAGCAGCACATTAATGCCACTCAGACCACCTTGGTACAGCGACCATAACCGGGCAGTGAGCCATCACGAAACAATGGCACCAAACTCAGTTTTCAGGACTTTTCACCTCATATACAGCGACCATAACATCCTTAAGTTCAAAAAGGCACAATGCCGTGGCTGGAACACTATACAAATAACCCGCACATAGGTGAGAGGAGCTTATGACGACGTTTCGGTCCGACTTGGCCCGAAACGTCGTCGTAAGCTTCTCTCTCCTATGTGCGGGTTGTGTAGTGTGTCCATAAGTTTCTTTAATATGGCTTAAGATTTAGATTTCAGGGAAAACGAGACACTGAAGAAAAGTAAGACCTTCTGCGAGGCGAGTCCAAATCGGCAGTTGCGAATCAATGGGCAATAGAAAACCTAGAGTTTCTTAAGAGTGGGTGGTATCTCGCCTCTCAGGAGGGCCGAATCTCTTCCAGTGGTCTTGCACTAGTAGCGACCGTCATCATGTGTGGTGAGGAACCTAAACTTGGTGGTTGTTGGTGACGTGTCATTGTTTGCGAGTCTGCCGGTCACCTAACCTTGTCAATTCACCATTTTTTTTTTTACCACTCATTCTCGCTAAAATTGTAGCCAGCACACCTGACTGCCGTCGATAGGTGAATACCGAGGGAAGCTACGCTTCTACTGCTGTCAGTAACCGAACACCAGGAGAAAGAACACCTCTACCACCGTTAACGTGTGAACACCAGGAGAAAGAACACCTCTACCACCGTTAACGTGTGAACACCAGGAGAAAGAACACCTCTACCGCCGTCAACGGGTGAACTACAGGCGGGAAAACACACTTTACCTCCCGTCAGTTGGTGAACATCGGGCGAAGCAACGCCTCTACCGCCGTCAGTACGTGAACACCAGGCGAAGTAAAGCCAGAGAAATCCGTAACACTAATTGAATTCGAGACCAACATAATTACTCCTAGATAATTAAGATTCTGAAGGTGGGGGGAGGAGAGGGGTGGGGCAGGGGGAGGGGGAGAGAGGGGTAGATGAGTTGGAACAGGGAGAGAGAGAGAGAGAGAGAGAGAGAGAGGGAAGGGAGGGTGAACCATGGAGGGAGAGGAGAGAAAGAGAGAAAGAGTGAGAGAGAGAGAGAGAGAGAGAGAGAGAGAGAGAGAGAGAGAGAGAGAGAGAGAGAGAGAGAGAGAGAGAGAGAGAGAGAGAGAGAGAGAGAGAGAGAGAGAGAGGGAAAACTGTTATCAATATTTAATTTCTCTCTGATCAAACAATCTCACCTGAATCTCGATGGATTAACAGCTAGAGAGAGAGAGAGAGAGAGAGAGAGAGAGAGAGAGAGAGAGAGAGAGAAGAGAGAGAGAGAGAGAGAGAGAGAGAGATAAAGAGAGAGAGAGATAAGAGAGAGAGAAGAGAGAGAGAGAGAGAGAGAGAGAGAGAGAGAGAGAGAGAGATAGAGAGAGAGTAAAGAGAGAGAGAGAGAGAGAGAGAGAGAGAGAGAAAGAGAGATAGAGATGTGGAAACTTGGAGGGGGAGGGCAGGTTAGCCAGCCACCAGTACAATACAATATAGGCTGTATGAATTAATCACGATTTTCATTCGTGTTTTCATAAGAGCTTTTGAAATGTGATGCATTTGCAATATTGATGTTGCTAGGCTCGGAGCTACATCTGTATGTGCATGTGTATGTACGTGTCTACGTATGTATATATGCATGTATGTATGTCTAAACGTATGTATGTATGTATGTATGTATGTATGTATGTATGTATGTATGTATACACATATATCGGTGGTGTGCTGGAATGACCCTTTCATAGTTAAAGAATTTCAGTACTAGTTATCGGATTGTTACAATAGTTTCGAGTAGTTTCAGTATAGAATAATTCTATCCTTCAATTACATTAAAAAAATCTGTAGTTTCTGGTACCTGTAGCATACTACGTCATTTTGCATTCCCATTCCAAACAAAACTTTGGGACGAAATACTTATTATCTTTCGATATCGGCCAGACAGCTTTTAGTGACATAATAGTCCGAAAAAAAAATCATTGTTATTGCATCTCTTTTTTTTTTTCCTGTCTAAGAGTGAGAGGAATTATAATGCTTTCGGTTTTTCATGCACTACATTTATTGACGGTCCATTTTGTGTCTCAGCCATCGCAATATATTGAAAAAATTCTTTAGATACGCCGCTATTATGCTTCAGAATTGATATCTCCTGCTTCTGTGATTATCTTGCATGTATGCATACGCACATACATGAATGAATACATACATACATACATGCATACAAAATCTTTGCTACAAAATGTCCTAAACCTTTTCCTGGACGTATCGCAGTGAGATCAAGTTACACTGCCAGTCAGCTAGGGCGGACTGGGTGTCCGTACAGCCTCTCAGATTTCCTTGCTAGCCTTCTTATTCTCCTCCTCCTTCTTCAATGGATCCAGCGAGCTGTGTAAGGAAATTTTACTAGAACAAATGAGCAGCTTTGTAGTCGTGGATGACTCCAACTACACTAGAAGCATCATACCAATTGAAATTTTGGCTCGCAAAACAATTCACAGGGTGCAATCTCAGCTTATGAGAGACTGCACCAATTAGTCGTGAAAGTTCTTCACTCGGGCGAGTTTCTCCTAACAGTTACCATCACTGTAACTGGCACTCATTGTGATCCACAGACCATTCTGTAGCGGCTCTCCTCTTTACTGCCCTTATTCAAAGGATATAAGTGAATTAGCAGCAAAGTAGTAGTCGACCGATACAGTCTGCATAGTCTGAGCTGTTGAAATTCCTAAGGTTGGTATGCAAGACACAATGAAGTTAACGAGATCATCAAGAGAAGCCTTGATTACAGCTCAGTGCCCAGCATCCCAGCTCCCTTGAAGGGCTCACATTATATACCTGGAAGTTAGACTACTAGTTTGGGATTACTTGTCCATCTGCCCTAGCCAACACCTACATCCCATTTAGTGCGGGTCTGCAGGTTGGTGCTGCTGATTACAGGGAAGATCACAGACTCAATCGCAAAGTCCCAATAGTATCAGATCCCTTGGCACATGGGTAAAGCATGCTATGGGTTTTCTCAAAGCACTGGGTTTTGGGCTCATCGAGACTACCAGGGATCCAAGGGCTGCCACCTTTTCTCTTCCAGCGTCTCAGTGTGGTGATCCAGAAAGAAAATGCTTGCTGTATTTTGGGTTCCCAACCAACATCTCGGAACTCGAAGACCTCCTCAACTTAAAGCAGATTTCCACATCGCGGGTCTGCATAAGTGTAAATTCCTCACCATAACATAATTCATTAATATGTAAACGTAATTTTAAATAAAGGTTTTGAAAATATTCACATACACATTTATTGGGGTAATCATGGAAGAAAATTCTCAAACAGCTGAGGGAAGACGTCTGTAGACTTTTCCCTGAAGTACATTCTCTTCTCCAGGGCCGAGGGCCCCCAAGATATATATATATATATATATATATATATATATATGTGTGTGTGTGTGTGTGTGTGTTGTGTGTGTGTGTGTGTGTGTGTGTGTGTGTGTGTGTGTGTGTGTGTGTGTGTGTGTGAGTGTGAGTGTGTGTACTCACCTATTTGTACTCACCTATTTGTGGTTGCAGGGGTCGAGTCCTAGCTCCTGGCCCCGCCTCTTCACCGGTTGCTACTAGGCCCTCTCTCTCCCCGCTCCATGAGCTTTATCAAACCTCGTCTTAAAACTGTGTATGGTTCCTGCCTCCACTACGTCATTTTCTAGGCTATTCCACTGCCTTACAACTCTATGACTGAAGAAATACTTCCTACTATCTCTCTGACTCATTTGTGTCTTCAACTTCCAATTGTGGCCTCTTGTTTCTGTGTCCCCTCCCTGGAACATCCTGTCTTTGTCCACCTTGTCTATTCCACGCAGTATTTTATATGTCATTATCATGTCTCCCCTGACCCTCCTGTGTGTGTGTGTGTGTGTGTGTGTGTGTGTGTGTGTGTGTGTGTGTGGGTCTGTGTGGGTCTGTGTGGGTCTGTGTGGGTCTGTGTGGGTCTGTGTGGGTCTGTGTCTGTGTATGTGTGTATTTGATAAATAAATAATATATTAAACATTAAATTGAATATTTATACAAGTTGATTTAAATTTTAGATTTTGCCACCGAAGTTGCTAGTTTATTGTGTACCCCATATCCATCCTGTGGAGGGTAGCGCAGGAGCATATGGATACACAAAAAGCCTAGGAACTAGGCCTCAAAAGGGTTAGCAGGAGTACATCTGAACTTGTATTTACAGTTCACTTATCACAAACAAATTTAGGAAATTTGCTTAATATATCTGGTATCATATTTTCACTAATAAAATATACAGACATGTCACATCTCCACGTATATCTCCATATTCCTCAGTAAGTGGACAAGTAAGCACATAGTGATCAAGACAGTGACCATAGGGCTGACCACATACTTTGCATTTGGTCTGATCATCATCTGTGTATCTGCCAAATTGCCAGAAGTACTTGTAACCAAGCCTAAGCCTGGCCACTACAACATCAGTCAGTACTTGTAACCAAGCCTAAGCCTGGCCACCACAACATCAGTCAGTACTTGTAACCAAGCCTAAGCCTGGCCACTACATCAGTCAGTACTTGTAACCAAGCCTAAGCCTGGCCACCACAACATCTATTCACATTGCAAACTGTTCCATAAACATCCTTATCTACGTACATGTTATATTAGTGCGCTATAGATCTACCCAGGATTCTAATTGCTTTCCTATAACATTCAGTTTCATTATTTACTTCTCTCCTAATATTATTCCTATTGCTAGACACAGATACACCAAAGTTATATTCTACATCATCCTTCAGGGTACTTGGCTAACATATAAACTTTATCATGAAGGAGTAACCTAGTGTGCGATGGGATCCATAACAATTGTACATTAATTAATTTTTTCCCGAATTTTTGAGTATCTATACTTCGCTTCTCCAGTAAGCATGTTTGTAGAGTCATTATGTGAGTCAAGAGCCTTCAGTGATGACATAGAATCAGTAATCATGAAAAAGTTAAGCTCACTGTCAAAAGTTAGCTTTAGCTCCATTAGGATGGCAAACAACTCATTTTGCAGTGTAGACGCCCGGTTGTTAATTCTTATGCCTAACTCAACAAAGATGCTGTCGTTTTTAACAAGAGAGATGGCAACAAGAGCAGATACAGCCCTGCTAGTAGACTCCTGCTTAGATCTATTAGTGTATATAACTTGTGATACATTATTACTACCAGTTAGGCGAGACGCCCAAACCTCGATTTTACTCTCTCTCTCTCTCTCTCTCTCTCTCTCTCTCTCTCTCTCTCCTCTCTCTCCTCTCTCTCTCTCTCTCTCTCTCTCTCTCTCTCTCTCTGGTTTAGCGTTTCTTTTTATAATAATAATCTCTCTCTCTCTCTCTCTCTCTCTCTCTCTTTTACACAGGGTTTGACAAGGTTAAGGATCCCTAGCTTTATTGACAAGATATTTACAGGTTAAGGATTCCTAACTTTATTGGCAAGCTACGAGCTGTTACCTACGTCAGCTCATTTGAACGAGGCTGATTGCCTCGTTCTCCTCCTGTTCTTCAAGTTCGTCCTTTGTATGGACTGGTGAGGCCGCTGTGTGGCGAAGCGTTTCCTCAATGGAGATACCCAAGAGTTGCACATGTGTCTAATTTAACTATGTGTCGGTTCTTTGAACCATTCATCTACAATTTATATCAAGAAGCATAAATAATAGGAGTCCTCAGGTTGTTCTTCAACTCTATATATCCTTGGTTAGACCTCATTTAGATTATGCTGCACAGTTTTGGTCACCGTATTACAGAATGGATATAAATGCTCTGGAAAACATACAAAGGAGGATGACAAAGTTGATCCCATGTATCAGAAATCTTCCCTATGAGGATAGACTAAGGGCCCTGAATCTGCACTCTCTAGAAAGACGTAGAATTAGGGGGGATATGATTGAGGTGTATAAATGGAAGACAGGAATAAATAAAGGGGATGTAAATAGTGTGCTGAAAATATCTAGCCTAGACAGGACTCGCAGCAATGGTTTTAAGTTAGAAAAATTCAGATTCAGGAAGGATATAGGAAAGTACTGGTTTGGTAATAGAGTTGTGGATGAGTGGAACAAACTCCCAAGTACAGTTATAGAGGCCAGAACGTTGCGTAGCTATAAAAATAGGTTTGATAAATACATGAGTGGGTGTGGGTGGGTGTGAGTTGGACCCGATTAGCTTGTGCTACCAGGACGGTTGCTGTGTTCCTCCCTTGAGTCAAGGTGACCTGACCTGACTAGGTTGGGTGCATTGGCTTAAGCCGGTAGGAGACTTGGACCTGCCTCGCATGGGCCAGTAGGCCTTCTGCAGTGTTCCTTCGTTCTTATGTTCTTATGTGTGGGCCAGCATTTTCATTTGATCAACTGATTTTATCTCGTTGACATCATTATGCTGTACGAATGTGTTCCATACTCGAGTCATCCTGGGTATATATGATCTCAGATGGAGTGATGTTCTGGAGAAGGGTACAGCCAGAGTGAAGTTGCTGCTTTCTGCCAGTCTTGTGGTACAAAAGCTTGTTTCACGCTGTCCTCGAAGTGGGTCCAAGTGTGGTACTTTGACAATATTGGCCTTGTACATAACAGTAAGGCCACCCACATCCCTCCTGTGTTGAAGTCTCTGCTGAAATGACAGATCTATCCAGGATGGGTCCAGGCGAGAGATGAGACGTCTTGCTCTGTTCTCTACTCTGTCAAGCAGTCGCAGATGAGAGGGGGGGGGCACAAAACCAAGAAAGTGGAGCATACTCAAGGTGTGAGCGTACTTGTGCCTCGTACAGGATCTTGCAACCCCTACTGTCAAGCAGATGCGAGATACGGCGAAGTGCTGTAAGCTTCCTGGCTGCCTTGTTTGCAAGATTTACAACATGGTTCTTCATGTTGTAAATATCTCTCTCTCTCTCTCTCTCTTTTTTTTTTTTTTTTTTTTTTTTTTTTTTTTTTTTACACAGGGTTTGACAAGGTTAAGGATCCCTAGCTTTATTGACAGCTATTTACAGGTTAAGGATTCCTAACTTTATTGGCAAGCTAAAGAGCTGTTACCTACATCAGCTCATTTGAAAGCATTTTTATTGTTATGAGACATACAAGTAGGGAACAGGATGAAGTTGGAGCCATCTGTGGGCCAGCATTTTCATTTGATCAACTGACGTTATCTCGTTGACATCATTATGCTGTACGAATGTGTTCCATATCGAGTCATCCTGGGTATGTATGATCTCAGATGATTTGATGTTCTAGAGAAGGGTACAACCAGAGTGAAGTTGCTGCTTTCTGCCCGTCTTGTGGCATAAAAGCTTGTTTCACGCTGTCCTCGAAGTGGATCCAAGTGTGGTATTTTGACAATATTGGCCTTGTACATAACAGTAAGGCCACCCACATCCCTCCTATGTTGAAGGCTCTGCTGAAATGACAGATCTATCCAGGATGGGTTCAGACGAGAGATGAGACGTCTTTGCTCTGTTCTCTACTCTGTCAAGCAGTCGCAGATGAGGAGGGGGGGGCAGGCAAACCAAGAAAGTGGAGCATACCAAGGTGTGAGCGTACTTGTGCCTCGTAAAAGGATCTTGCAACCCCACTGTCAAAACAGATGCGAGATACGGCAAAGTCCTGAAAGCTTCCTGGCTCCCTTGTTTGAAAGATTTAAAAACCATGGTTCTTCAGGTTATTTTTGGAGTCAAATTTCACCCCAAGGATGTAAATTCTTCTCCAGGTGCCAACATCGTCCCATTTTTTCCCCTTTTACTGCACCATAAACCCTTACAATAAAGGTGCCTAGAGACGATATCTTTTTTCGTTTTCTCAGGAGCAAATGTTACTTGCCCCCATTTCCCCCCAAACTGTATAGCTTTTCCGCGGTGATTTTATTTTAGCTTAGGGGGCACCTGGCATTTTTCTCTTTGGGTAAGTGAATTTTCAGTTTTCCCGTCGTCTGTATGCAAGTGATTTGGGATGAATTTAAAAAGGTCCCCTTGGGAAATAGACATTCCATAAAAAGTGGACCAGTACCTTTTCCCTTTTGGAAAGTTGCCCAATAGGATGCCCCTTTCTGATTCCGTTCCCCTTGGGACTACACTTAGAGATTTTCCATGAAGGTAATCCTGAGGAGGGGAAAGCTTTTGAGCCCCGCAATTCCCAGTGTTTTAAGTTTTTTTTTAAAAGGGGCCCCGGGGGCCAAACCCGGTCGAAAGCGCCAGCAATTTTTCCAAATGCTACCCCCAGTGATTTTGGGTTCATCCCGTGACTGGGTTTTCCCCTTTGTGGAGGGTTTTTTTTAAAAACAGATCAGCAGCCCGAGTAACCCCTTTTTTGAAACCATATTGACGATCCAAAGGGAGTGGGGTAGTCAAAAAAATCTGTCATTTGTCTTGAGATTATTGTCTCAAGGATCTTACCAGTGATTGACAGGAGTGACACTGGTCTGTAGTTGCTGATTTCTGCTCTGCTCTTTTTTTTGTGAACAGTGACTACATTTGCCTCTTTCCATGGAGAGGGCCTTTTACACTGTACTAGGCAATGCTGAAAGATGCGAGTTAGAGGTGCTGCTAGCTGTCTGCACATCTTCTCAACAATCTTGGGCTCAACTTGTCTGGGCCCACAGCCTTTTCTTGGTCAAGTGATTTATGAAGGAAAATGCACCTCCTCCTGCCTTATTGTCACCACTGACAGTTTTGACACAGTTCTTGCAGCTAGCCAAGGAGGGTCCCTTGCTGGATCAGGAACTTGCATTTTGGTAGCAAAGTGTTCAGCAAAGAGGTCCGCCTTCTCTTGACTACTAGTAGAGGTGGTCCCATCCTGTCGATTTAGAGGTGGAATAAGTTCATCAGGCAGATAACCTTGTCTGTCCTTGACCAGGGACCACCAGGTTTTGGAGCCTACCCTACCTGATGCTAACTTTCTTTTAGTGTCCACCTCCCATTTAGCAATGGCCCACTTTTGAACATCACCCATATGCCTACAGGCTTGCATGTGCAAGTTCCTGTTATAGGTGGTAGGATGTCTCTTATACCTTCGCCATGCTTTGTACTTAGCTTTGTACTCTCTCTCTCTCTCTCTCTCTCTCTCTCTCTCTCTCTCTCTCTCTCTCTCTCTCTCTCTCTCTCTCTCTCTCTCTCTCTCTCTCTCTCACCGTCCAGCACAGAGCACACTCGTCAAGGACATCCTAAATAATAATACGAAAAATCAAGAATCGGAGACAGAATATCATTTATCATCATGAACTGATTCGCTCTCAGACATGTATCACCTTCCACTGGCGGTCAGGAATGTGACAAGCGGATGCTGCATATTCCATTAAGTCAATCTGAGCAACAATTATGTATTGGGGGGGGGATATCTGCCAGATTAATTTTATAAGCCTGGGTATAATTCATGAGAGAAAGAGAAAGCGCGAAAGAGAGAGAGAGAGAGAGAGAGAGAGAGAGAAGTTGATATCCTTGGGGTGAAATTTGACTCCAAACTAACCATGAAGAACCATGATGTAAATCTTGCAAATAAGGCAGCCAGGAAGCTTACAGCACTTCGCCGTATCTCGCATCTACTTGACAGTAGGGGTTGCAAGATCCTGTACGAGGCACAAGTACGCTCGCACCTTGAGTATGCTCCACTTTCTTGGTTTGCCTGCCCCCCCTCTCATCTGCGACTGCTTGACAGAGTAGAGAACAGAGCAAGACGTCTCATCTCTCGTCTGAACCCATCCTGGATAGATCTGTCATTTCAGCAGAGCCTTCAACATAGGAGGGACGTGGGTGGCCTTACTGTTATGTACAAGGCCAATATTGTCAAAGTACCACACTTGGATCCACTTCGAGGACAGCGTGAAACAAGCTTTTATGCCACAAGACGGGCAGAAAGCAGCAACTTCACTCTGGCTGTACCCTTCTCCAGAACTTCACTCCATCTGGGATCATATATACCCAGGGTGACTCGAGTATGGAACACATTCGTACAGCATAATGATGTCAACGAGATAAAGTCAGTTGATCAAATGAAAATGCTGGCCCACAGATGGCTCCAACTTCATCCTGTTCCCTACTTGTATGTCTCATAACAATAAAAATGCTTTCAAATGAGCTGATGTAGGTAACAGCTCTTAGCTTGCCAATAAAATTAGGAATCCTTAACCTGTAAATAGCTTGTCAATAAAGCTAGGTATCCTTAACCTTGTCAAACCCTGTGTAAAAAAAAAAAAAAAAAAAAAAAGAGAGAGAGAGAGAGAGAGAGAGAGAGAGAGAGAGAGAGAGAGAGATCCACTAAATGGCACCAGCCAGTGGATGAATCCAAAGTCAGTTGTGTGGTAGCACTGGACATTGCTGGTGCTTTCGACACAGAGTGGCACCAGGGCCTCTTGGCAAAATTGCAAGCACTGGGAATTACAGGCTCTACGCTACGTCTCCTCAGTGATTACCTTCATGGTAGATCTCTAAGAGTAGTTCTCACTGGAACAGAATCAGCAAGACATCCTATTGGGGCAAGTGTTCCACAAGGAAGTGTGCTTAGACCATTGCTATAGAATGTCTACTTCAATGACCTTCTTCATCTCATCCCAGAATCCCATGCATATGCAAACGACTGTACTCTGACATTTACTTATCCAAAAGAAGAAATGCCAGCTGCTCTAAGCTACATCAATCATCAGCTAAGAGCTATATCAGCTTGGGGAAACCGATGGCAAGTAACATTTGCACCTGAGAAAGCACAAATGATGGTCTCTCGGCACCATGATTGTAGTGCCGGAGCAGTAATAATGGGAGAGTGTTGGTACCTTAGGGTGAAATTTGACTCCAGACTGACCATGAAGAACCACGTTGTAAATCTTGCAAACAAGGCAGCCAGGAAGCTTACAGCACTTCGACGTATCTCGCATCTGCTTGACAGTAGGGGGTGCAAGATTCTGTATGAGGCACAAGTACGCTCACACCTTGAGTATGCTCCACTGTCTTGGTTTGCCTGCCCCCCCCCCTTCCTCTCATCTGCGACTGCTTGACAGAGTAGAGAACAGAGCAAGACGTCTAATCTCTCGCCTGGACCCATCCTGGATAGATCTGTCATTTCAGCAGAGCCTTCAACACATGAGGGATGTGGGTGGCCTTACTGCTATGTACAAGGCCAACATTGTCGAAGTACCACACTTGACTCCACTTCGAGGACAGCGTGAAGCAAGCTTCTATACCACAAGACGGGCAGAAAGCACCAACTTCACTCTGGCTGTACCCTTCTCCAGAACATCACTTCATCTGAGATCATTTATCCCCAGGATGACTCGAGTCTGGAACACATTCGTACAGCATAATGATGTCAACGAAATAAAGTCAGTTGATCAAATGAAAATGCTGGCCCACAGATGGCTCCAACTTCATCCTGTTCCCTACTTGTATGTCTCATAACAATAAAAATGCTTTCAAATGAGCTGGTGTAGGTAACAGCTCTTAGCTTGTCAATAAAGTTAGGAATCCTTAACTTGTAAATAGCTTGTCAATAAAGCTAGGGATCCTTAACCTTGTTAAACCCTGTGTAAAAAAAAAAAAATAAAGAGAGAGAGAGAGAGATTAATTTTTTCTACACGTGTAGCATTACTTCTTACATATATTACGGCCTCTTTCTTCTCAGTGGAACAAAGAGCAGGACACATAATCCGCCCCCCTCCTTTCCTCCTTCTTCACCTTTCTCATGTTCCCCCCTTTCTTCAGTCTTTGTCATTCCCACGTTCACCCCGTTCCTCCTTCCTCGCCGTTCTCAAGTTCACCCCGTTTCTCAGTCCTTGTCGTTCCCACGTTCATCGCAGCACTCATCTCCCTGGTGAGCATGTAAGGAATACTGTAGAGTTACCAGGCATATAACATAGCTGTTATTGTTGTTGTTTCTGGTGCTATTTTTGTTATTACTGTTGCTGTTGCTATTGTTATTGCTGTTATTGTTGTTGTTATTGCTGTTGTTGCTGCTATTGTTATTTTTGTTGTTGTCGTTATTGTCGTTGTTGTTGTCTTTACTCTTTGGTACTCTTCAAATTTCTTTTATTTAATATAGCTGTTTCAACTCTTTATTTTGCTTTAATTAATTTTTTTTCTTTACTTTTATTTTATATATGAGTTTTCGTTATTTATTCTACCTGATTGTTTAAATTATTTGTTTCGCAGATTATTCTAATTATATGATTTATGTATTTGTTTTAACTGCTTTTATTATTATTATTATTATTATTATTATTATTATTATTATTATTATTATTATTATTATTATTATTATTATTATTATTATTATTATTATTGGTGGTGGTGGTGGTGTTGCTGTGCTTATTATAGCAAGAGTTTGTAAATATAATTTACCGTCTATTTTTTGCACTTTCCTCAACCACATTCGTGTTTCAATGTTCGATTCATTTCTTTCAATTCTGCTAATTAAATGTCCATTAAAAATCATCCCTACAATACCCTCCCAAAATTCTAAATGGCGAAATTCCCCCAATGCGATATTCATCAAGAATTTATAGATTTTCTTCGTAAATTAGATTTTTTTTTTTGCCGGGGGGGAAGGGGGGGGTTGGTTCGTCAGAATTAAATAATATGCAGCAGGCCACGCTGACCAAATTAAGCCCAGGAATTATTAACCACAGCTTTGTTAAATATTTTATATACAAGTGCCCACCTGCTAGTCTGTTTCACCTCTCCCTCTGTGTCTCTCCCTCCCTGTCTTCCCCTCCCCCCTCTGTCTTTCGCTCTCTCTCTCTCTTCCTGTCTCCTCCTCTTCCCTCTCCACTTGGAGTGCCGTGTTGCTCACTGAAGAGAACAACAGACTTTCAATCTCAAAATCTCGGGTTCGATTCCCTGGCAACTTCGATGTCCAGGTAACTCTCCTCACTCCCCTATCTACCCGCTTGCCTACCTAGCTGTAAAAATAGGTACACATGTGTTAGTCGGCTGTTGTAGGTCCCATATAGGGGGAAAATAAGTGTTAGAAATTTCTCGTACCTGCTGGAACACCATATCCTGTGTAAATAAGCACTCCACTCCTAATGAGGAAAAACTCTAGTACCTGCTGGAATGTTACATCCAGTTTAGGTAAACACTCCAGTACTCACTGAATATATTGGAGTGTTGGGTAATAGGTTACCGTGTACTTAATTATGTTAAGAGAAATCTCTCTACTCGCTCATGATCTCTCTCTCTCTCTCCCTCTCTTCCACTATGTCTAATTAATCTTTTTTCTCTCCTCTCTCCTAACTTCTCCTCTCCTCTCCTCCCTCCCATCTCTCTCTATAATCTCTCTACACTTTCTTTTCCGTTTCCTAACATTATCTTCAGTTTAGCATTCTTTCCCCTACGCCTTCACTCTCTCTTATCTCCTCCACACTATCTTCCATTACAGTCTCTTCTAATCCCATTATACTTCCTTTTCTCCATCCCCTCCTCTCTTTCTCACCTTCTCTTCTACTTCCTACCTTCCTGATATTGCCCGTTCACGCTAAATCGTTCATTTACGTCAGAAATAGGATGGGTCCTAGCAGTGATCCTCGTGGGACTCCGGTAGTCACGCTCGGAAGAGAGAAACGGTGACTACCGCGCGTGACTACCAGAGTCCCAGGAGGATCACTGCTAGGACGCATCCTGTTTCTGACGTAAGTGAACGATTTGGAGGGAACAGGAAAGGCTTTGAAGGCGATGTACGAAAATGAGGGGAAACTAATGAAGGTAAGAATTTCAGACCACTACGAGGCACTACAGTAAAGTATAGACGGACCGAAGCAATGAACTGACAAATGACTGCTTGAGCTCGATGCTGTCAAATGCGATGTTGTACAGAGAGGAGCCAGGGGGAAGAAGGCTGGATACACGTGTCATCACTGAAGGCAACAACTTCCTTCTTTGGGTCACCATACCTTGATGAGAAACGGCAAATGGTGAATGAAGAAAATGTGCAATGAAGATTTAAATACGTAAGGACTCACTGTAGAATTGCCAACGTGGCATTCAGAATACGGTACACGTCTGCAAGTTCATGTCTTGAATATGCTACTCCATCACGGTGTTATGACCACCACACCAACCACACAGCTGAGCTGGACAACAATATACAAATATACCACCACTTTAGTCCTAGACGTAAATGACATGACAAACTAAGTTAAACTAATGAAAATTCAGCCTCGTGTATCTTGGGGAAAATCCAGCGACGATATGATAACGACATATAAATACTAAGTCAGCCACATAAGAATAAGCAGAACAAGGGAAGAAGGATGAAACATATTTAAGAGATAAGCCATTTTCAAAATAAAAGAAAAAGGAGATTGTCCAAGGACAGAAGATGAAGCCTAAGGTGCATTTTACATTCCTAGCCAGTTGGCAGTGAAACCAATTACTAGGTTTCTCTTTATCTTGAGCAGAAAGAGAAGACACACACACACACGATCGCAAAAGAACTGATTATTCAGCGGCCATATCTATAACCTCACTTCATGGATTGGAGTGAAGATCAAATGACAGGTTGTACGCAAAAAAACTCGCCTGGTGTCGGGAACTACTGTATATTAAAGTGGGCTGAGTAACATTTTGGGCTTCCCACATTGAATCCTTTTTTTTTTTCAGTACTCTACAGTAAGTCGGCAAATCTATACACTAGCAAAAGCAAGGCCACAGTTCAGTTCCTAAGTTTGAGATTACTTGCAGGCTGCAGCATCCTCGCCCGTCCTTCAAAGTGCAAAGCACTGTACTTCCCACCTTCAGGACTCAGTCCGGCTAACCGGTTTCCCTGAATCCCATTATAAATGTTACCTTGCTCACTCTAGCAGCGTCAGGTCACAAAAACCACTTGCCTCTCTCCGATCTAACGCCCTCCCACAACCTTGTTGGACGTTTCAGCCTTTAGTACTCAGACCCTCCCTAACCCTTTACCCTAAACTCCTTCCTGGGAGGACCTTTAACTCTGCTCCCCTTCACTCCAGATTTACATATCCTTATAACCATAGCATTTTACTCCATCCTCTTTAAGTGACCCACATCACCTGAACAATCCTCATCATCACTCTTAGTTACACTTTCAGAAATCCCACACTGTCTTCTCTCTAAGTTGCGTATTCTCTGCATATTATTCAAAACACTCATTGCTCTCAAAAAAAAAAAAAAAAAAAAAAAATCTTCACTCCTCCCAGCCTATTCTTCACTGCTAAATTTAAAAGCCATTCTACAAAACACACACACACACACACACACACACACACACACACACACACACACACACACACAGTTGGAAGTTGAAGACACAGATGAATCATAGGGATATTAGGAAGTATTTCTTCAGCCACAGAGTAGTCAGTAAGTGGAATAGTTTGGGAAGCGATGTAGTGGAGGCAGGATCCATACATAGCTTTAAGCAGAGGTATGATAAAACTCACGGTTCAGGGAGAGTGACCTAGTAGCGATCAGTGAAGAGGCGGGGCCAGGAGCTCGGACTCGACCCCTGCAACCTCAACGTACACACACACACGCATAAAACAAAACACACACACACACACACACACACACACACACACACACACACACACACACACATACACACACACACACACACACACACACACACACACACACACACACACACACACACACACACACACACACACACACACACACACACAAAATAAACAATAGGCCAAGTGTCTGTCGACAAGTGCCTCTGACAACTGGTAACTAACACACACACACACACACACGCAAGCACACACACACACATACACACACACGCAAGCACACACCACACCCAACATACAGAAATACACACACATGATATATATATATATATATAATATATATATATTAAATATTTATATATATATATATATATATATATATATACATATATATTTTATATATATATAATATATATATAAAATATATATATTATAATAAAATATATATAATATATATAATATATATTACATATATATAAAGAGAGGGAGAGAGAGAGAAATTATAAAAAAAAACTAATTTCAAAGTGAATCCGGTTAAAATAAAATCACCCCACAAAAAATGGCGAAACAGATACATATTCATTTTCAATAAAAAAAGTGAAGAGGAAATTGGCTTTTAAAACCATGTAATAGAAAAAAACGAGATTTACAATTTAAAGGGCGAACACGAATTTCCATAGAATGCATTGGCGGCTATTACCAAGAACAGACTATATACACAAATATACTAACGACCTGATTCACAGGGTGGGAAAAGAGAGAGAGAGAGAGAGAGAGAGAGAGAGAGAGAGAGAGAGAGAGAGAGAGAGAGAGAGAGAGAGAGAGAGAGAGAGAGAGATACAGACAGACAGACAGACAGACAGACAGACAGACAGGCAGACAGATATAGAGAAAGAAAGAATGCGAAAGTTTGGTATCTGTTGGTAATTCCCCTTATATTTGCACAGAGGGTGTTGAAAAGCATTGTGCCCCTTTTGTTCATCGAGTTATCTCTCAGTGTACATATTGCTCCTATGTTTTTCATTGGTGGTTAATTTACACTGTCTACTGCGCCTTCTGCTCTTAATATTAAATAAAAGCACACATCACAAAATTAGCTATAATGAAGATATTACTGTGGCTATGATAACAGCAATCAGCTGTTACTCTCGCTGGCTCACTTGGTAATTTGTCTCTGGCTCCGCCTCACAAAAAATACAACAAAAGACGTCGACAGTTTGTCCTGGGATTGATTGGTTTCTGTGGTGATGACGTATGCAGCAGCTGCTGCTGCTGCTGGCGAGACGGCAGGTCAGGCTAGGTTAGGTAAAGTTTGTCAGGTAACAGGACAAGTGTTTTCTGAAGCGGGTTTTAGTGATATAATGACCCGCAGCTGGAGCCTTTGGTCATCTGACCGAGGCCTTTCGCTGGCTTACCTGTCCACCCCTTTAAAAAATAAGGCTATAATTATAACCACCAATTAGAGTTCCTGGCAGGTTAGGCTAGATGAGAATCATCAGGAAACGAGACAAATGCCTCCTGACGCGGTTATAATCATACGATGACCCACCTCTGGAGCGTTTGATCATATGACTGTGGCCTCACTTAGTCTGGAAATTAATTAATGGTGTTCTTGTATATTTGGGTGCTTCCTTCCCCTCCACCTGCCAGCCTTATACCTGGAGAGAGATGACGCATGACCACTTACAAATCTCCTGGAAAATATTAAAGTGACCACTCTTTCTAATGATGTGTCATATATACATACAAGGGTTAAAATACCGAAGTGTTAAGTGAAGACCTCACCATGGCACTTAGGACCTTGTCGAGTCTAGACATACAAAAATCATTGCAATGTATACTGCCACTGTAACTCTAAGCTTATGCTTCAGAAATGTGCACACAAGCTGCAGTTCCTGAGCAACATAATTAAACTAGCTGAGTACAGGTAGATAACGTGTCTATCAAGTAACAGAAGATCGAACCTCCGTTGCTCCTTGTGATGAATTACCCATACGGGTTTGTTGCTGCTTCGTAAATACAGTAATTACATCATGCATTGCGTCTCTAGACAGAGAATTAGCTTTACTATTTTATTATTTACCATAGGATTCTTATATAGGAATCCTATTAAGGCATTAGCCACTAGCATCCTTCCAGAAATTTCAGAACAATGCTGAAAGTCCGGCCCGCGTAGTTGGTATACTTTACATCGAGAAAACACGCCAACTAGAAGCACGATTACATTATCGTAATAATAATAATAATAAATAATAATTAATAAAATATAATAATAATAATAATAATAATAATAATAATAACAATAACAATAATAATAATAATAATAATAATAATAATAATAATAATAATAATAATAATAATAATAATAATAATAGCAACAACGAGAAAAAACACTATGGAAAAAGTTTGCCTCACTTCAGCTTCCAGGACCAGAAATACTGGCGCTCACATCTTGCAGAAGCACTGACTGTAGCTTGCAGACAAGTCTACTTGAGCAGTCAACACATGTGGCCTCGGGGACCTATTATAAGGCCCTCTGGAGACTATCAATTCACTTGTGTACCTTTGTGCTCGAGTGGAGTATTATTTGCTTTAGAACACGGAGGCTTTAGTTCCATATTCTTAATAATTTCACTCATGGGTTGCGAACGAAAAAAATGGGGCTTTGATTTTCGTACGTATTTATTGGTGTTCAGAGGATTCACACAGAATGGGTATTTTAGATTAGGTGGAGAGAGTAGGTGAGAAAATTATGGTACCAAAGTTAAGAGTGGAGAGGTCAGTTGTACTTTTTAAGTTTTAGGAATTTAAATCTAGGAAATCAAATTTCAGGGCTTTAATTTAAATCTTAGGACTTAATCTTAGACTTTAAGACAAAAACTTTAAGTCGTACAACTTGAAATTCCTTTAAGCTACGACGCTGTAAGTGCAAAAATATTTAAATTAATAACTCAGGAGAGAAACATCACTCCCAAGGGGTGAGTCAGTACACTGAAGAGGTTGAGCTGTTACTTTATATACAACCCGTCCTCACACAGCCCCTCCTCACACAGCCCCTCCTCACACAGCCCCCTCCTCACACAGCCCCTCCTCACACAACCCATCCTCACACAACCCGTCCTCATCTTATTTCTTTATTTTTTTACGTTTTGGGTTAGATTAAATTAATTGAACTTCACTTAACTGTTATGGACAACTATTCCTTTTTTTTTGCGTTAGAGAGAAGTGGAGACTCGAACCGAGAGTATGCAAACTTCATGCTACCAACTCGGTTATGATGGCTTAAGTAGATCTCAAACGTGCCAAAACCGGACTCTGTTGTTAATCATGTTATGACAGCATGGTTGGATGGTTAATAAGGCTTAAAGCCAATCGACTACAGGAGGGTCATGAAAGCTGATATCACCACTTCACCGCCAGTCAAGAATACTCTAATATCCGAAGTAGAGATTAGAGTAAACTCTCAGCATATATACAGTGAGATATACCCCACGGTGTATATAACCCGTGATATGACAGAGTAACCAAAGGTAATGAAGGTAAGCGAATACTCTTCAGGTCTCTCCAAGCAGAGGTTGCAGAAGCACGAAAAGTCAGCCCACATTCTGAAGCGCATGTTGAAGCAAGTTACACAACGACACAGGAAGCATACTAGTTTGGATGGCTGCATTGTTTTATTAATTTCTGTAAGGGAATTTAAATGTTGTTAATCAGTTATATGTGTAGCTTGTTGAAGAGCGCATCAGTGTGAGTCCGAAATACATTAAATATCATTCATATCAACTCGTGTTTTATTGACTCCTTGTGGGATCGTCTGTGTGAATGACCAGTGGGTGAAGGCGACGTTTAAAGCACAGCCTTCATTAATACAATGTTTCGCTCAAGCAATCCTTTGTTAAAACGCTGTTTCACGTAAGCAATACTTTATTCAGACAATGTTTGGTCTGAAGAGAGCTCTATGAACTACTATCTTGTGGACTGAGACAGATTCTAATTCTTACTAAACGAAGATGATAGGATCAGGAGTAAGTGATTGGAAGCCTCTTTCATCCAAGCCTATAACGCTACAGAACCGAACTAAGTCGCAGTCTCCCCTGGATAATTTACCTGGAGAGGGTTTCGGAGGTCAACGCCCCCGCGGCCCGGTCTGAGACCAGGCCTCGTGGTGGATCAGGGTTTGATCAAAAAAGCTGTTACTGCTGGCCGGCCACATCTTGCTCAAATCCTCTTATAATTCACCTACATGCACCTGACCTCACCCACGCAAAAGCCCACGTCACATGACCCAGGCTTTTCAACTAACCAGACGGTCTCTTTATAGAAAAGTTTTTATTATGTTTTCTGGATGACTTCATATAGTTTCCCCTTGAAATAAACATTACTATCACAAAGACATGTGCTGTTTTGTGTATCATCCTCTCGTCGGCTCACTGCCACTTCCACCTTATTTTTCTCTTCTTAGCACTTCTCTCTTTTGTAACATAAGAAGCTGAAGCTGTGTAACAATGTTAGAATTTAGAACCTAAGAAAGGAGGAAAACTGCAATGGGCCTACTGGCCCATACTTGGAAGGTCCATGTTAAATCCAACCCCCTAACAAAGACATCTGCCCAACCTGTTCCAGTGCAACCCAAAAAAAGTTTTGTAACCCTGAAATCTTCACAGCCGTTTGGGTGTCTGTAGACTTTCTTAGGCAACTAGAGTAGTAGCGATTTTCCCTTAAAGAAACATTTTTGAGATTTAAAAAATGTCTTTTGTAATTTTTAACTAAGGGGATAAAAGTTAAAGAGTTTTGTGATTAATTAATGGGGAGCGGGGAAAAAATTTTGGGAAATTCAAAGGAAATGGGGTAGAGAGGGCGAAGAGTGGGAGAGAGGGGGGGGAGGGGGAAAAGGGAAGGAAAAAGGAAAGAGGGAGGGGAAAAAAGGGAAAGGGGGATTAGGGAAAAAGCCGTGCAAAAAAAGGAAGAAGGAAAAGGATTTCTGGGTTTCCCGGTGAGGGAATATTTTTATTCTCTGAGGTTCTTTAGCGATATATTTTCAATACCTGGATAAAAAATCTAGATGGTGTTTAATGTTTAAAGATGTATTGTGTACAAAGGTGATGAATTGATGAGTATGCTTGTTTATGTTTAGATATAATTTTTTATATAATAATGTCCCCCTCCCCTTTCTTCCCCCCAGTCTACCATCCCATCTAACATCCCATCTACCATCACCCGTCTACCATCACCAGTTAACATCCCCGCTACCTCCCATTACATCACCCCCTCTAACATCCCCCGTCACCCCACCAGTCTACCATCACCATTAAAATCCCCCGTCTCCATCACCCCGTCTACCTCACCAGTCTAAAATCCCCCCTTACAAAAAACCACCCTAACATCCCCCGTTTTCCACACCAGTCCCATCACCGTCTCCCTTTCCCCCGTCTCCCCCCCTCTAACATCCCCAGTCTACCCTCACCATTTTCCATCACCAGTCTAACATCCCCCGCTCAATCCCCACTGCTATCCCCCGTTACCTCCCCAGTCTACCTCACCCCTAAATCCCCAGTCTACCCCCGTTACCATCACCCGTCTAAAATCCCCCGCTACAATCACCAGTCTGC
>NC_069413.1:62195276-62210276 GCF_026875155.1 Cherax quadricarinatus
TGTCTCTAACTCCTCGGGTTATATCAAACTCCTTCTCGTCTTCCTCCGTTCTTCTCTGTATTGGACCAGACAAGCCTGTGACTGGCGAAAAGTTTCATTAGTAAAGATTACCAAATGTTGCACAAGTGTTTTATTCTTCACTTTGACGGTTTTTCAAAACTATTTACATCACGTTTGGAGTAGGATTTAAAAGATGAACCGATGACAACGATGATGAACTGGCACACTTTGCAGAATATGGTTTTTATGACAACGTTTCGCTTTGCGTAGAGCTTTATTAAGCTCTACGCAATATATTAGATGAGTGTAAGTAATGAGTAAAGATTAGTGAACGCACATATGCACTTACACACACACGCACACACACACACACACACATACATACACACACACACACACACCACACCACACACACACACACACACACACACCACACACACACACCCCACACACACACACATACACACACACACACACACACACACACCACCACCCATTAATAAAAACATTGCCCGCCGTTATAGTGGACACTCAGAGCACTAGCGTTGGGAGTAAATTTCCACGCTATGTGCGTCTTATGTCCTTCTGAGGAGGTTGTGTGCGTGTATGTGTGTGTGAGAGAGAGCGAAAGGGAGAAAGAGAGAGAGAAAAAGAGAGAGAGGAGAGAGAGAGAGAGGGGAGAGAGAGGGGAGGAGAGAGAGAGAGAGAGGAGAAGAGAGAGAGAGGGGGGAAGAGAGAGGAGAGAAGAGAGAGAGAGAGAGACAGACAGACAGACAGACAGAAAGGAAAAGACAGACAGACAGAGACAGACAGACAGACAGACAGACAGACAGACAGATAGATAGACAGACAGACAGACAGACAGACAGACAGACAGACAGACAGACAAACAGACAGACAGACAGAATGAGGATGAGTACTGTGTCATTTCTATATGAAATGGAGCAGAGAGAAGAGTGTGGGGAAGGAGAGTGTGATATAGAATGAAAAGGAAAGGACCCTGGGATACAGAATGAAAAGTAAGAGTAGTGGGGCGGAGACTGAAAGATGGAAGGAAAGTGTGATGTCGAAGTGAGGTGGAAGTGAAGGTGGAAAGAGAGTAGGATGGAGTCGAGACTCACACACTCCCTCATATATAATACGCATGACAATACCTCAGGTGGAAAGAGGATTAAAACTCTCTTCATGGCATTAAGGAACACTACAATAGAGGGAGATCTCTCTCTCGCTCATTCCCCATTCCCAGTCCACTCTCCTGCATTCTCCATTCCCAGTAATATCTCCACCAGTGTACCATTCCCAGATCACTCTTCTCCCTGTCCTCATTTTACGACGAATTCTCTACATTCCCAGACCACTCTCTTCCAGCTTCCCATCCTATATCTCTCTCTTCCCCTGTGACCCATCAAAGTCTGTTCTTCCCCATTGCCCCATCTCGGACCACTTCCTCAGTGCCCCATCCCTAACTACTTCCATCAGAGCCCATCCCAAACCGTTCTTCCCACTGACCCATCCGAAAACCAGATCACTATATTGTACAGTATCAGTGTGGCCAGGAGCTCTTGTCTGATCATCTCAGGTACAGTACGCTGAGTATATTTAGTAATTTGCACTTGTAGAGAAATTTCCACGAACTGTATCTTCTCGTAGGAAGAATCCTGGCAGAATTTTCCTAATCAAGAAACAACAGGAGCAGTGCATGACAAAAACAGTCTGGGACAGTGAAAGAGAATGGCATCACTTAGCAAACTACATGCAGTGATATTCATTAAATCACTATAGACAGGAAACCTGGCAGACACCTCGGGGATGGTCAAAATAATTCCAGTATTCAAGAAGAACGGCAGGCTAGAGGTGTCACGCCATAGACTAATGCCAAGTGTCACATACACAGCAATGGAAAAAAATAATAGAAGCTAGTACATCACATTAATACATAGATATTATGGTAAAGAACATTATGCCTTACGAACCTCATAGAGACGTATGATGGGATGATGGAGATAAAGTTAGAATTACCAACAAAATGTTAGGTAAATGGACACAGATGCAACTAATGGATTGCTAATTCCAGTTTACAATAAAGCTTTGGAGACAGGAGTCGATGACTGGAGTGACGGGGAAGTTATTACCATGTACCAAAGAATACCTGAACGACACAAAACAGTTACGCTGAAAGACCAGCCATCAGGATATGCCCGCATCGCCAGTGGTCTCCCTCCAAGGCCCACTCCTATTCCCATACATATGCTGCGTGGGACTGATCCCCCTGTGTGTAACGAAAGAGGCTTGATCCTCCGACATCCCAGACGAGAGTTTAGAAGCCTATCCAGCCTACTAGGCTGGATAGGCTTCTTAACATTGACAGGGTTGTATTCTGATAATTACTTAAAAATTCCTCCTGCATTTTTTCATTATTTTTGCAGTATCAAAGATAGTGCAAGAATAATGAAAAATATGCAGGAGGAAGATTGCAGAAAACTCAGGGAAGGTCTTAAAAAATCGAAATTTTAAAGTAATTAGAGTACAACCCCGGCCAATGTAAAGTAAAGAAACTGGTGCAGAGTCAAGAAACCAGATATAACATCTGGGAGAAGAATAACTTATTTACTCAACTCCGGCATAAAATCCCTGGTTAACAAAGCAACAATATACTAGATAAAATGCAGAGATTCGTCAACACAAGACTGGTGCCTAAAAATCAGGAAATGAAATTAAGAAGAGAACTAGGCTTTATGTTCCTAAAAGAGAATATAACAAGAGGAATTCATCATCACGAAACAAGACACAGTGGGACATAGACAAGTGGATAAACCATCTTTTCAGTACTTGAGGGAACAGAACAAGGAACATGAGAGGAAGAGGAGCGAATGAGAGAAGGACATAGTGGACTCTAGAACCAGTTAAGGGCTTAAAAGTAAGTGCGATGGAGATAAGTCAGGTCAACCGAAGGTGGTCCCAAAAACTGGAGTTCAGTACCCACAAACTAAGCTAGATACATGCAGCTACCTATGTAAATATACAAACGCATCCAACTGAAAAAAAAAAAATACGTTTGAAAAGTAATAGTTTATACAGGAAGACCTGATTTAGACGAGGGAAGAAAAAAACACGTCTGAGTGACTTACTGTACTTTCTCTATGGATGAATCTGTCAGTCTGACATTCTCTCTCTCTCTCTCTCTCTCTCTCTCTCTCTCTCTCTCTCTCTCTCTCTCTCTCTCTCTCTCTCTCTCTCTCTCTCTCTCTCTCTCTCTCTCTCTCTCTCTCTCTCTCTCTCTCTCTCTCTCTTCTCTATCTCTAACTCTTTCTTCTGTCAGTTCTTCAGTATCTTCAGTCTTTTCAGTATCCGGTCATATTTCGTTGTAGCAAAGTGAGCCGTCAAACAGGAATTCCAGTGTCATTACTTGCTGTTTACAAACCACCCAGCTACATTCTTCACGAACACAGAAAAAAAGTCTACCATAAAAGCAACACTGAAGGCGAGGTAGTGTGGCGAGGGTTGTGTGCTTTTTTAAAAAAATTTCATTTTTTTAGTTTTTGGGGGATTTTTGGCGGGGGGCCCCCAAAGGGTTCCCTTTTTTTGGGGTTTTTAAAACCCATTTTTTTTTGGGGGGGGGGCCCCCCGGGGGGGGGGTTTGGGGCAATTTTCTTTTTGGGAAATTTTGGGCGAGGGGGGGGGGGTTTTTTGGGCTTTTCCCCCCCCTTTTTTGGGGGGGGGGGGGGGGGGGGGGGGGGGGGGGGGGGGGGGGGGGGGGGGGGGGGGGGGGGGGGGGGGGTTTGTGGGCGGGGGTTTGGGGGGGCCCGGGGTTGGGGGGGCGGGGTTGTGGGGCGGGGGTTTTTAAAGGGGTTGGGGGGAGGGTTGGTGGCGGGGGTTGTGTGGGGGGTTTGGGTTTGGGGAGGGTTTGGGGCCCGGGTTTGGGGGTTTGGGGGGGGGCGGGGTGTTTTGGGAGGTGTGGGGGGGGGGTTGGGGGCGGGTTGTGTGGGGGGGTTTTGGGGGGGTTGTGGGGGGGTTTTTGGGGGTGGGGGGGGGGGGGGGTTTTGGGGCGGGGTTTGGGGGGTGTTGGAGGGGTGTGGGCGGGGGGGGGGGGTGGGGGGAGGGTTTGTGCGGGGGTGGGGGAGTGGGGTCATTTTGGGGCTTGTTCCCAGGGTCTTTTGGGGGGGTTTGCTTTGGGGGCGAGGGTGTGTGGCGAGTTGTGTGGCGGGGGTTGTGGGGGCGGGGTGTGTGGGGGGTTGGTGCGAGGGTGTGTGGCAGGGTTGGGGGCGGGGTTTTGTTTGCGGGGGGTTTTGTGGCGAGGGGGTGTGGCAAAAGTTGGGCCGGGGGAGTGGGCGAGGGGGTTGGCGGGGTTTTGTGGCGAGGGTTTTGCAGGGGTTTGGGGGGGTGGGGCGGGGGTTTGGGGCGGGTTGTGTCGATTGTGGGCGGGGGTTTTGTGGGGGAGGGTTGTGGGGGGGGGGGGCGGGGTGTGGGGCCCCGGGGTTTGGGGGCAGGGTTGTGGGCGAGGTTTGTGGGGGGGGTTGTGTCGAGGGGGGGCGGGGGGTTTGTGGGGCGGGGTTTTTGGGGCGAGGGTTGTGTGGCGGGGGGGTTTTTTTGTGTGGCGAGGGTTGTGTGGCGGGGGTTGTGTGGGCGGGGTTGGGGGTGTGGCGAGGGTTGTGTGGGGGGGGGGGGGTTGTGTGGCGGGGGTGTGGCGGGGTTGTGTGGGAGGGTTGGTGGGGGGGTTTTGTCAGGGTGTTGGGGGGGGGGGGTTGGGTTGGGGGTTGTGTGGCGGGGGTTTTGGGGCAGGGTTTGTGGCGAGGGTTTGTGGGGTTGTGTGGGAGGGTTGGTGGCGGGGGTTGGTGCGGGGTTGTGTGGCGGGGTTGTGGCGGGGTTGTGGGCGAGGGTTGTGGGGCAGGGTGGTGGCGGGGTTTGTGGCGAGGGTTTGTGTGCGGGGGTTTTGGTGGCGGGGGGTGTGGGCGGGGGTTTGTGTTGGCGGGGGTTGTGTGGGGGGGGTGTGGGCGGGTTGTGTGGCGAGGGTTGTGTGGCGGGGGTTTGTGTGGCGAGGGTTTTTGGCGGGGTTGGTGGCGAGGTTGTGTGGCCCCAAAAATTTGGGGCCCAGGGGGTGTGGCGAGGGTTGTGTGGCGAGGTTTTTGGGGCGAGGGTTCGGGCCGGGGTTTGGCGGGTTTGTGGCGAGGGTTGTGTGGCAGGGTTTGGGGAGGGTTTGTGTGGCGAGGTTGTGTGGCGGGGGTTGTGGGGCCCCAGGGTTGTTTTGCGGGTTTTGTGGCGGGGGTTTTTGGTGGCGGGGGTTGTGGCGGGGTTGTGGGGCGGGGGGTTTGGGGGCAGGGGTGGGGAGGGGGGTTTTGGGGGGCGGGGTTTGGGTTCGGGGGTTGGTGCGGGGGTTTTTGTGGCGGGGTTGGGGGGGCGGATGTGTTGCGAGGGTTGTTGGCGGGGGTTGTGTGGCGGGTTTTGTGGTGGGTTGGGGGCCCGGGGGTTTGTGGGGGGGTTTGTGTGGGGGGGGTTTGTGGCGGGGGTTTGTGCGAGGTGTGGGGGCGGGGTGGGGGAGGTTTGGGGGCGGGGTGTGTGGCGAGGGTTTTTGTGACGAAGGGGTGTGGGCGAGGGTTTGGGGCGGGGGTGTGTGGCGGGGTTGTGTGGGAGTTTGTGGGAGGGTTTGGGCCGGGGGGGTTTTGGGCGGGGTTTTGTGTGGCGAGGGGGTTTTGCAGGGTGGTGGCGAGGGGGGTTGTGTGGCGGGGTTGTGTTGCGGGGGTTTTGTTGGCGGGGGGTTTGGGGCGAGGGTTGTGGGCGGGGGTTTTTGGTGGGCCGGGGTTGTGGGGGGGTTTGTGGGCGAGGGGTGTGTGGCGGGGTTGTTGGCGGGGGTTTTGTGGGGGCGGGGGTTTGTGGGCCCGGGTGTGTGGCAAAAAAGGGGGGGGGTTTTTGTTGGGGGGTTGTTGTCGGGTTTTGTGGCGGGGGGCGGGGGTTTTTGTGGGGGGTTGGGGGCGGGGGTTTTGGTGGGAGGGTTTGGGGGGGGGGGGCGGGGGTTTGTGTGGCGGGGGTTTTTGGCGGGGGTTTGGGGCGGGGGTTGTTGCGGGGTTGGTGCGGGGTTTGTGCGGGTTGGGGGCGAGGTTTTTT
This sequence comes from Cherax quadricarinatus, assembly GCF_026875155.1. Lineage (NCBI taxonomy): Eukaryota > Metazoa > Arthropoda > Malacostraca > Decapoda > Parastacidae > Cherax > Cherax quadricarinatus. The sequence continues at coordinate 62,201,376 of NC_069413.1, forward strand.
GGTGGCGGGGTTTGTGTGCGGGGGGTTGGGGCGGGGGTTGTGGGGCGAGGGTTTGTGGGCGGGGTGTTTTTTGGGGGGTTGTGTGGCGAGGGGTGTGGCGAGGTTTGGGGCGGGGTTTGTGGCGGGGTGTGTGGCGAGGGTTTTGGGAAAGGGTTGTGTGCGAGGGGGTGCGAGGGTGTGTGGCGAGGGGGGGTGGCGAGGTTTTGGCGGGGGGGGCATTTGTGGGGGGGGTGTGTGGCAGGGTTTGGGGCGGGGTGTGTGGTGGGCGGGGGTTTTGTGTGGCGGGGGGTTTTGGCGAGGGTTGTGTGGGGGTTGTTGGCGAGGGTTTGTGGGCGGGGGTGTGGGGTTGTGGCGAGGGTTGTGTGCGGGGGTTGGGGTGGGAGGGTTTTGTGGCGGGGTTTTTGGGGGCGGGGGTTTGGGAGGGTTGGGCGGGTTTTTGTGGCGGGGGTTGTTGGCGGGGGTGGTGGGCCGGGTTGTGGGCCGGGTTGTGTGGGGGGTTGTGGCGGGGGTGTGGGCGGGGGTTGTTTGGCGGGGGTTTTGGGTTGGCGGGTTTTTGGGGCGGGGGGTGTGGCGAGGGTTTGTGGGAGGGTTGTGTGGCGCGGTGTTGCGGGGGTTTTTGGGGCGGGGGTTGTTGCGAGGTTTTGGGCAGGTTGGGGGCGGGGTGTGGGCAGGGGTTGGGGGGAGTGTTGGGAGTTTGTGGGCGGGGTGTGGGCGAGGGTTGGGGGCGGGGGTTGTGTGGCGGGGGTTGTGTGGCGGGGTTTTGGGCGAGGTTTTGGGGTGCGAGGGTTGTGTGCGGGGGTTTGGGGCGGGGTTTGTGGCGGGGTTGGTGGGGGGGTGTGGGGGGGGGGCCCCCGGGGTTTGTGTGGCGAGGGTTTTTGGCGAGGTTTTGGCGGGTTTGTTGGCGGGGGGGGATTGTGTGGGGGGTTGTGTGGGGGGTTGTGTGGCGGGGGTGTGTGGCGGGGGGTGGGGGGGGTTTTTTGGGGGTGGGCGGGGTTTTGTGTGGCGAGGTTTGTGTGGCGGGGTTTTTGTGTGGCGGGGTTTGTGGCGGGGGTTTTTGTGGCGGGGGGTGTGGTGGCGAGGGGTGTGGCGGGGGGGGGCGAGGGTTGTGGGCGAGGGTTGTGTGCAGGGTTTTTGGCAGGTTTGGGCGAGGTTGTGGGCAGGGTTGTGGGCAGGGTTGTGGGGCCGGGGTGTGTGGGGGGTTGTGGGGCCGGGTTTGTGGCGGGGTGTGTGGCGATTTTGGGGGCGAGGTTTGGTGGCGGGGTGTGGGGCGAGGGTTGTGTGGGGGGTTTTGTGGGCGGGTTTTTGGTGGCGAGGTTGTGTGGGGGGTTGGGGGGGTGGGTTTGGCGGGGTGTGGGCAGGGTTGTGGGGGGAGGTTGGGGGCGGGTTGTGGCGGGGTGTGTGGCGATTTGGGTTGGCGGGGGGTTTGTGGGGCGAGGGTTTGGGGCGAGGGTTTGGTGGGGGGGGGGTTGGTGGCGGGTTGGGGTGGCGGGGGGTTGGGGGTTTGGGGGCGGGGTGTGGCGGGGGTTTTTTCGAGGGTTTGTGGGGCAAGGGTTGTGTGGCGGGGGTTTGTTGCGGGGTGGTGCGAGGTTGTGGGGAGGGTTGTGTGCGAGGGGGGGGGGGGGGGGGGGGGGGGGGGGGGGGGGGGGGGGGGGGGGGGGGGGTTGGGGCGAGGGTTGTGGGGCGAGGGTTTGTGGCGGGGTTTGGCGGGGTTGGCGGGGGTGGCGGGGGTTGTTTTGGCAGGGTTGTGTGGCGAGGTTTGTGGGCGGGGTTGTGGGGGGTTTTGTGTGGCGGGGTGTGGGGCGGGGGTTTTGTGTGGGGGGGGGGTGGGGAGGGTTGTGGGGCGGGGTTGTGTGCGGGTTTGTGTGGGGGGGGTTTGGGGGGGTGTGGCGGGGTTGTGGGCGGGGGTTTGGGGGAGGGTTTTTGGCGGGGTGTGGCGGGGGTTGGTGCGAGGGTTTGTGGGGGGGGTGTGTGGCGGGTTTTTTGGCAGGGTTGTGGGGCCCGGGGTTTGGGCGGGGGTTGTGTGGCGAGGGGGGGTGGCGAGGGTTGTGTGGAGGGTTTGTTGGGGGGGTTTTTGGTGGCAGGGTGTGGGCGAGGGGTGTGGCGGGGGTTTGTGGGGCGGGGTGTGCGAGGGTTGTGGGGCGGGGGGTTTGTGGGGGGGTTTGTTGCGGGTTGTGGGGCGGGGTTTGTGGCGAGGGTGTTGGCAGGGTTTGTGGGGGGGGGTTGTGTGGGGGGGGAGGGTTTTGTGGGGTGTGGCCGGGGTTTTGGGGGCGAGGGTTGGTTGGCATGGGGGGCAAGGTGTGGCGGGTTGTGTGGCGGGGGTTTGTGGCGAGGTTTTTGCCGGGGGTGTGGCGGGGGTTGTGTGGCGGGGTTGGTGGCGAGGGTTGTGTGGGGGGGGTTTGGCGAGGGTTGTGTGCAGGGTTGTTCCCAGGGTTTGGGCCGGGGTGTGTGGCGGGGGGGTTTGGCGAGGGTTTGGGGCGGGGTTTTCGGGGTTTGTGTGGCGGGGGTTGTGGGCGGGGTTTGTGGGGGGCGGGTGGTGCCGGGTTGGGGGGGGGTTGTTGGCGGGGGGTTTTTGGGAGGGGGGCGGGGTTTGGTGGCGAGGGTGTGTGGGAGGGTTGTGTGGCGAGGGTTTTTTGGCGGGGGTGGCAGGGTTGTGGCGAGTTTTTTGTGGGGGGGTGTGGGGCGGGGTTGGGTGTTTGGGGGCCAGTTTTTCGAGGGTTGTGGCGGGGGTTGGTGCATGTTTGGGGGCGGGGTTGTGTGGGGCGGGGTTTTTCGAGGGTTGTGTGGGCGGGGGGGTGTGGCGGGGGTTTGTGGCGGGGGTTGTGTCGAGGTGGGGGGGGAGGTTGGGGGGGGGGCCGGGTGTTGGCGAGGGGTGGCGAGGTTGTTGGCGAGGGTTTTTGGCGGGGGGGTTTTGTGGCGGGGGTTTTTTGGGGGGCGGGTTGTGTGGCGGGGGGTGTGGGGGTTTGGGGGCGAGGGTTTGTGGCGGGGTTTGGGCGGGGTTTGTTGGCGGGGGTTGTTGGCAAATTGGGGTGTGGGGCAGGGTTTGGGGGATTGGGGCGGGGGGTTGTGGGCGGGGTTTTTTGGGGCGGGGGTTTGTGTGCGGGGTTTTTGTTGTGGGCGGGGTTTTTGGCGAGGGTTTTTGGGGCAAAGGGTTGTGTGGCGGGGTTTTGTGGGCGAGGGTTGTGTGCGAGGGTGTGGTGGCGGGGGTTGTGTGGGGGGTGTGTGGGAGGGTTGTTGGGGGGTGTGGGAGGGTTGGTGGGGGGGTTTGGGAAAGGGGTTTTGGGGGGGGGTGTTTTGCGGGGGTTGTTGGCGGGTTTTGTGTTTGGCGGGGGTTGTGTGCGGGGTGTGGGGGCGGGGGTTGGTGGCGGGGGTTGTGTGGCGGGGGGTTTGTTGGGGTTGTGGGGCGGGGTTTTTGGGGGCGGGGGGGTTTTGGCGGGGGTTTTTGGCGAGTTTGGTTTGGGGGGGGTTGGTGGCGAGGGTTGTGGGGGCAGGTTTGGTGGCAGGGTTGGTGGCCGGGGTTTTTTTGGGGCAGGGTTGTGGGGCCAAGGGTTTGTTTTGGCGAGGGTTGGGGGTTTGGGGGGTTTGGGGCGGGGTTGGTGGGGGGTTTGTGTGGGGGGGTGGGGGGGGCGAGGGGGATTGTGTGGCGGGGGTTTTGTGTGGCGGGGGTTGGGGGGGGTTTGGGCGGGGGTTGTGTGGAGGGTTGTGGGGGCGGGGTTGTGGGGGGGTTGTTTTTGCGGGGTTTTGTGGCGGGGTTTGTTGGCGGGGTTGTGGCGGGGGTTGTGGGGCGGGGGTTGTGGCGGGGGTGGGCGAGGTTGTGGGGGGGGGTTTGTTTGGTGCGGGTGGTGGCGGGGGGGTTTGGGGTGTGGGCCGGGGGTGTGTGGGGGCGGGGGTTTTGTGGGAGGGGGGGTTGGGGGGTTTGTTTTGCGGGGGTGGCGGGGGCAAGGGGGTTTGGGTGGGGGGGCTGGTGGCGGGGTTGTTGGGAGGGTTGTGTGGGGGGGGGGGTGTGTTTGGGATTTTTGGCAGGGTTTGTGGGGGGGGGTGGGGGTTGGTTAGGGTTTGTGGCGGGGGTGTGGGGGAAGGTTGTTGGGCCGGTTTGTTGGCAGGGTTGTTGGCCGGGTGTTTTTGGGGCGGGGGTTGTTGTGGGCGGGTTTGTGTGGCGAGGGTTGTTTGGGGGGGTGTGTGGCGAGGGTTGGGGGGGTGGGGGGGTTGTGTGCCGGGGGTGTGGAGGGTTGGGGGCGGGGGTTTGGGGGGGCAGGTTGTGTGGGCGGGGTGGTGGGAGGTTTTGTGTGGCGCGGGGTTTTGGAGGGTTTGTGGCGGGGGGTTTTGGGGCGGGGGTTGTGTGGCGCGGGGGTGTGGGAGGGTTGGGGGCCCGGGGTGTGTGGGGGTTGGGCGGGTTGTGGGGGGGGTTTTTTCGGGGGTGGTGGAGGGTTGTTTGGCGGGGTTTGGGGGAGGGTTGTTGGCGGGGGTTGTGGGGGGGTTGTGGCGGGGGTGTTGGGTGGGGTTTTGGTGGGGGGGGGGGGGGGGGGGTTGTGTGGGGTTTTTTGATGTGGGGTTTGTGGGGGCGGGGTGTGGGGGAGGGTTTTCCGGGGGTTGTGGGGGGTTGGGGGCGGGGTTTTGTGTGGGAGAGGTGTTGGGGGGGTGTGTGGGGGGGTTTTGTGGGGGGGGCGGGGTGTGGGAGGTTTTTTGGGGGGGGTTGGTGGGGGTTTGTTTGCGCGGGGTTTGGAGGGTTTGGGGGGGTTGGTGGGGGGTTGTGGGGGAGGGGGGTTTGTGGGGGGGTGGGATTTTGGTGGGAGGTTGGGTGGCGGGGGGTGTGTGGAGGGTTGGGGGTGGCGCGGGGTTGTGTGGGAGGGTTGTGGGCGGGGGTTTTTATTTGTGGGGGGGGTTGTGGGGGGGTTTGGGGCGGGGGGTGGTGGGGAGGGTTTTGTGGCGGGGGTGTGTCGAGGGTTGTGGCGCGGGGTTTTTGGGGGGGTTTGTGTGGCGCGGGGGTGTGGAAAGGGTTTGGGGCGGGGGTGGGGGAGGGTGTGTGGCCGGGGGGTGTTGGAGGGGTTGGTGGCGCGGGGGTGTGGAAGGGTTGTGTGGGGGGGGTTGTTGGGGGAGGGTTTTGTGGCGCGGGGGGTGTGTAAGGGGGTTTGTGGCGGGGGTGTTGGAGAGGGTTTGGGTGGGGGGGTTGTGTGGGAGGTTGTGTCGCGGGTGTGTGGAGAGGGGGGTGGCGGGGTGTGGGAGAGGTTTGTGTGGTTGGGGTTTTTGTGGGGGGGGTTTGTTGGGCCGGGGTGTGGAGAGGGTTGTTTTTCGCGGGGGTTGTGTGGAAGGGTTTGTGGGCGGGTTTGGGAGAGGGTTGGTGGCCGGGGTGTGTGGGGTTTGTGGGGGGGGTTTTGGGAGGGTTGTGTGGCGGGGGGTTAGAGGTTGTTGGCGGGGGTGTGTGAGGGGTTTTGTTTTGGGGGGGGTGGTGGAGAGGGTTTTGGCGCGGGGTGTAGGGTTTTGGGGTTGGCGGGGGTGTGGGGAGAGGTTGTGGGCGTGGGGGTGAGAGGGTTTGTTGGGCGGGGGGTTTTTAAAGGGTTTTGTGGGCTGGGGTTTGTGGATTTTTTCTTTTTATTTTGGGAATTTTTCCGGGGTTGGAGAGGTTGTGTGGCGGGGGTGTGGAGAGTTTGGTGGCGGGGGGTGGGGAGGTTGTGGGGCGCGGGGTGTGGAAGGTTGTGTGCTTTGGTTATGGGAGAGGGTTGTTGGCGCGGGTTTTGGGGAGGGGGTTTGTGGCGCGGGTGTGTAAGGGGGTTTGTGGCTTGGTGGGGGAGGGGGGGTTTGTGCGGGGGTTGGTAGAGAGGTTTTGTGGCGGGGTTTTTGGGGAGAGGGTTTTGGCGCGGGGTGTGTGGAAGGTTTGTGACCGGGATTTTTGGAATGGTGTTGGGGGCGGGGGGTTGGGGGAGATGGTTGTGGGTGGGTGGGGGAGAGGGTTGTGTGGCGCGGTGGCAAGAGGGTTTGTGGCGCGGGGTGGGGGAGGGGGTTGGGGCGCGGGGTTGGGGGAGGGGGTTTTGGGGGGCCGGGGGGTGTGGGGAGGGGGTTGTGTGGGGGCGGGGTGTGGAGGGGGTTGTGGGGCGGGGGAGTGTGGGAGGGTTGTGGGGCGGGGGGTGTGTGGAGAGGGTTTTTCGTGGTTTGGGGAGGGGGTTTTTGCCGGGGGGTGTGTATAGAGGGTTTGTACGCGGGGTGTGTGGAAGGGTTTGGTGGCGTGTGTTTTTTGGGATGGTTGTGTGGCGTGGGATGTGTGGAGATGGTTGTGTGGCGGGGAGTGTGTGGAGAGGGTTGTGTGGCGCGGGGTGTGTAGAGAGGGTTGTGTGGCGTGGGGTGTGTGGAGAGGGTTATGTGGCGCGGGGTGTGTAGAGAGGGTTGTGTGGCGCGGGGTGTGTAGAGATGGTTGTGTGGCGCTGTATATGTGGAGACGGTTGTGTGGCGCGGGGTGTGTGGAGAGGGTTGTGTGGCGTGGGGTGTGTGGAGAGGGTTGTGTGGCGCGGGGTGTGTAGAGAGGGTTCTGTGGCGTGGGGTGTGTGGAGAGAGTTGTGTGGCGCGGGTTGTGTGGCGTGGGATATGTGGAGACGGTTGTGGGGCGCGGGGTGTGTAGAAAGGGTTATGTGGCGCGGGGTGTGTGGAGATGGTTGTGTTGCGTGGGATATGTGGAGATGGTTGTGTGGCGCGGAGTGTGTGGAGAGGATTGTGTGGCGTGGGGTGTGTGGAGAGGGTTGTGTGGCGCGGGATGTGTACAGAAGGTTATGTGGCGCGGGGTGTGTGGAGATGGTTGTGTGGCGAGAGGAAGCGGATCCGAACCAACCATGAATACACAGCTAGCGAGGATGTTCGCCAGGTCTTATGTTCACTACAGTCTCCCGAAACCACAAAAATATACGACTAATGATACATATAGTGAAGGGCTCTTGATCTAGTGAATCAGAGCTGTTCTCTTCCTTGGATCGAACCTGACTACTATCCACTGCCGCTGCATGACCAAGACTGGTGTGGGACACTACTATGTAGAGATCTTTTTTTTTTTTACATGGGTTGTTGAAGATAGGGTAGGCTAGTGTACGCTGCACCAATCATCGTGCCATCATCAAACTAAAACCCCTTGTGGTCTTGTTTCCTGTCAAACAAAACGTTATCACCTGCTAACAGTCCCTGCCTCCATCTGTATTACTCAGGATATATTCACACAGGGAGGTGTATGTCTCTTAGTGTATATACACCGAGAGTTTGCTTTAATCCCCAATCGGTTTAGCGTTTTATTTGATTATAATAATAATAATAATAATAATAATAATAATAATAATAATAATAATAATTTAATCCCTATTGAAGGGATTAAATATTCTAGACTAGTGGTGAACAAGCAGCCTTAATGACCCTGAGTAGTTGATAGGATTTAAACCCACTTAATCAACCATGTGTATTATTAAATCTGTTGAGTTATTAGGTGCGAGGTAGCCTCTGAAGTGGAGGTGCATGGGGAGGTGTAAGGAAGAGCCCCTAGGAAGGGAGATAAATGGGGAGGTGAGAGAGAGAAATTCCCCGGGAAGGGAAGACTTGCAAGTCCGTACCGAGACTATCCGTTGAGAAAGAAATATTTACTTCTATAGATATTAGGGATTATTAAGGACGATCTTGTATTGTCTACGTGTATGAGACAAGAATAAAAAAGCAGAAGGCTCTCTCTCCTCCCTCTACTTTAGAGCTGGCGTGAAAAACAGGGGAGAAAATGTACCATACCATATTGAAATATAGTACGGAATTTGTAGATGAGATGGAACTGGATGAAAGACGTGGGCCACAACCACCTCTAATAACTTAGTACTGTTTCTGTCTTATTACTCTGGTTATTCCACTGTCATTCACAAAGCTGCGGACACAAGTAGTTCTACTTCCAGTTACCACCAGGTCTGCTGAGGCTGTCAGCTGATCGTCCTGAAGCAGCTGTTGTACAAACATCAGGGATGCACTGACTCCAGATTGCCCCACCTGTTGTATGTATTGACTGTCTGTGCGGGATTAAAAGTGGATTTAATGAGGGGCTCAGAGAGAGGTCAAATGAGGTAGTGAGAGTCCAAAGTAACGTCTCCCTCCTTCCCTCATTCACCACACACCCCTGGTTTCTGTAACATATTAGGTCCTGAAGACTGGTAACTGCTCCCACTAGAGCACGATGCGCAGTTTATAGTTGAATCCTATATTTAACAAGTGCTTGTCCAGCTGGTTCTTGAATGACTTCATTATCTTCGTGCTTTGCAACTTTAACGAGTTGTTATTCCATTCTGCTTTAAATCAGTTTGCAAAATAAACTTTGCATAAGTTTGTGTTGCATCTTCGTCTTCGCAGTTTCAGTCATCTCTTTCAAGTTATGGACTCTTTCAGCATTTCAAATATCTATTCTAGTATCAGAGTCACTCATTATAAGAAAGGTTTGACTGAGATCTCGAAGTCTGCGTTTCCTCAGAGAAAAGAGGGTGAGTAGTTTGAGTCTTTGTTCACGAGGTTTGTGTCTGAGTGATGGTATGAGTTTGAGGTGAGAGACCCTAGGAAGGGGTTGTGTGAGAAAGAGCACCTAGGAAGGAGAGGTGTGAGGGGACGAGCACCTAGGAAGGAAGATGGAGAGGGAGGTGTGAGAGAAGAGCACCTAGGAAGGAAAGTGGATAGGGAGGGGAGGTGTTAGGGGACGAACACCCAGGAAGGGAGGTGGATAGGAAAGTGTGAGGGGTAGAATACTTAATGAAGGAGGTAGATAGAAAGGTGTGAGGGGACGAACACCGAGGAAGAGAGGTATGTGGAGAGGTGAGATGGGACGAGCACCTAAGAGGGGAGGTGGATGGGGAGGTGTGAAGGGGGGATGAATACCCAGGAAGGGAGGTGGATAGGTGTGATGGGACG
>NC_069413.1:62220276-62300276 GCF_026875155.1 Cherax quadricarinatus
GGATGAATCTACATAGTGTGCTTCTTATATATATATATATATATATATATATATATTATATATATATATATATATATATATATATATAATATTATATATATATTATATATATATATATATATTATTAACGCATCGGCCTTCTCCCACCAAGGCAGGGTGGGCCGACAAAGAAAAACTATAATCATTCACTGCATCACTGTCTTGCAATAGGTACCCTTAAGCTACAATTGCAAAACTGCAACATTAACATCCTTCCTTCAGAGTGCAGACACTTTACTTCCCATCTCCAGGATTCAAGTCCGGCCTGCTGGTTTCCCTGAATCCCTTCATTAATGTTACCTTGCTCACGCTCTAACAGCACGTCAAGTCCTAAAAACCATTTGCCTCCAATCACATGCTTGCTGGAAGTTAAAGCCCATCACGCATAAAACCTCCTTTACCCCCTCTCTCCAACCTTTCCTGGGCCGACCCCTACCCCACCTTCCCTCCACTACGGATTTATACTCTCTCGAAGTCATTCTATTTTGTTCCATCCTCTCTACATGCCCGAACCGCCTGAACAACCCCTCCTCAGCCCTCTGGATAATAGTTTCGGTAATCCCGCACCTCCTCCTAATTTCCAAACTACGAATTCTCTGCATTATATTCACACCACACATTGCCCTCAGACATGACATCTCCACTGCCTGCAGCCTTCTTGTTGCAACATTCACCACCCATGTTTCACACCCATATAAGACCGTATAACTATACTCCCATACATTCCCCTCTTTGCTTCCAGGGACAAAGTTCTTTGTCTCCACAGACTCCTAAGTGCACCACTCACCTTTTTCCTCTCATCACTTCGATGATTCACCTCATCCTTCATAGACCCATCTGCTGACATGTCCACCCATAAATATCTGAATACATTCACCTCCTCCATACTCTCTCTCTCCAATCTGATATCCAATCTTTCGTCACATAATTTTTTTTATTATCCTCATCACCTTATTCTTTCCCATATTCACTTTTAATTTTCTTCTTTTACATACCCTACCAAATTCATCCACCAACCTCTGCAGCTTCCCTTCAGAATCTCTCCAAAGCACAGTGTTATCAGCAAAGAGCAACTGTGACAACTCCCACTTTGTGTTAGATTCTTCATACTTTTACCCAACACCTCTTGCCAACACCCGGCATTCACTTCTCTTACAACCCCATTTATAAATATATTGAACAACAATGGTGACATCACACATCCTTGCAAGGTACTTTTACTGGGAAATAATCTCCCTCTCCCCTACTTACCTAACTTGAGCCTACTATCCTCAAAAAAAAATCTTCATGCTTTCATTAACCCCCCCTCCTATTCCTACATTTGAACATCTGCCCATTGCCCCCTGTCATAGCCTTTCCATAAATGCCAAAAATAAACTTTACCCTTATTAAAACTGTTCCCCATATTTTACTATAAAACTTGGTCTACACACCCCTTACCTTTCCAAAAGCCCCCCTTGTTATCTTCTATTCTATCCCCGGTTTTTCTTAATTCTTTAAAAAAAATAACTCTACATACACTTTACCAGGTATACTCAGCAGACTTATTCCCCATAATTTGCCCCTTTTTTTTGCCGCTTGCCTTTTTACAAAGAACTATGCTTGCTCTCTGCCAAACCCCCAGGTACCTTACATTTTTCCATACTTTTTTTATTAAATAAAAGCACCAAACCACTCCAAAACTATATCCCCCCTGCTTTTAACATTTCATCTTATCCCCCATCAATCTCGCTCCCTCACCCCCCTTTCATTCTACCATGCCTCACGCATTTCCCCCACACTCACAACTCTCTCTTCCTCACTCCTCAAGATATTATTCCCCTTGCCCAAAACCGAAATCACAGCTTCCCTATCTTCTCAACATTTAAAAAATTCCTCAAAATTTTCCCCCTCCATCTTCCCGCACCTCTATCTTCCATTTAGTAAAATCCCCTCCTATTTTTAACTATAAAATCCACTCATTTTCTGGGGCTTCCTTAACTTATTTTAACTCCCAAAATTTTTCTTATTTTCAACAAATTGTTTTAACCACCCACCCCCTTCATTTGCTCCAACAGCTTACCACTTCCCCCAAAACCCCCCGTTTTTTTTTCCCCCCTTTTTCCCCCTTTTCACACCTTTTCTTTGTAAAAAAACCTTCATAGCTAACTTTTTCTCTTTCTCTCTCTTTACATCATTATTCCACCAATCTTCTTTTCCCTCCCACACCCACATTTTTGTAACACAAATTCTGCTGAACACTCTAACACACATTTTTTAAACCTACCCCCTAAATTTTTTGAAGCCATTGCCCATACTCTTACTACCTATCTTCCTCCAAAAGTTTTTATTATCTTACCTAACTGCTTTTTTAGTTTATAAACCTTCATCTCTCCCTTAAATTGTACTTTATTTTCCATGTATCCCCTCTACCTTTTACTCTAATGCTACAACTAAAAGTGAAACTATTATTTTCGGCCCCTCGAAACGTCATCCCGAAGTTTAGTCCTTCTTTATCTTCCAGTACATTGCCAACAAACTACTGTCATTTCGCCCCACATCATATCTTGTTTTTTTTATTTATCCCCTTTCCCCCGGGTTTATATGGGTCCTCGGAATGTTTGCGGGGACACAAATTTAAAGAAAACGGGAAGGTTATTTTAAAATGTATGAAAATCTTGTTGTTTTCGTCCACCCTTTTGCACTGGGTTTTAGTAATTAACTTCCCTAGGATACAAATCTCGTCTCTAAAGTCTTCTCCAGCAAATACCACACCCTGGCCTTTTCTTTCCTCTGTGCCTCACCACAGACTCTCTCTTCTCTCTCCCGAGTCTCAGAAAACCTTATATATAGCCCTTCCTTCTATCCCCAATGCCCTGTTGGCCCCCATTCCATTCCGGTTGAAATCTCTGGCTCCTAGAAATGTCCCAGAACACAGTCAGGAAGAGGATATTAGCACATATGGCGAGAAATGTAGAGAAAGTTAGTATACAAAACGTACCTAATAATTTATGTCAAGGTATCTCATTAGTGAAAATATAATACCAGGCCTTTGACGCCACTATTATAAATGTACTTGAAGCAGATGAAACAAATTGTGGATATATTCTGTTAACTCTTATGGGACGTAGTTCTTAAGTCATATGCTCTTGCGCTGCCATCCACAGGATGGAAATAGGGCGTACAATAAACTAGCAGTGTCACATAGCAGGCGTGTTACAGATCAGTAGCGTCACATATCAGTTGTGTCCTAGATCATTGTGTAATAGATAAGTAGTATCACAGATCAGCAGTGTCACAGATCAACAGTATCAGAAATCAGCAGTATAAGAGATCAACAGTGTCACAATTCAGCAGCGTCACAGCTCAGCAGTGTCACAGTTCATCAGTGTCACAGTTCATCAGTGTCACAGTTCATCAGTGTCACAGTTCATCAGTGTTACAGTTCATCAGTGTTGCAGTTCATCAGTGTCACAGTTCATCAGTGCCATAGTTCATCAGTGTCACAGTTCATCAGTGTCACAGTTCATCAGTGTCACAGTTCATCAGTGTCACAGTTCGTGTCACAGTTCATCAGTGTCACAGTTCATCAGTGTCACAGTTCATCAGTGTCACAGTTCATCAGTGTCACAGTTCATCAGTGTCACAGTTCATCAGTGTCACAGTTCATCAGTGTCACAGTTCATCAGTGTCACAGTTCATCAGTGTCACAGTTCATCAGTGTCACAGTTCATCAGTGTCACAGTTCATCAGTGTCACAGCTCATCAGTGCCATAGTTCATCAGTGTCACAGTTCATCAGTGTCACAGTTCATCAGTGTCACAGTTCATCAGTGTCACAGTTCGTGTCACAGTTCGTGTCACAGTTCATCAGTGTCACAGTTCATCAGTGTCAAAGAGGCAAAATCTAATCACCTACTTATGTTTCCACACGAGACAGCGGAAGGCAGCCTTGATAGTGTATCACACCCCTCCCACCACCGAGCCTAACAGCTGTAAGCAATAAATAAACCAACCTCTGTACAGGAGTGACTAACAGAGGAGGGGAGTGACAGCCAGAGACCCAAGAGGGGAGTGCCTTACGTTTGATGATGGCTCTGCAATAGGCAGTTACATTACCACCACTACAAGCAACACTGCCAAGTTAAGCACTACATCACATATTCATTACTTGCCCCATCTGCCTCGCATGGAAGCTTGATGATGTCTGTTTCACTGTTTCAGCAAAAGTTTATTCGGCAACGTGTGTTGTTTCCTCATAATCTGCCACGATTATCGGTGGAGTGTGTGTGTGTGTGTTGTGTGTGTGTGTGTGTGTGTGTGTGTGTGTGTGTGTGTGTGTGTGTGTGTGTGTGTGTGTGTGTGTGTGTGTGTGTGTGTGCGTATGTGTATGCGTATGTGTATGTGTGTGTGTGTGTTTGTGAGTGTGTTGTGTGTTGTGTGTGTTTGTGTGTGTGTGTTTGTGTGTGTGTGTTTGTGTGTGTGTGTGTTTGTGGTGTGTTTGTGTGTGTGTGTTTGTTTGTGTGTGTGTTTGTTTGTGTGTGTTTGTGTGTTTGTGTGTTTGTGTTTGTGTGTTTGTGTGTATGTGTTTGTGTGTGTGTGTTGTGTTGTGTGTGTGTGTATATGTTTGTGTGTGTGTGTGTGTATATGTGTTTGTGTGTGTGTGTGTGTGTATATGTGTTTGTGTGTGTGTATGTGTTTGTGTGTGTGGTGTGTATATGTTTGTGTGTGTATATGTTTGTTGTGTATATGTGTTTGTGTGTGTGTATATGTGTTTGTGTGGTGTATATGTGTTTGTGTGTGTGTATATGTGTTTGTGTGTGTGTATATGTGTTTGTGTGTGTATGTGTTTGTGTGTTATATGTGTTTGTGTGTGTGTGTATATGTGTTTGTGTGTGTGTGTGTTGTGTATATGTGTTGTGTTTATGTGTGTGTATATGTGTTCGTGTATAGGTGTTCGTGTTTGTGTTCGTGTGTGTGTGTGTGTGTGTACTCACCTAATTCACCTAATTGTGGTTGCAGGGTCGAGACTCAGCTCCTGGTCCCTCCTCTTCACTGACCGCTACTGAGTCCTCCCTCTCCCTGCTCCATGAGCTTTATCATACCTCGTCTTAAAACTATGTATAGTTCCTGCCTCCACTACATCGCTTGCAAGATTATTCCACTTCCTAACAACTCTGTGGCTGAAGAAATACTTCCTAACATCCCTTTGACTGATCTGAGTCTTCAGCTTCCAATTGTGACCCCTTGTTTCTGTGTCCCATCTCTGGAACATCCTGTCTCTGCCCCCTTGTTATTCCACGCAGTTTTTGAATGTCGTTTCATGTCTCCCCTGACCCTGTGTCCCCCAGTGTCGTCAGCCGATTTTCCTTAACCTTTCTTATAGAATTCCCCTTAGCTTGGAACCCACCTTGCTGAAAACCCTTTGCACTTCTCTAATTTCTTGACGTTTTGACTGGTGGGGGTTTCCCAAAGGGGGCTGCGTATCCATAGGGGCCTGACGTAACAGTGTATAAGTCTTAACGTTCCTTATGAGGTCCCGAAACCCATTCTCGGTTTCCGGGCGCCCATATGCCGCGCGTTATCTGGTTAAGTGTGCTTCGGCGGTGTATGGGTATTAACTCATCCTAGATCCTTGAGTGAGGTTTGCAGTCTTTGGCCCCTAATTATCTGTCGGGGGTTTCTTTGCCCTTCCCCCATCTTATGACTTTGCTTTGGCAGGTCAAAAATTTAGGGCCAGTTGTTTGGACCACGCATCCCCCTGTCCAGGTCTCTTTTAGACCTTTTGGGCCCCCATCTGATTTAATTCGCCTCATTAACTTACATCTCTGCAAACGGGGGACACAATGAGTCAACCCTTTTCCGTCATGTCGTTCACATATCCCCAAAGAAATAGCACTGGCCCGGACTGCCCCCCTGGGGACCCCCTGTCACAGGCGCCCACCTGTACTCTCACGAACCATGACTCTTTTGTTGCCTCCCTTTAGGTATTTTCTGATCCTTTCAGTGCCCTTCCTTTTATATGTGCCTGCCCTCTAGTTCTGTACAAATCTCTTGTGGGGAACTGTGTCGAAGGCCTTCCTGGGGTCAAAAAAAGTGAAATCAATCCACCCATCCCTCTTTTCTTATTCAGTTGCCTTGTAAATTTGTTAGTAGGTTTTGACACAGGATTTGTCTTCCTAACCGTTTCTCCCCCACCTCCATGACTTGCATACTATATATCAATGACCTGGCTTAGGGCAGTGCTTATTTTTTTTTCCTTTCAAAAAAATGGGGACTTTCATTTGCCTTCTTCCTACCTCAGGTAGTTGCCCGTTTCAAGGGAAAATGTTGTAGATTTTGGTTAGTGGTACACATAGGGGTTCCTGCTCCTCTCTAAAGGGCCCACGGAGAGATGTTTGTCCGGGCCCACCGCCTTGATGTGGTGTGTGTGCGTGTGTGTGTGTGTACTCATTAATTGTATCCCCAATTGTGGTTGCAAGGGTCAGACTCAGCTCCCGGTCCCGCTCTTTACTGACGCTATGGGTCCCCCCTCCTCTGTTTCCTGAGCTTTTCATACCTCTTCTTAAAAAATTTTTGGTTCCTGCCTCCACTATTCACTTGCAGGGTATTCCACTTCCCCGACGACTCTGACTGAAGAAAACTTCCAACGTCCCGTGACCGCGAGTCTTCAGCTTCCAGTTGTGACCCCTTGTCCCTGTGTCCCCTCTCTGGAACATCCTATCTCTGTCCACCTTGTCTATTCCCCACAGTATCTTGTATGTCGTTATCATGTCTCCCCTGACCCTTCTGTCCTCCAGTGTCGTCAGTCCGATTTCCCTTAACCTTTCCTCGTACGACATTCCCTTGAGCTCTGGGACTAGCCTTGTTGCAAACCTTTGTACTTTCTCTAACTTCTTGATGTGCTTGACCAGGTGTGGGTTCCAGACTGGTGCTGCATACTCCAGTATGGGCCTAACATACACAGTGTACAGTGTCTTGAACGATTCCTTATTAAGGTATCGGAACGCTATTCTCAGGTTTGCCAGGCGCCCGTATGCCGCAGCGGTTATTTGGTTGATGTATGCCTCCGGTGATGTGCTCGGTGCTATGGTCACCCCAAGGTCTTTCTCCCTGAGTGAGGTCTGTAGTCTTTGTCCACCTAGCCTATACTCTGTCTGCGGTCTTCTTTGCCCCTCCCCAATCTTCATGACTTTGCATTTGGCTGGACTGAATTCGAGAAGCCAGTTACTGGACCACATGTCCAGCCTGTCCAGGTCTCTTTGCAGTCCTGCCTCATCCTCGTCCGATTTAATTCTTCTCATCAACTTCACGTCATCTGCGAGCAGGGACACTTCAGAGTCTATTCCTTCCATCATGTCATTCACATATATCAAAAATAGCACTGGTCCTAGAGCTGACCCCTGTGGGACCCCGCTCGTAACAGGCGCCCACTGTGATACCTCTTCACGTACCATGACTCGTTGCTGCCTCCCTGTCAGGTATTCCCTTATCCATTGCAGTGCCCTCCCTTTTACATGCGCCTGATCCTCCAGCTTCTGCACTAATCTCTTGTGGGGAACTGTGTCAAAGGCCTTCCTGCAGCTAGGAAAACGCAATCTACCCACCCCTCTCTCTCGTGTCTTACTTCTGTTACCTTGTCATAAAACTCCAGGAGGTTTGTGATGCAAGATTTGCCTTCCATGAACCAATGCTGGTTTTCATTTATAATCTTGTTCCTTTCCAGGTGTTCGACCACTCTCCTCCTGATAATCTTCTCCATGACTTTGCATACAATACATGTCAGAGACACAGGTCTGTAGTTTAGTGCCTCGTTTCTGTTTCCTTTCTTAAATATGGGGACTACATTAGCTGTCTTCCATTTCTCAGGTAGTTGCCCAGTTTCAAGGGATGTGTTGAAGATTGTGGTTAGAGGCACGCACAGCATCTCTGCTCCTTCTTTAAGGACCCATGGGGAGATGTTGTCTGGTCCCATCGCCTTTGAGGTGTCAAGGTCACTTTAGAGCTTCTTCACCTCCTCCTCAGTTGTTTGTATGTCATCCAACACTTGTTGGTATATTCCCTCTTGATGTTCCCTTCTGTGCTGTCTTCCCACAGCCCTTCCTGTCTCTACTGTAAAAACTTCCTTAAATCTCCTGTTCAGCTCCTCACATACCTCCTGATCATTTCTTGTGAGTTCTCCACCTTCTGTCCTTAATCTGATCACCTGGTCTTTGACTGTTGTCTTCCTCCTGATGTGGCTATACAACAGTTTCGGGGCAGTCTTGATTCTCGATGCTATGTCATTTTCATACTGTCGCTGGGCCTCCCTCCTTACCTGTGCATACTCATTCCTGGCTCTGCGACTGATCTCCCTATTTTCGTGTGTTCTCTGCCTTCTGTACTTTTTCCATTCTCTATTGCACTTTGTTTTTGCCTCCTTACACCGTCGGGTAAACCAGGGGCTCGTTCTGGTCTTCCTGTTGTTACTGTTGCCCATGGGAATAAACCTTTCCACTGCCTCCTTGCATTTTGTTGTTACATATTCCATCATTTCATTTACTGGCTTTCTGCCAGTTCTCTGTCCCACTGGACCTCCCGCAGGAAGTTCTTCAACCCTATGTAGTCCCCTCTTTTATAGTCAGGCTTTTCCCATTCAACTCCTGTTATTCTCTCCACTTGCAGCTTTACTATGTATTCAAAGCACAGAACCACGTGGTCGCTAGCTCCTAGGGGACTCTCATACTTGATGTCCTCAATGTCTGAGCTGCCCAGGGAGAACACAAGGTCCAATCTTGCTGGTTCATCCTCCCCTCTCACTCTGGTAGTTTCCTTAACATGTTGGTGCATGAGGTTTTCCAGCACACGTCCAACATCCTGGCTCTCCATGTTTCAGGACCCCATGTGGCTCCAGGTTTTCCCAGTCAATCTCCCTGTGATTGAAATCCCCCATAACCAGCAACTTTGCTCTGCTGGAGTGAGCTCTTCTTGCCACCTCAGCAAGTGTGTCCACCATTGCTCTGTTGCTCTCTTCATATTCCTCTCTTGGCCTCCTGCAGTTCTGTAGTGGATTATACATCACTGCAATGACCACTTTGTGTTCCCGAGACTGAAGTGTACCTGCTATGTAGTCTCTTTCTCCCGTCTCATCTATGCCTTCCCTATTCTCGAATTTCCATCTGTTTTTACAAGCAGAAAGCAACCCAACCTCCCCCCCTGCCCCTTCTGTCTTTTCTATGATTGGTATCCTGGTGGGAAGATTGCATCTGTTTATTGTCTCCGTGAGTTTTGTTTCTTTAACTCTATGATGTCTGGGGACTTCTCATTAGATTCTTTCTTGACCATTCCTCATTTTATCTTTATCCCATCTGCATTTGGTGTACCAAACCTTCAGACTTCTGTTCTAATACTGTAACTGTTGTTGCGGGGGTGGAAACAGAAGGGATCGTGTGTTGAAATGGTTGGTTTGGATTGTGGACAGGGGCGTTTGATGTTTGCCTTGGGGTGTCATGGGCTGAGTCCTTCTGCAGGTGTTTCTGGGGGGTGCACTTGTCCTTCCCATTGATCCTGGTTATTTCTGACTCTCCTTTTTCATTCCGTCCTATTCCCATTCTTCCTTTAGTTTCTGAACTCTAATCTTTCATTGTCTTCCTTTCGTCCTGTGTCTGTCTCGATCGAGGTACACACTTCGGAACTCCTGGCTTTGCCTCTCAGCTTGCTTTCTCCTGCAGGATCAGGTTTTGGTTTGATTCTGCTTGAAAATTACTTTTGGAGAGGCCGATTCCTTCTTTGTACGCACCCAATTCTTTCTCCGAAAAATTGCCCTACCTGGGTCCTGTCCCCCTCGCCTATCACCGTTCAATGATATCTTCATCGCTTTTTCTCCTCCTGCTTTCATTTCATCATAAGTTTCCCCCCTTAGTCTTCGTCTAGTCCCATCGAGACAAACATGAATCTCCTCGGCCTTTTCCCACCTCCCAATGTGACACCCAGTGCATCCTCTATGTGTTTTAGGTTCCTTCCCGTGGAGGTTGTTCCTGTCTTCAGTCCCTTCCCAGTTATGGCCCCTATGCTCTTGGTTTGTCCTTTCCTGCTCACCTGTATCCTGGCCCCCACAGTAACTGGTAAGGTCCTTGCACAAGTCCTAGTTCCTTCAATGTCTTCCAACCTCTACCATCTGTCCTATGTCCCCTGTCTTTGTTTTGGGCCCTATGTGGGTTTGACAGGACCTCTGCATCAGTTTAGTTTCCCCAGCTTCCTTCAACCTGATGTCTGTGTATTGAGGTAGCCATAGCCCGATGCTACTTCTGGTAATAATCTTTGTCTCTGGTGCTGTTGTCAGTATGTCCTCTGCTCTCCTCTCTAATCCTCTCTATCGTTGAATTCTAATTTTACATGCTGTGGCCTGTTGCTTCCACATCTGCATTCTGCTGCTTACCTCTCTTCCATCTTCCTTTCCAGCACATCTAGTCTCCCTTCCCTTCCCACAGTCTTCCTCCCCATTTTTTGAGCTCCCTTACCTCCCATTCCTCCTTGCCCAGATTCGTCTTGGAGCCCCTTGTCCTCATCCTGTTCTAGGTTCCCCCATGTGCTCACGACTATCTAACACCACAGAAGGGGTGGACGGTGGTTAGGGGGGAGGGGAAAAGATGGTTCGGAAGAGAGGGGATGGAATGGTTGTGGGGGGAGGGGGAGATGGTTATTGGAGGGGTAGAGATAGTTTGGGGGAGGGGTTAGATGGTTTGAGGGGAGAGAGGGGATGGATGGCTATGGGTGAGGGGGAGATGGTTATTGGATGGATGGAGGTAGTGGGGGGTTAGAACGTTTGGGGAGGGTTAAGATCGTTTTGGGATGGGGTAGGTGGCTAAGGTTAGGTGGTTAGGGAAGGGGGGAGAGGTGGTTAGGGGAGGGGGGTACGTTTTGTGTCAAGTGTTTGTGTCAAGTGGAGGAGGGTGTGTGTGGGTGTTGTGGTGTGGGTGTGTGTGTATGTGCGTGTGTGTGTGTGTGTGTGTGTGTGTGTGTGTGTGTGGTTGTGTGTGTAGTGTGTGTGTGGGCGTTTGTGTGGTGTGTGGTGGGTGTGTGTGTGTAGTGTTGTGTGTGGTGTGTGTGTGGTGTGTGGTGTGGTGTGTGTGTGGTGTGTGGGGTGTGTATGTGTGGTGTGTGTGTGTGGTGTGGTGGGTGTGGTGTGTTGTGTGGTGTGTGGTGTGTGTGTGATATATATATAAGTTGTGTGTGTGTGGTTGCGTGTGTGTGTGTGTGGTGTGTGTGTGTGTGTGTTGTGTTTTGTGTGTGGTGTGTGGTAATGTGTGTGTGTGGGTGTGTTGTGTGTGGTGTGTGTGTGGTGTGTGGTGTGTTTGTGTGTGTGTGTATATATATATATATGTGTGTGTGTGTGTGTGTGTGAGTGTGTGTGTGTGTGTGTGTGTGTGTGTGTGTGTGTGTGTGTGGTGTGTGTATGTGTGTGTGTAATGTGTTTTATGTAGTGTGTGTGTGTATGTGTGTGTGTAGTTGTGTGTATGTGTGTGTTTGTGTGTGTGTGTGTGGTGGTGTTGTGTGTGTGTTTGTGAGTGTCTACACTTGTGTGGTGTGTGCGTTGTGTGTGAGGGAGGGAGGGTTAGGGGTGGTAGGTGGTGTGGTTGAAAGACCCGTCGTGTAGGCACAAATTTAGTCTCATTTATCTTTCCCAATTATGCTAACTCTCTCCAACTTACTGCCCTTTCTGGATTTACATAATAATTTTTGCTGGTTTTATCATTTTCCTTGTTCACGTTTGAGAGAGGACTTCCAAGCTTTAAAGTATTCTTACTGCTAATAACTGCCTGTGTGCATGTGTGCATGTGTGTGTGTGTGTGTGTGAGTGTCTTGTGCGGTGTAATGACTGGCCGCAACTTCTTGTGACCTGACACAACCCTCCTGGGACTTGACCCTAGCACCGTCTTACAATGTTGCCCTTAAAAGCTTGTCCCACCTACCTTCTCACACTCGTCAACACTACATTCTCTATGTCTATATTATTTCTATTCTAATTCTGGTAATAGCTTGCAGGAGTGAGTGACCAGTATCAAACAGTATGCAAGGCCAGCCAGGGCAGTCAACATGCAAACCACAAATAGGCGAATAAACTTGTGCTGCAATGGTGCGGTGACAGGTTGCCAGCTGCTGATGACGAAGTCGTCGTACGTAGGCCTTAAATCCCTATTTTGGAGATCCTTCACCAGTGATGTTTATAACAATATATTCTCATACATCCCGCTTCCTCACGCGATTTCACTCTTCACTGCTAATAGTATACACTTCACATTATATACACTTCACTTTATATTTATAATGGCACACAACTTGTCGTGACGTCACTTCTTAAGGCCTACCACTGCCAATGTGGCAACAGCGCCTAAGACCCCCAACGGCTTGCCCTTTGAAATATTATGATTTCAGCTTTCCTCTCACTTTCTTTAACTAATAACTTTAATTATCACTCGTAGTATTGTTCACTGACGTTCCACTACCACTGATTACTGCTAGCTGTGTGTGTGTGTACTCACCTAGTACTCACCTAGTTGAGGTTGCAGGGGTCGAGTCCGAGCTCCTGGCCCCGCCTCTTCACTGATCACTACTAGGTCACTCTCCCTGAGCCGTGAGCTTTATCATACCTCTGCTTAAAGCTATGTAGGGATCCTGCCTCCACTACATCGCTTCCCAAACTATTCCACTTGCTGACTACTCTGTGGCTGAAGAAATACTTCCTAACATCCCTGTGATTCATCTGTGTCTTCAGCTTCCAACTGTGTCCCCTTGTTACTGTGTCCAATCTCTGGAACATCCTGTCTTTGTCCACCTTGTCAATTCCTCTCAGTATTTTGTATGTCGTTATCATGTCCCCCCTATCTCTCCTGTCCTCCAGTGTCGTCAGGTTGATTTCCCTTAACCTCTCCTCGTAGGACATACCTCTTAGCTCTGGGACTAGTCTTGTTGCAAACTTTTGCACTTTCTCTAGTTTCTTTACGTGCTTGGCTAGGTGTGGGTTCCAAACTGGTGCCGCATACTCCAATATGGGCCTAACGTACACGGTGTACAGGGTCCTGAATGATTCCTTATTAAGATGTCGGAATGCTGTTCTGAGGTTTGCTAGGCGCCCATATGCTGCAGCAGTTATTTGGTTGATGTGCGCTTCAGGAGATGTGCCTGGTGTTATACTCACCCCAAGATCTTTTTCCTTGAGTGAGGTTTGTAGTCTCTGGCCCCCTAGACTCTACTCCGTCTGCGGTCTTCTTTGCCCTTCCCCAATCTTCATGACTTTGCACTTGGTGGGATTGAACTCCAGGAGCCAATTGCTGGACCAGGTCTGCAGCCTGTCCAGATCCCTTTGTAGTTCTGCCTGGTCTTCGATCGAGTGAATTCTTCTCATCAACTTCACGTCATCTGCAAACAGGGACACCTCAGAGTCTATTCCTTCCGTCATGTCGTTCACAAATACCAGAAACAGCACTGGTCCTAGGACTGACCCCTGTGGGACCCCGCTGGTCACAGGTGCCCACTCTGACACCTCGCCACGTACCATGACTCGCTGCTGTCTTCCTGACAAGTATTCCCTGATCCATTGTAGTGCCTTCCCTGTTATCCCTGCTTGGTCCTCCAGTTTTTGCACCCATCTCTTGTGTGGAACTGTGTCAAACGCCTTCTTGCAGTCCAAGAAAATGCAATCCACCCACCCCTCTCTTGTCTTACTGCTGTCACCATGTCATAGAACTCCAGTAGGTTTGTGACACAGGATTTCCCGTCCCTGAAACCATGTTGGCTGCTGTTGATGAGATCGTTCCTTTCTAGGTGTTCCACCACTCTTCTCCTGATAATCTTCTCCATGATTTTGCATACTATACATGTCAGTGACACTGGTCTGTAGTTTAATGCTTCATGTCTGTCTCCTTTTTTAAAGATTGGGACTACATTTGCTGTCTTTCATGCCTCAGGCAATCTCCCTGTTTCGATATATGTATTGTTGTTAGGGGTACACATAGCGCCTCTGCTCCCTCTCTCAATACCCATGGGGAGATGTTATCTGGCCCCATTGCCTTTGAGGTATCTAGCTCACTCAGAAGCCTCTTCACTTCTTCCTCGGTTGTGTGCACTGTGTCCAGCACATGGTGGTGTGCACCACCTCTCCGTCTTTCTGGAGCTCCTTCTGTCTCCTCTGTGAACACTTCTTTGAATCTCTTGTTGAGTTCCTCACATACTTCACGGTCATTTCTTGTTGTCTCTCCTCCTTCCTTCCTTAGCCTGATTATCTGGTCCTTGACTGTTGTTTTCCTCCTGATGTGGCTGTACAACAGTTTCGGGTCAGATTTGGCTTTCGCTGCTATGTCATTTTCATATTGTCTTTGGGCCTCCCTTCTTATCTGTGCATATTCGTTTCGGGCTCTACGCTGCTCTCCTTATTCTCCTGTGTGTGTGTGTGTGTGTGTGTGTGTGTGTGTGTGTGTGTGTGTGTGTGTTGTGTGTGTGTGTTGTGTGTGTGTGTGTGTGTGTGTGTGTGTGTGTGTGCGTGTGTGTGTGTGCGATTGTGCACATTCTTTAATTTCATCCTGTTCCCTATTTGCATGTTTTATAACATGAAAGTTGATCTCGAATTAACCAAGGTGGGTAACATCTCTTAGCATGTAAATAAAAGCAAGAACTCTTAATTTAACCCCGAAAAACACTTGTGTAAATGTATAAAAAAAAGAGGCGTACTTTACCATGATGAAGAAATTAGGTATCATGCATACGCAGGAAGTGAGTCATCTTACAATCAGTATAAAGCTTACAGCATCTCCAGGCTCAGCACCTTAGCTCTCCTGCAGTCTACGCTTGATTGTGGTACGTGACAAGTCACTGGAAGGTCCCGGAGTGTACTGTATGCCTGTAGAAAGGTACTTGGGTATACCATGTAGGTGTAGGACGGTCCCTGGGTGTACTTTATGCGTGTAGAAAGGTCCCTGGGGGTACTGTGTGAGTGTAGGAAGGTCCCAGTGGGTACTGCGTGGATGAAAATCCCTGAGTGTACTATGTCGGCACTGAAGGTTTCATAGTGTAGAGTATGGGTGTAGGAAAGTCTCAGGGTGAAATATGTGTGTGTGTGTGTTTGTGTGTGTGTGAAGGGAAGTTGCTTAGTGCACTGTGGCAAACGTAGGAATGTCCCAGAGTGTACTGTGTGGATGTAAGAAGCGCTTAGTGTGTGATGTGTGGGTCGAAAGGACCGCAAGTGCCTTCTGCGGATACAGAAAGGTGCAGGAGTTGATGTTTCGTGGGTGTATGAAGCAATGATCCTGTTGTAAATCACTGAAATGGAAGGAAATCTGTTAATATTTTTATCCACTCTGACAGGATTATTCATCTACTCTTTCTCCATTGTGACATCTTATGAAGATAGGTAAATTCTACAAAATTCTACGTACAGTCAGTAAACACACATTTACTTCTCTATGTCATTTTTAATAGTTCTTAGTTCTGAAATATTTCCTCTCATCCTAGGAGGCCTGGTCTGAGACCAGGTAGTGGGGAGACAATCTTCAAATCCATTAACAGACCAAACAGCAGATACGAGTGTGTATTGTGTGGATGTAGAATGTAGAAAGGTGCTGCACACTAACAGCACCTTTCAAGGCAGGTGAAATTGCTGACGTAGAAAATGCACAGAGAACCTTCACGGCACGCATAACGGAGATAAAACACCTCAATTACTGGGACCGCTTGAGGTTCCTGAACCTGTATTAGCTGGAACGCAGGCGGGAGAGATACATGATTATATACACCTGGAAAATCCTAGAGGGATTAGTACCGAACTTGCACACGAAAATCACTCACTACGAAAGCAAAAGACTTGGTAGACGATGCAACATCCCCCCAATGAAAAGCAGGGGTGTCACTAGCACGTTAAGAGATCATACAATAAGTGTCAGGGGCCCGAGACTGTTCAACTGCCTCCCAGCATACATAAGGGGGATTACCAACAGACCCCTGGCAGTCTTCAAGCTGGCACTGGACAAGCACCTAAAGTCAGTTCCTGACCAGCCGGGCTGTGGCTCGTACGTTGGTTTGCGTGCAGCCAGCAGTAACAGCCTGGTTGATCAGGCTCTGATCCACCAAGAGGCCTGGTCACAGACCGGGCCGCGGGGGCGTTGACCCCCGGAACTCTCTCCAGGTAAACTCCAGGTAATAATAACAACACCAACATTCATAATAATAAGAAGAATAAGATTATTATTATTATTATTATTATTATTATTATTATTATTATTATTATTATTATTATTATTATTATTATTATTACATGTTTATCTTTATTCCGATCAGGTCCTTTAGGACGTCACGAGATGCATGAACAAAGATTTTGCTGCTGCAGCTGTTCCATCCGCGGAGCCTGTTACTCTATTGCTGGAGGGAAGCTGGCAAGGCCAACACGAACTTCTCTTACTTTAAAGATGTGCAACACTGGCTGCTCTTATTAAAATAGTGGCCACAAAGGGTTACAGTCACTTTATATAGTGAACACCTGTTTCTCTCCAATCACAGTACTACAGTGGGATAACTAACAGACCCTGCAGATCTTCAAGCTGAATGGATTAAGGCACTAAGTCAGTTCTGACAGCGCTGTGGCTCGTGTTGGTTTGCGTCAGCAGCAGTAAAGAACTGGTTTGATCAGTTAGATTCCCCAAGAGGCTGGATCGAAGGCCGCGGAGGGCGTTGACCCCCGGAACTCTCTCCAGGTAAACCCAGATATAACACACAACATTATAATATAAAATAAATTATTTTATATTATTATTATATATATTATTATATATTATTATATATTTTTATTATTATTATTTATTAATGTTTATTTTATTTCCGATCAGGTTCTTAAGGACGTCAAGAATGCATGAACAAAGATTTACTTTGCAACTTTTCATCCGCGGAGCCTTTATCTATTATGGAGGAAGCGGTATATGTGCAACGAATTCTACTTACTTTAATCAGTGCCATATGGCTTATTATTATAAATATGTCCCAAAATAGGGTACATTACTTTATAAGTGCCAACACCTGTTTCTTCTATAAACAGTCCAAATTAATTAAGCTTTAAAACTTTCTAAAATTATGTGCTTCAAATTATTAAGTTAAAGAATTTTTTTCAGAATATCAGGGAGTTTCTTTCATTTACAATGAAGAAACATTTTAAAAATTACATTTGTTTTCAAAAAAAGAGTCATAATTAAGCGTAATCAAACAACACCAAATTAACACCACTAATTTATATATATAATAATAATATATTTTTATTATTATATATTATATATATATAATTATTCATATAATAATATATATATATGTATATATAAATACTTGACTATTATACATAATCATTTCTATATATAATATATATATATATATTATATATATTATATATATATATTTATTTTATATTATATATATATATATATATTATATATATATATATATATATATATATATATTTATATATATATTATCGCTGCCGATATGTAAAACTGGTCAATTAGCAAGAACTCATTTAAAATTAAGTCCTTTCAAATTTTCCTTATACGTTTAAAGATATATTTTTTTCATTAATGTTAATGTAAAAAATTTTAATTTTGCACCAAAAGAATCTTAGAAAACTTACCTAACCTTATTATAACAACAGAAATTTATTTTAGCCTAACCCAACTAAATATATTTTAAATACGTTTACAATAATTTAGTACTAAACAAGCACAGTGAAATATATTTTTTTTCGTTAGATTCAGAATGATTTGGGCGAAATTATTGCATACACAAATTTTCACTTGTCTTACATGGCACGATGAGCGTTGCTATTTAAGCCAAGATCGCAAGTTCTGCCTATTCGGCACGACATATATATACATATATAAATGTATATATATATACACATATACATACATACGTACATACATACTTACATAGAAACATACATACACACATAAGATCAAGAGGGAAACACGTTTTCAGATGCGCCTCATAATCTTAAGATAGATATGAATGTGATGGGTCTTAAAAGTCTTGAAAGCTTATAAAAAGTATATAAAAAAGGTCTTGGGATGTCTTTTTTATATACAGTATTTTATATATCGTAGAACTCAGAACATTTCTCGCTTTATAAACCTATTTGCAAAACTACGAGTGAGTGAAAGAGAGAGAGAGAGACAGAGAGAGAGAGAGAGAGAGAGAGAGAGAGACAGAGACAGAGACAGAGACAGAGAGAGAGGAGAGAAGAGAGAGAGAGAGAGAGAGAGAGAGAGAGAGAGAGGAGAGAGAGGGGAAGAGAGAGAGAGAAGAGAGAGAGAGAGAGAGAGAGAGAGAGAGAGAGGAGAGGAGAGAGAGAGGAGAGAGAGAGGAGAGGAGGGGGGAGAGAGAGAAGAGAGAGAGAGGACAGACAGACAGACAGACAGACTATCGTATTTCTTGATTTTTTATCTTGTTCTTTTTCGTCTTTTGTTTCAGCTTATTTTGTTAAACGATGCGTTGTTGATGTGGTATAACCTCCTACTGGAAGGTGAGTGTCTCTCAGGGAGGGTAGGGAGGGTGGGAGGGAGGGAGGGGGGGGGAGGGAGGGAGGGAGGGAGGG
Organism: Cherax quadricarinatus; assembly: GCF_026875155.1. Taxonomy (NCBI): domain Eukaryota; kingdom Metazoa; phylum Arthropoda; class Malacostraca; order Decapoda; family Parastacidae; genus Cherax; species Cherax quadricarinatus. Next base: position 62,238,895 of record NC_069413.1, read on the forward strand.
AGGGAGGGAGAGATGGAGAGAGGGAGGGAGGGAGAGAGAGAGAGAGGAGAGGGAGAGAGAGGAGAGAGGAGGGAGGAGAGAGAGAGGAGAGAGAGAGAGAGAGAGAGAGAGAGAGAGAGAGAGTAAGGGAGGGAGGGAAGTGTGGAAAGGATGTGAGGAGATTAAAAATAATGTGTTAAGAGTACCAATATTACTGATAGTGAGAGTCAGTGATACTACTGTCAATATTTTTTTTTTTTTTTTTTTGTGGTTAATTTTATTTTGGGTAAGGGGGAAATACATGGAAATGAAGATCAGTTTATTCAGAAGTTTAAGAATAAGACAGATGTTGGTAAACACAAATGCTTATCAATATATTCATAGTTGAGAAATTAATTTTAGTTTAGATTTATGGAATGAGACACGGTCCAAGTCGGACCGAAACGTCGTGGTAAGCTCCTCTCTCCTATGTACGTGTTATTGATGTAACAAACGTGATGGGTTGTATTTTGTTATTTTCTTAGGAATATTGCAGATAAGTTTTTTGGAAATATTTAGTGTTAATTCTGATTATTGTATTTGTTATTTTTTGCTTTGTAAATTGCTGAAATGGGTCATCACTCCCCTAAGTACCATGAAGGTAAACATTTTTGAATCATCTAATAATATATTGGCACTCTTCAAGCACTGGGAAAAAATTTCAAACTCACCTGCTTAGCATTTCAAATTAGATTTTCCCTTAAATCAAAGACAATTTGACTTCATATGCGGCTTATCTGTAATTGACGCTTGATTTATTTTGATGGAGGTAATGTTTGTATATTCAAAAATTTAGGCATCATTTCATATATTGTCTGTTTTCTTTAAATTCTTCGACAAATGAATAGCATTTTACTTGGAGCAAAATAAAGGATAACCCATTATATATTATACATTCAGAACTGTTTAAATACTAGAAATCAATATGTAAAGTTTGTATAGATGGAAGCCTCTAGTAAGTGTTTTGTGACGTAGTGGGGTTAGGCAAGGCAGTGTTTTATCTCCTGTTTATTTCAATTTTATATTGACGACATTATTAATGATATATTTTTTTACAAAATAAGATTGTTCCTTGAGAGTAACGAAGGTGAATATTCTTGCCAACTCTGATGACAGTCTGTTAATTAATTGCAGGATCACTACGTCCAATTAAAATGCATTATAATAAGCTTTGTGTTTTGATGTTAGGCGGCAGCTAATGATAAGCAAGAGGTAAACCAAATAACTTATATATAACAGTGTCGCCTGTAGAATAAATAACTGTGTTAAAGTAGGGACACGATGAATTGTGTGTAAAAAGTTGTGGTGTTATTGCTGCCTGTAAGTATTAACTGGATGCAGAAGTTTTGGTGCTGGTGTTATTGCTGCCAGTATTAGCTAGGTGTAGAAGCTGTGGTGTTAGTATTATTGCTGTCAGCATTAGCTTGATGCAGCAGCTATGGTGTTGGTATTATTGCTGTCAGCATAAGCTGCGTGCAGCAGCTATGGTGTTGGTATTATTGGTGTCAGCATAAGCTGCGTGCAGCAGCTATGGTGTTGGTATTATTGCTATCAGCATAAACGTTACAAGAGTCTACATTTGTTAATAATATTTCCTTGCAACATTTTGTGTATAGTGAAGTATATGTATATGTGATTAAATTGTGATTGTTGTGTATCTTATTGAATGTGTGATCGACTGATTCACTACTACTATCCTTACTACCAATACTGCTGTTATTATTACTATTCCCGTTACTGCTATTATTCCCACCTTCACTATTACTATTGCTAGCCCAACTTCTGTTACTACTACTATTATCACTACTACTACTGCTATTACTATTGCTACCACTACTACTACTTCTCCCACTACTACTATAACTACTTCTAATTGTATTACTACTACTTCCACTGTCGTTATGACTATTCCTACAACTACTGCTTCTTCCACCACTAATCCCATTACTATCCCTACTTATATTACTACTAGTTCCACTGTCGCTACGACTACTATTAGTATTGCTACTACTACTACTACTACTAATACTACTACTACTACTACTACTTCTACAGCTTCTCCCTACCACTACTCCCATTATTTTTCCTGTTTTTATCACTATTACTTCCACTATCGCTACGACTACTACTACTTTTGCGACTAATGTAGCTATTAATAATGCTACTACTACTACTACTACTACTACTACCACTACGATATTATTCTTGCAGGTGGCACCTGGACGATGGTTCACTTCGTGATGGTTATCATTGAGATGCTCTTTTGTTTGATTCTCTTGGTCGGCTTGAGACTCGTGAGTATATTCACTTTTCTTCTTAATGCTTCATTTTCTGTATTATTTATAGACTTAAGCCAATGTATATTTATGTGAGGCTCTAAACTCGGTTTGGAATGTTTGTGAGTTGGATTTGCAAAGCATGGGCAAGTAGGCCTACCGCAGTTGTACTTTACTGGTAAGTTATTCTTGAAATAAAGAAATCTACACCAAATCAGAAGAACCATTAGTACTATTATTGGTTTAAATAGCGTTAAACTCGTGAGGGTTATACAGCTCCTGGGGAATGGGTAGGCAAGTAGGTATAAACCAAGGTGGTGAGGTCAGGCTCAAGTGGGGTTAACCCCAAGTGAAGTCAGCAACAACGGATCAAGACCGTTTCACTAGCTTCAAGGTGCTCAGCCCTTCAACTGAGAGTCTGATAGTGTTGTGGTACTGCCAACAGAGGCAGCGGAAACTGGTGCTGTCGTGGGTGTGGTCGTCCGCGTTGATCCTGGTGGTGCAGGTGGTCATCGGGGTGGTGCTAGTCGTGAAGACGCTTGCCAAGACCCGCTACCTCACCTGGCTCATTCTCTACACGGCCGCTGACATCTACATGATCTTCGTAGTCAGTTCCTACGGCATGTTGGTGAGTTGTGCTACTTCCTTAACAGTGATATCCCATTCAGTCTGTTCTGTTAGTTTACTTGCATATGGTACATTCCCAACTAATCTACTTCCCATTTGATCTACTGCCAATTAGTCTACATCCCACTTGATCTGCTTTCCTTCTGGGCTTGTCTCGAAATGGTTACCATTTGCTAAGTGTTATGCATTTTTCAAGAAAAATGATAAATTATATATAATAACCCTAGGGCAAATAAAATACATATAAAGGTAACAGTATGCCCGATATTAAATATGAAATTATGAAACTCATATATTCACAGACCACTCACATAGACCCCTCACAGGTTAGGTTAGGTTAGGTTAGGTTAGGTTAGTTTAGGTAATCAGCCTAACCTAACCTGTTTTAGAAAATCAGCCTTATCACAGTTTCGACTAGGTTGTTTACTTATGGTTTCGTTGGGTTTGTTTAGGTGAAATAAGGTTTGCTTGAGTTACTTTAGTTTAGGTTAGTTAAATAAGATTTGATTGCATTAGATAAGGTTACATAAACCAGTGAGATACCAACATATCACAATGAATATACTCTGCATACTAAGGGGCTTTCTGCACGCACGCCTTAATGTCACACACCTACATACAGACATTGTGTCATACTGAAATAAATTATTATAATCAAAAAGAAGCGCTAAGCCACAAGGACTATACAGATACTGAAATAAAGAATCTTTTATCTAGGAGATGCACACCTGTCAGTGTATTTACAATGAAAGGACAGACACATTTCTCGGTACATATGCAATGAGGCAATGTAAAGTGCTGGGCGTGTCTGAACTATTCCCCAATGCAAACGCCAATTTACATATGGCATACACTTTTATACATAGAATACACTGACGTAAAGTATACACTTATCCTTAATTTCAAGTGTTTCTTAATAGGTCGCAGTGACGTAATATTTAATTTTCCAGTTAAAAGCCCCACTGTAAGACAGATTTACAGATCCACTGTACATTTAAACACAGGTACATGTAATGTATGTAATACACACTCCAGCATGTAATGAGAATTAATCATGGGAAAACTATTATTAAAATAAAAAAATGCATATAAAACAAACTATTCAGAAATGAATACTTGTTACTGCATTCATGGGGGAAGAGCTAAACCCGTAAGGATCATATAGGCTCTAAAGAATGGGAAGTCATCAGGTTTAATTCCAGATACGGGGCTGACGCTGCAGTTCCTAGCATCAAGAGGTGTAAACAAGGAATAGCAGAAAACTGACGCACTTCCCCCAGCAGTAAACTGCTTCCGAAAAAAAAGTATATATATTTCATTACAAGACCACAACTAATTTTGCGAGCGAGAGCGAGTTAAAAACACACAGTGTAAAGCCAAGGTTTAATTATTCACTTGGTGGCACTTTTCCTGGCGTATTTGGCTTCAAAAACCTCGGCGTAATTGCGTTTGCACCAACACCAGTCCACTTATTATTATATTCACGGGGAAGCGCTAAAATCGTAAGATTTATACAGTCTCGGAAATAGGGTTGATCTGAGGATGGGTACCGTAATTCTTCAGATCAAGAGCCCTTTCCCGTTAGTGTAGATTGTAGCTTGGAGTATACATGTTAGTTAAAGGGTACATGTGTAACGAATGTGACATAACTGAGACCACGTTAAGCTGTCCAGAAATTTTGTGGAGTATACAGTCGCAGATATTTACGTTACAATATTTTCCAGATGGATCGTGACGATCGGGAGAGACAGAGGCTAGAAGCATGGGCACAGTTTGAACGCAGCCCGGAAAACCACTTAACGAACCGTCAGGAAACACAGGAGAGCGGAGACGCACAGGTTGACGACACTATACAAAAATGTGGAAGAGCTTGCGTAACGGAAGACTCTAACTGACCCTTCAGACACACACCAACACCGAATTGAAAGCGAGAGAGTAATTATAAAAGTTTCCATATGTATGGAAAATTTTCCGAGCCATCAGATATGCACGAAGTCTCTCCGGAGCCCGAGACATCAGTTTATCCGGTAAGTAACATCATGCGTGAGACATCTTACAGTTTACGAGATGGACCAGTACTGCGCGCCTCCCCAAGGCCACAGCCAATCCTGTAAGTGCGTCGGTGTCTGAAAGCATTCACCTTGCCGAGAAAAAGAGATAATTTTATCAACAAATGGGGAAGTGGACACTGCAGGTGAAGGTTCGCGTGAAGACGGATGACAACGAGTTGAGGCAGTAACATGAGGTAGTGGATTTCATGCGACGATGTTGTTCCGTTTTGATGTTCGTGACAAAAAGTCAGCTCTGATATTTTATGACTTAAACATTAATAATATTAAGTTTATGAGGAAAGCTAAAACTGCAAGAGTCAAATGAGAAGGGATCAATATTTACCCAAGAGAGAGAAGGGTAGCTCCAGGAAGATTGATCAGAAGCCTTTTTTTTTTTTGAAACGGCTGAAGCAGTTGAACAGGTATAAGACAAACGTGTACTCATCAAGTTGTACTCACCAAGTTGTACTCACTGAGTCGTATTATTCGGGAGGGGGGGTCTTTCCACCTGACCCTGCCTTCTAATCTACTTTTATCACTTTTACTGGGTTCTAGGCTTTGGAAAATTATTATTCCTGCACTTAAAGCTGTGTACTGAATTCGACGAGTGAAGTTGGAAAAAAGAAAAAGTTGTAATATTGCAACAACCATATTCGTCGTTGAAGGAAACGCATTCTCCTCCTCCCCCTCCTGCTTTTCCTTCTCTTCTTCCCCCTTCTCTTTCTCATCCTCCTCTTCCTCATCCTCCTCTTCCTCATCCTCTCCCTTCTCCCCCTCCTTAGTCACTGGACCCCAGCTGCGTCTCTGGGAACTGCAGCCGAGAATATAGAGGCAGCGACTATTAAGTGGATCAAGACACAGCAATCTGAACACAGTGTACTTCATGTACATAACGAATTAATTATGTTGTAGGTTTCCTTTAATTTACATACGTGTGTTATGAACATTATCATTATATATATATATATGTGTGTGTGTGTGTGTGTGTGTGTGTGTACTCACCTAGTACTCACCTAGTGTGTGTGTGTGTGTGTGTGTATGTGTGTCTGTGTGTGTGTGTGTGTGTGTGTGTGTGTGTGTGTGTGTGTGTGTGTGTGTGTGTGTGTAAAACAACCACTGTGAAAGAATAGTGAAATTCCAAGCCCTTTCGTAACCTCCTTGATAATGTGAGAAGTCACGAAAGCACTTGGAATTTCATTATTCTTTCACAGTGGTTGTTTCGCATATTCTGATATCACCTGTTTACTGTGATCTTATTGCATATACATATACATATATATATATATATATATATATATATATATATATATATATATATATTTATATATATATATATATATATACATTTTGGGGTCCACCTCTGGTGTAAATTGTGGGACCCACAGCCTCGGAGAAGTGGATAAAAAGACTTCAAGGAAGAATATTTGGATTTCTTCCTGAAGCCGTTTGAATATTCCACTTCCCCTACCACCCATCTTTTCATTCTTTTTTACCAATAAGTACATTTTATTACATAATATGGTAATATACACGTATATATATATATATATATATATATATATATATATATATATATATATAAAATATATATATATATATATATATATTTATATATATATATATATATATATATATATATATATATATATATATATATATATATATATTATATATTTATATTACCTCATTTACATTAAATATTTGGAACTTCGCTTTTATACCGAAATTTTAATACAAATACATCCTTCATGTATAATTTGTATAAATACAAAACCTTTGTCGTGTTATTGCACTGATAACAGGCCCACGAGCTCTGTTGTTGTTACCGATAAAAAAATAATAAGTTCCCCACTAATAACACACCAACTTCTAAGGTTCCCATGAGAAGACGTGGCTGACCAAAGCTGCTTCTGAAGTTATTATGAGAAAACACTGCTGAAGTTTTACTTCAAGAAAGGGAAGTCATAGCAGGATCTTCGCTTCCTCAATGGGTGCAAATAATGTGACTTGGTACCTTGTTTGTACGTTTTAAATAAATTTGTTAAAAGATTAGCATATATACAGTGTTGTTCTTTTGGTTGCTTTTTTATGTAGTATTAACCACTTCAAATCATCTCGTTCACAGGAACGTTCATGAGATGTTCCTTTTTGCACTAGACGTACACTGGGCGTTCATCTTCTACTTTGACGTTCATTGGACATTTTCGTACATTGAACGTATTCCTTATTTTACACTAAACTTACGGTGGACGTTTATACGGACACTAGACCTACACTCAATCTGTATCTTAGCACTACATGTAAACTGGGCGTCCATTCTGGCCAAAGACGTACACTAGGCGTGCGTGAATAATCCTGGTACTATTACCAGATCAAAGGCACACAGTACCAAGTAGTTAATAATCAGTACATGTGCAACACCTGGGTATCTCTTAAGATATCCGAATGTAGCCTGTGGTCCATCCTGGCACTCAACGTGATTTTTCCGCCAGTCTAGTATCCTCAAGCTCTCTTCAAGCGAAAAATCACCAGGATAATCTGGTTATGATACAAGGGAAGCACTCAATCCCATTAACAGAATCACCAATTTTTTTCAGCCGCTCATAACGGACCGTCTGTTTTGACAAGGAATATATGTATGATTTTGTGAAAGTGTACCAGATAATTTTGAGATATGTTTCACAACGTGTTAAAAATAACGCATCAGGGAGACAGTAATAACCTGGTAAGAAAAGGTGGGATTTTTGTGGAGAGAGCATAAAGCAGCGGTTCCCAGACTTTTTTAGGCTGCAGCCTCCCCTTGGCTCCCAGGCCACATCCCCATCGCTCACCTCCCCCAACGCACACATACGAACACACCTCTTTCTTGGTATTAGGCTTATTGCAAATTCAATCTAACACTATGATTAAGCGTATTTATTTCACAAATAAAAATTAACATAGTAAACCAATGTATTTAACAATACGAATTTGTAAATTTACATCTCATCTGTAACTACACTGTCTTTACAATTTTAATGAGATGGATGTGCTTGGTGCAGGGACATCAGCCTCTCAACATCAGTCTAGAACTAGGCACTGAGAAGAAGTTGTAGATCCCAGCTTTCTGTAATTTTCAGTCAGTTTCTTTGCTTGAAAGGAAGTTTGGCGACTGCACTAAAACCTCGCTCTACTGAATATGATGTTAGGAAGGCAATAAAGTACATCTTGACTTTGCCCCAAGGTGCAAGGTAGTGGTCACAGTGCAGAGTAGCTGTCACAGTGCAGGGTAGTGGTCACAGTGAAGGGTAGTGGTCACAGTGCAGGGTAGCTGTCACAGTGCAGGGTAGTGGTCATAGTGCTGGGTAGCGGTCACAGTGCAGGGTAGCTGTCACAGTACAGGGTAGTGGTCACAGTGCAGGGTAGTGGATACAGTGCAAGGCAGTGGTCACAATACAGGGTAGCTGTCACAGTGCAGGGTAGCTGTCACAGTGCAGGGTAGTGGTCACAGTGCAGGATAGTTGTCACAGTGGTCACTTTGGTCTCATCTCAATATCATTTTGGAGCGAAATCAGCTTTTCCTCCGCCTTTCCTGTTTCCTCATTGCTGATATCTGGGAATGGACTGATCACCTAGTCTGGTATTTTAAGCAAAAAACCATCCTGAAATCTGTCAGACATGTCTCTATGCAGCTCATTCAGGTGTGCACAATACACCTGAAGGTCATCGTCTGCTATGCTCTTCTCCTCCAGTTTAGAGAAGCTCGGAAACTGGAAGGGCTCATGATGGGCTATGTCACTTTCGAACAACTGTAACGTAGACAGAAAATTCGAAAGGGCCGATTTGACTTTAATAAGATTTACTTCGTCTCTTTGAAAGTGCAAATTAACTTCGTTGAGCGTTGTGAATACGTCTGGCAAATAAGCAACGTGATGCCACATTTTATTCTGGAACAAAAAAAAATGTTTTTTTTTTTTTTGTAAAAATCATGCCACTGACAACAAAATGCAGCAGAAAAAAATATAAGGAAATATATAGCAATGCATTTACTAGGAAAAGTACATGACACAATCATATAAGTATGAATGTTCAACTAAAAATTAAATACTTAATACGAACTATAAATCACATCTTAGCACAGCACTTTGGTGTCCCTCCATCAATACCACTCAGTTATATCTTTATTAAATTAAACTTTAAAATGTATATTACAAGACTGAAGATAACTTGAATTGCGTACAAACCTAGAGCCTTGGCCCTTGCAAACGTGAAAATCCGCTCATCAACAATACCTACGACGTCTGCTGTCTGACCTGGCTGGCGTGTGGCGTGTGGTGCGTCCGAACAAACGTTCGAACTTTTAACTCCGACTTCGGACCATAAAATAAAATAAAATTATGCTTTCGTGTATAACTCTATGCTAATTTTATTCTTTGTAAAGCATTTGTGTTGCTTAAGTGCTCGTGACTTAGATTTTGTTATAAAGATTTTGTAAAGCAAACCCTCCCTTGGTTCTGATGCCACCCTGCCGCCCCCTTTTTCCTCAACTCTCCCCTGGATCTCTTCACCGACCCCAGCGGGGCGGTACCGTCCACTTTGGGAATCACTGGTATAATGAATGACCCTAATAGATAAGCGTTTTAGTGAACACAATAATAATAAATAATAATAAATAATAATAATAATAATAATAATAATAACCTTACTGGTTTCCATTAGCACAGTTGGGTCGACCGGCAGCCTTGAAAATTTTCGCCACTGGTTCAATACCCTGCAATCTACGAAAAGTTACATCCCTGACCCTGGGGATTCACGGAGCCGCCACTGGTATGACAGGGCGACTCACAGAGCGCCCCCTCCAAGTATTCGGACGCAGACCAGAGAACTGCGGGAGCATATCCACCGCCTACGCTTAGGGTATCCCACCACTGCACGAATTGTTGAACGGGCACAAGAGGAGCTCTGTGCCCACTGTGACCGGATAGTTCCGAAACTCCTGGGGCACTACCTGTTAGACTGCCCAGCTACGATGCCCCTTCGCCGTAGACACTTCCCAATGACCCCAGTGGGGCTGGCCCGGGAGGATGAGACGGCACATCTTGTGTACTTTGCCATGAGAGACTTGGAAACCTTACTCCCAGTCATTGCACGTCACTCCCCCCCCCTCCCTCCCCATGCTGAAGTTGCTGTGAAGGCCTGCTGAGGGCCTCCGTTGCACCCCACGCCAACTACCGTTAGAGCAAACTAACTTTTGGGACATTTGTTCATAGAACCGAAGAGGAAAGCCCCTTCCCACCGAAGGACTGCCACGCATGTACGAGAAAAGATAAACGACGCTTCCCTACCCGGGGAGCCAATGCCGGGTCACCAAACTGGAAGTGACCCGGACCGGGATCCATACCGGCAAATAAATACTTTCTTAACGGAACGACATGGAAGGTGCCACTTTTACACATACACCATGCACAGCTTGCAAAACAGATACGAAAGGACCCATGCTGTAGAAAACTTGTGAAGCCAGTAGTATGAGGTTCAAGCTAGCAGTCAAGACTCAGTCATCTCCATCCCCTAAGGTGAATAAATACACATATACGTAAATGAAAAACAAGAGGCTCTTAGACTAATAATGGTCTCGCTGGTTGTTATAAGGAATACAGGAGGCATGATAGCCAAATATGAGATCATGCAAGGATATGAAATATTCAATTATGATTTTGTAGTACTTATACCTTCAAGAGGAGAACAAGATACCACAGTTATTAAATGAGGAAAAAAGTGCTGAACGGTGATTTGAAAGTTGCTGTTCATACATCGAGTGGTAGAATGCTGGAGCTAGATACAAGATGAAGTCACAGCTACACTACTGGGGAATTAAACCAATAACTACACTGAGCATAGTAGTGTTACTGAAGCTAAAATCACTGAAGACTGCGCATCGCGAGGACAGTACTGCTCCTGAAGCAAAAAAACAGGTAAAACTAAAAGGTAACCTTACGTATCCTCCCAGCAACTGACACAACGGTTTGTTCCTCGATTCTCTGTACTATATAGAATTGAGTTTCTTGGTCTTTTAGGCTACCAGAAGGAATCTCTGCTTCCCATCCCCCACACCATGTACTTGATTCACATATTACACTCACGGAGAAGCGTTAAATCCATAAGGATCTCACACCGCCTGGGAAAAGGAAGGTAAACAGGTTACAATCAGGAGCCATTCACCAGCACTGAAGCAGCTCCCCTTGAAGAAACAAAAACAAAATAGATAAAACAGCTTAATACTCCTCAACACTGCGTGACTGGAGGAAGTCTCAGAAGAAGCAAAAATCACAACAAATTAGCTTAAATTTAGCGAGACTGCTCTAAGGAAGAACTCAAGCTGGTGCCTTCCTTCTGAGACCGCCAGCACCCGGCCCAATGATGGCGTTTTATGGCCTCGTTACACACAACTCATATATAAAAGAGTTTTGCTTCAACTCTTAAATAAGAATTTTGTGTGGAAGCGGCCGGTGGGAACACGGGCATGGCTGGGATTATTATCCTCCTGCTGCTAACAAAACCTTACGGGTGCTGCTGCTTTCACAACCGGTTTGCTTTTGTTGTATTTGTTGTTTATGTTAGTTGGTGCTTGCTACTGAAATTATTTGATGCTGTTTTGTTGTTGGAACGCGTTGGGACAGCACCAACAGCCTGGTCAATCAGGGAGGTCTGGTTTGGGGCCGGACCCAGGAAGCGATGACTCCCGGAATCGTCGTGAGGTAAAACGTAAATTAGACGAAAAGTAATTAACTTGATTATTGTTATGGCTGTTATTGCTGTTGTTGTTGCCATTTCTGTCGTTGTTGTCGTGGTTATCCTGTTCATTATTTCATTGTCACTGTTTTATGGGGAAGCGCTCAACTCGTCGGGGTAATGGAAGGCATTTAGACTCGATTCAAGGAACTGGAGCACAAGTCTAATTCCTAAGATCAGGAGCCCCTCACCAGCATCAAGGAACCTCCTTTGAGAGGTTCGTTGTCATCACGAATGTAAATCACTCAAATCATCACATGTGCTCTAATTCTCATATTTATACCAGCCACATGTGTGTAAGAGTTTGTGTGTATGTGTGTGTGTGTGTGTGTGTGTGTGTGTGTGTGTGTGTGTGTGCATATGTACTCGCCTAATTGTGGTTGCAGGGATCGATACTCAGCTCCTGGCCCCGCCTCTTCACTGCCCGTGTGTGTATGTGTGTATTTTTCGTACCTATATATGTATACCATTGCATATACTCATGCATATTTTCTGCAACCTATCCACTGTTATATATTCAATGCTCTCACTATTGCTTTACGTATATCGTGATGTCTTTACAAAGACGTGAAAGCAATAGAGAAAAGTCACTAATGAATCAAGAACTAAACCTAGTATCACTGGGCTACAGTTCCATCTGAAGAGGCTATGTAACGGAGCGCAGTGATACCAGGTCTTTGTTTATACTGTTGTTGTTTTATTGTCAAATATTTGGGCCAGTGTGTATGTTGCTGTATCAGCCACTCCTTTGACAATGAACCTTGAAATATAATTTGAAAAAAAAAAGGAAAAAACTTTGAGAATGAGTGAGAGATTTGAACTTTATTGAGGGGTTCACTTATTCTTATTCTTTTTATGTAGTCAATGGAGCAGTGGTTAGCAGTAGTGTCTGAGAATCCTCGGGACCCCAAGTTCGAACCCCGAGATTATAGAACATATACGTGCTTTCTCGTAGTATTACATGCACCAGATTGTGAAGTTAACACGAAGAGAGCTGGAGCGAGAGAGAGATAGAGATAGATAAAGATACATAGAGAGAGAGAGAGAGAGAGAGATGTACACCTATCAACCATTCCCCTATGACATTACACCAGTGTGGTAAAATTTCAGTAGACCCGCATAATGTGTCTCTAAAGTCGTGGTCTCCGCCACACGAGCCGGCCAGCATAAATGTTCCTGCGTAATGTCGAGAATTTATATTGTTGATCAGTGTGTTTGTGTAGAAGTGGAGAGTTTTTCTAGTTTACGGAGATGTGTGGTTACGCAGGAGGGAGGGAGGGAGGGAGGGAGGGAGAGGAGCGATGATTCAGGATGGGTGGGATGGAGTGTGTTTGTATACTTCAGTGACATATACCCATCTACTTCTGCTTATGTTGGTTGAGCTCCAGTCCCTGGGTCCCAATTCTAAGTTATAAACTTGTTTGCTAATCCCCTGAGTTGTTTCGAACGCACTCTTGCCATATCACGTACCACTACATTTCACTCACACTAAGACATCTTTTTCAACCGTTTATATATCTTCCATCCGTGTTCCTTCGTCTAATCCATCCTCTGCAATTTGCTTGTTTTGAATATATCTCGTCTGATTTTCCTTTTTTCCATTGATGCTCCATTTGCGCAACTACGTCTTTATTTAGCTTGACCTATATATTTCCAGTACTACTATTATAGAGTACATCCTCTTGGATCCCGGTCTATGGATCACACGGTGCCACAATATTTGTGATGAAATGCTTTGCGTCGTTCCAAATAACAGCTTCTCCAGCTGTTAACAGCATTGTTCTCGTGTCCTGCCTGCTTATTTCAGTAGGAAATTATTTTTTTCGTATCATTTTTATAAGCTTCCTATGGTTATCACATTAGCTCCTGTTTGTATAGTATCTCCTGGGTCAACCAAGATGGCTGCACCAAAAACAAAAGAATTCTTTTGTTTATTATGATTATTATATTCATGGTTAAAAGTTAAAACCGTATGACAGAGGAGGGTAGCTCCAATTACTAGAAATTAAGATATCTTAACCAGCATCAACACCCCCGTTCCCATCAAGGGTTCCGTCTACTAATGATCGTGTTTTAAGTGTCTTGAGTCACCTTCTTAATTAGTATTTCATAATTTTGGAAACTATACACAAATCACCCGCACACAGAGAGAGGAGCCCCTGCCAGCTGGCCTATATATACTGCCTCCTTCTCTCCTTTCTGTTAGTGAGACTTTGTAAATAGCCCAAGTCGTAAGCTCCTCTCTCTCTATGTGCGGGTTATTTGTGTATTGTTCCAGTCATGGTATTGTCCCTTTCATGTTCTTTATGACTACTATTTTGTAGCACGTTTTTCAATATCTTCCCAGAACACAGCAGGAACGCATTGTGTTTACACACACCCTCCCCATGACGAAGGGAAAAGGCACTCTTGACTCGGCATGATATGTAATGACCGAGTTAATAATAAGATGATGCAAGCTTGCAACATTACAGTAGCGTGCATGTAAGTACGAATCTGCATATGCTAAACATGTAATGTATATATATATATATATATATATATATATATATATATATATATATATATATATATATAAACACTGATCTCTGACTGAAGGAGACTCGAACCTACGAACCTTGGAACAAGGTACGCAGTGCTTTACTAATCTACCCACACTGGACCAATACCTTGGAGTCCAGCTTGTGCTAGACTTTGATCCAAGGCAGCCAGCTTTCAGGGAGAAGGCTTACAGCTTTTCATCACATTCCCTGTATGCATCAGCCTTACTAGATATATTAACAATGCAAGGAATTCGCAAGAGCAGGCGAAATATACACAAACACTGATCTCTGGCTGAAGGAGACTCGAACCTCTATAGCTGGAATGGGGACCCTCATCCTCAGAAAAGACAATAAACGTACCTCAGGGAAAACTCAAGGTTCTCCCCGGAGCTGTTTGAATATTTTCTTCTCCTACCACCCCCTATATATTTTATATACTATGTGAACATTTATTAATAAGCAGAATACATTTACAGAAAAAACAAACATGAATACAATGGCACAATGTATCAAAGATCATAAATTTCCTCCAGCTCCTCCGAGGCTGGATGCAAGCATTTTCGCTCTGGATGGCCACGCTGAGGCGCTGGAACATGAAAGCGGCTGCCCTTGGGTCCCTGGTGGTGTCGATGAGTCGGGAACCCAATTCTTTAAGGACACGTGTGGCATTTTTTCCCCATGATCCCAAGGTCTCTGATCCCACTGGGACAAATTGATACTGTTGGCTTATGTCCCTGTACTTGCTGATCTTGTACTCCTCCCTGTGGTCAGCAGCTCATCCCTGTCGCCCCACACTGTGATGGATATAGGTGTCAGCCAGTGTGGACACACAGGTATAGTCCCATGCTAAGAGCTTGCCAATCTTCCAAGAATAGATGTGATCCCGTCGGGGCGGTTTGCTGGGTTGTGGGTATTGTTGGCTGCTAGTGATCGGGGCACCCTCTCGGCTGGGCATCCAACTGTAGCAAGGGTTCTCTTAATGATGTCGTCGACCTCATTGTGTCTTGCATGCCAGCCCTTGGTTTTGGAACAGTTAAGACCATGTAGACCGCATTGGTCTGCTTGCGCTTCGCCGCAAATACACGTATATTCTGTGTGAATTGGGGCAGCAAGGCGCAGAGCCACTGCAATACGGAGGGTCTTAGGGTCGAGTCGCGTTCCCATTGCCGATATGGGAACTGTTTGGAGGAAGTCCCCGGAGTGATGTGCGCTCAGCCTGGAGACGGGCAATATCCCTATCTGATGTTTCAGCCCTGAGCATGTTGGCAAGCACCTTTTCAGTGATCGGGCCATCCCAGCTTGACTGTTTGTGAGCCAGTGCTGCACTAAGGTTTGGTGCTGGAGCAGGAAGAGTCTCCCATTCAGTGATGGCACTGGCATAGCTAGGGTATCAGGAAGAATTTGTCTTATCAACTCGTTTGATGCTAGGGAAGAGGATAGGAAAGCTGGTAGAGCAATCTGGGAGGATCTGCGTACTCCTAGCCCTCCAAGCCTGACCGTAAGTGAGGCTTGCAACCACTGTCCATCTTCAAGGGAAAGATTCAATACACTCTCTAGCATGGTCTTAAGGAGAGAGTCATATTCCTTGAGTTTTGGACTGCTGAAGGCTGGGGAGCATCTCAGAAAGTAGGTAAGTTTTGGGATTGACAGGCGCCCGATATATATATATATATATATATATATATATATATTATATATATATATATAAAATATATATATAATTATATATTTTATATATATATATATATATATGTCGTGCCGAATAGACAGAACTTGCGATCTTGGCTTAAATAGCAACGCTCATCCTGCCATATAGGACAAGTGAAAATTTGTGTATGCAATAATTTCGCCAAAATCATTCTAAACCTAACGAAAAAAATATATTTCACTGTGTTTGTTTAGTATTAAATTACTGTATACAAATCTAAAATATATTTAGTTTGGTTAGGCTAAAATAAATTGTTCTTGTTATAATAAGGTTAGGTAAGTTTTCTAAGATTCTTTTGGTGCAAAATTAAATTTTTTTACATTAACATTAATGAAAAAAATATATCTTTAAATGTATAAAAGAAAATTTCAGAAAGGACTTAATTTTAAACGAGTTCTTGCTAATTGCCCAGTTTTACATATTCGGCTCGACATTATATATATATATATATATATATATATATATATATATATATATATATATATATATTTATATATATTTTATGTCGTGCCGAATAGGCAGAACTTGCGATCTTGGCTTAAATAGCAACGTTCAACTTGCCATATAGGACAAGCGAAAATTTGTATATGCAATAATTTCGCCAAAATCATTCTGAACCTAACGAAAAATATATATTTCACTGTGTTTGTTTAGTAATAAATTATTGTAAACTAATCTAAAATATATTTAGTTGTGTTAGGCTAAAATAAATTATTCTTGTTATGATAAGGTTAGGTAAGTTTTCTAAGATTCTTTTGGAGCAAAATTAAATTTTTTTACATTAACATTAATGAAAAAAATATATCTTTAAACGTATAAGAGAAAATTTTAGAAAGGACTTAATTTTAAATGAGTTCTTGCTAATTGACCAGTTTTGCATATTCGGCACGACATATATATATATATATATATATATATATATATATATATATATATATTATTATTATTATATATATATATATATATATATTATATATATATATATATATATATATATATATATATATATATATATATATATATATATATTATATATATATAATATATATATTATTATATATATATCTATATATATATTATATTTATATATATATATATATATATATATATATATATATAATGTCGTGCCGAATAGGCAGAACTTGCGATCTTGGCTTAAATAGCAACGCTTATCTTGCCATATAGGACAAGTGAAAATTTGTGTATGCAATAATTTCGCCAAAATCATTCTTAAACCTAACGAATAAAGTATATTTCACTGGGTTTGTTTAGTATTAAATTATTGTAAATAAATCTAAAATATATTTAGTTGGGTTAGGCTAAAATAAATTGCTCTTGCTATAATAAGGTTAGGTAAGTTTTCTAAGATTCTTTTGGTGCAAAATTAAAAATTTTTACATTAACAATAATGAAAAAAATATATCTTTAAACGTGTAAAAGAAAATTTTAGAAAGGACTTAATTTTAAATGAGTTCTTGCTAATTGACCAGTTTTACATATTCGGCACGACATATATATATATATATATATATATATATATATATATATATATATATATATAAAGGAGGTTTTGTGGGAAAGGGGCTTGGACTTCCAGCAAGCGTGCGTGAGCGTGTTAGATAGGAGTGAATGGAGACGAATGGTACTTGGGACCTGACGATCTGTTGGAGTGTGAGCAGGGTAATATTTAGTGCAGGGATTCAGGGAAACCGGTTATTTTCATATAGTCGGACTTGAGCCCTGGAAATGGGAAGTACAATGCCTGCACTTTAAAGGAGGGGTTTGGGATATTGGCAGTTTGGAGGGATATGTTGTGTATCTTTATGCGTATATGCTTCTAAACTGTTTTATTCTGAGCACCTCTGCAAAAACAGTGGTTATGTGTGAGTGTGGTGAAAGTGTTGAATGATGATGAAAGCATTTTCTTTTTGGGGATTTTCTTCTTTTTTGGGTCACCCTGCCTCTGTGGGAGACGGCCGACTTGTAGAAATATTATATATATATATATATATATATATATATATATATATAAAATATATATATATATATATATTCAACAAGTCGGTCGTCTCCCACCGAGGCAGGGGGGACCCATATATATATATATATATATATATATATATATAATATATATATATATATATATATATATATATATATATATATATATATATGTCGTGCCGAATATGTAAAACTGGTCAATTAGCAAGAACTCATTTAAAATTAAGTTATTTCTAAAATTTTTTCTTATACTTTTGAAGATATATTTTTTTCATTAATGTTAATGTAAAAATTTTTAATTTTGCACCAAAAGAATCTTAGAAACTTCCCTAACCTTATTATAACAAGAACAATTTATTTTAGCCTAACCCAACTAAATATATTTTAGATACGTTTACAATAATTTAATGCTAAATAAACACAATGAAATATTTTTTTTCGTTAGGTTTAGAATAAATTTGACGAAATTATTGCATACACAAATTTTCACTTGTCTTATATGGCAAGATGAGCGTTGCTATTTAAGCTAAGATTGCAAGTTTGCCTATTCGGCACGACATATATTTTATATATATATATATATTTATATATATATATTATATATATATATATATATATATTATATATATATATATATATATAATATATATATGTATATATATGTTTTATATAATATATATCAACACAGTAACACCCAATTAATAGAATATACAGCAATAAATATAAAAGTCGACGAATAAAAGGCTTTAAAAATAGAAAAAAGCAACAGTACCCACAATAATTTCGAAATAAAATGAAAGAATAGCTGAAGTCAGAATACATTTCAAAATTAGGAAATACAGAGATGAAAATTAAAGAGAATTTGAAATATCGCCTCTGCAGAATTGTGCACGTATTTAGATAGAGGGATAGAGTATGCTAATAGCCTTGGAGTATATCACACACACACACACACACACACACACACACACACACACACACACACACACACAAAAGTACACTGTGCTGCCTCGTATTATAATTTCTGGGCTGTTGCTCCTCAGTTAGGAGAGACGGGACTGGAGAAACACGTGAAACTCTACCGGATATGCTTATTCACTGGTATTTCCCGAGGAATAACAGGATAGAGGTGTTGGAGAAGAAGCAGAGATCTTCACCTGACAAGAATATACTTCTAGGGAAGTGCTAAGCCCACAAGGTTCATACAGCACCTGGGTAACGGCAGGTAAACTAGCTGAAGGGAGTCTGATAGTGCATGTGTAGTTACCGTTCAGTGATTACCTGTCTTTAGTTGGAGGAGCTGAGGTAAACTTGTTCTGTTTCCCCTTCAGTATTTAGTCTATTGAATTTTTTTTATTATTGTTAACAATCTTTCAAAAAATGTATTACAAAAATATAAAGTCTAGAACGTTTTGGCATGCGGATGCCGTTGTCATGGCCCGAAATAGGATGAACGATTATCTCTTTTGTATCTGTGTTAGTAGACGTCAGTGTTAGTAGACGTGTTGTAGTAGACGTCAGTGTTAGTAGACGTCTGTATTAGTGGACGTCTGTGTTAATAGACGTCTGTGTTAGTAGACGTCTAAGCGGACACCGCTTTCTACACCATCGCACCCCACTAATAGTTTCTTGCCTCCCCGCCCCATCCATGGAGCAACCAAACAAGTGGCTCATCACTCGTCAACGACCAGCATCACCTGGTGCTCACTGACGGATTACTTCCTCAGCGTGAAGAGCTACGTCTGTGATACTGCCTTTCACATTGGGAACTGTTGAATTACTATTCTTTTAAAGACAGAAGCTATCACAACTAATCAGCAAGATGGAAATGACAGCCGGAAGATGT
This sequence comes from Cherax quadricarinatus, assembly GCF_026875155.1. Taxonomy (NCBI): domain Eukaryota; kingdom Metazoa; phylum Arthropoda; class Malacostraca; order Decapoda; family Parastacidae; genus Cherax; species Cherax quadricarinatus. The sequence goes on from NC_069413.1 coordinate 62,258,733, forward strand.
TTCAGTCTGTAAATAACCCGTGAGCAAGTCGTGGCTTGGTGATGATCCAGGCTGCAGGATTAGGATTTTTTAGTCACTCTTCACAGTACGACAGGATAGGTCTCTCTCTCATGCGTATATATATATATATTATATATATATATATATATATATTATATATATATATATATATATATAATATATATATATATATATATATATATTATATTATATATATAATATTATATATACATTTTTTTTTTTTTTTTTTTTTCAACAAACCGGCCGTATCCCACCGAGGCAGGGTGGCCCAAAAAGAAAAACAAAAGTTTCTCTTTTTTAAATTTAGTAATTTATACAGGAGAAGGGGTTACTAACCCCTTGCTCCCGGCATTTTAGTCGCCTCTTACAACACGCATGGCTTACGGAGGAAGAATTCTGTTCCACTTCCCCATGGAGATATATATACATTTTTTTTTTTTTTTTATTATCACACCGGCCGATTCCCACCAAGGCAGGGTGGCCCGAAAAAGAAAAACTTTCACCATCATTCACTCCATCACTGTCTTGCCAGAAGGGTGCTTTACACTACAGTTTTTAAACTGCAACATTAACAAACCCCTCCTTCAGAGTGCAGGCACTGTACTTCCCATCTCCAGGACTCAAGTCCGGCCTGCCGGTTTCCCTGAATCCCTTCATAAATGTTACTTTGCTCACACTCCAACAGCACGTCAAGTATTAAAAACCATTTGTCTCCATTCACTCCTATCAAACCCCGCTCACGCATTTCCTGCTGGAAGTCCAAGCCCCTCGCACACAAAACCTCCTTTACCCCCTCCCTCCAACCCTTCCTAGGCCGACCCCTACCCCGCCTTCCTTCCACTACAGACTGATACACTCTTGAAGTCATTCTGTTTCGCTCCATTTCCCCTCTACATGTCCGAACCACCTCAACAACCCTTCCTCAGCCCTCTGGACAACAGTTTTGGTAATCCCGCACCTCCTCCTAACTTCCAACTACGAATTCTCTGCATTAATTCACACCACACATTGCCCTCAGACATGACATCTCCACTGCCTCCAGCCTTCTCCTCGCTGCAACATTCATCACCCACGCTTCACACCCATATAAGAGCGTTGGTAAAAACTATACTCTCATACATTCCCCTCTTTGCCTCAAGGACAAAGTTCTTTGTCTCCACAGACTCCTAAGTGCACCACTCACTCTTTTTCCCTCATCAATTCTATGATTCACCTCATCTTCATAGACCCATCTGCTGACACGTCCACTCCCAATATCTGAATACGTTCACCTCCTCCATACTCTCTCCCTCCAATCTGATATTCAATCTTTCATCACCTAATCTTTTTTGTTATCCTCATAACCTTACTCTTTCCTGTATTCACCTTTAATTTTCTTCTTTTGCACACCCTACCAAATTCATCCACCAATCTCTGCAACTTCTCTTCAGAATCTCCCAAGAGCACAGTGTCATCAGCAAAGAGCAGCTGTGACAACTCCCACTTTGTGTGTGATTCTTTATCTTTTAACTCCACGCCTCTTGCCAAGACCCTCGCATTTACTTCTCTTACAACCCCATCTATAAATATATTAAACAACCACGGTGACATCACACATCCTTGTCTAAGGCCTACTTTTACTGGGAAAAAATTTCCCTCTTTCCTACATACTCTAACTTGAGCCTCACTATCCTCGTTAAAAACTCTTCACTGCTTTCAGTAACCTACCTCCTACACCATACACTTGCAACATCTGCCACATTGCCCCCCTATCCACCCTGTCATACGCCTTTTCCAAATCCATAAATGCCACAAAGACCTCTTTAGCCTTATCTAAATACTGTTCACTTATATGTTTCACTGTAAACACCTGGTCCACACACCCCCTACCTTTCCAAAAGCCTCCTTGTTCATCTGCTATCCTATTCTCCGTCTTACTCTTAATTCTTTCAATTATAACTCTACCATACACTTTACCAGGTACACTCAACAGACTTATCCCCCTATAATTTTTGCACTCTCTTTTATCCCCTTTGCCTTTATACAAAGGAACTATGCATGCTCTCTGCCAATCCCTAGGTACCTTACCTTCTTCCATACATTTATTAAATAATTGCACCAACCACTCCAAAACTATATCCCCACCTGCTTTTAACATTTCTATCTTTATCCCATCAATCCCGGCTGCCTTACCCCCTTTCATTTTACCTACTGCCTCACGAACTTCCCCCACACTCACAACTGGCTCTTCCTCACTCCTACAAGATGTTATTCCTCCTTGCCCTATACACGAAATCACAGCTTCCCTATCTTCATCAAATTTAACAATTCCTCAAAATATTCCTTCCATCTTCCCAATACCTCTAACTCTCCATTTAATAACTCTCCTCTCCTATTTTTAACTGACAAATCCATTTGTTCTCTAGGCTTTCTTAACTTGTTAATCTCACTCCAAAACTTTTTCTTATTTTCAACAAAATTTGTTGATAACATCTCACCCACTCTCTCATTTGCTCTCTTTTTACATTGCTTCACCACTCTCTTAACTTCTCTCTTTTTCTCCATATACTCTTCCCTCCTTGCATCACTTCTACTTTGTAAAAACTTCTCATATGCTAACTTTTTCTCCCTTACTACTCTCTTTACATCATCATTCCACCAATCGCTCCTCTTCCCTCCTGCACCCACTTTCCTGTAACCACAAACTTCTGCTGAACACTCTAACACTACATTTTTAAACCTACCCCATACCTCTTCGACCCCATTGCCTATGCTCTCATTAGCCCATCTATCCTCCAATAGCTGTTTATATCTTACCCTAACTGCCTCCTCTTTTAGTTTATTAAACCTTCACCTCTCTCTTCCCTGATGCTTCTATTCTCCTTGTATCCCATCTACCTTTTACTCTCAGTGTAGCTACAACTAGAAAGTGATCTGATATATCTGTGGCCCCTCTATAAACATGTACATCCTGAAGTCTACTCAACAGTCTTTTATCTACCAATACATAATCCAACAAACTACTGTCATTTCGCCCTACATCATATTCGTGTATACTTATTTATCCTCTTTTTCTTAAAATAATGTATTACCTATAACTAAACCCCTTTCTATACAAAGTTCAATCAAAGGGCTCCCATTATCATTTACACCTGGCACCCCAAACTTACCTACCACACCCTCTCTAAAAGTTTCTCCTACTTTAGCATTCAAGTCCCCTACCACAATTACTCTCTCACTTGGTTCAAAGGCTCCTATACATTCACTTAACATCTCCCAAAATCTCTCTCTCTCCTCTGCATTCCTCTCTTCTCCAGGTGCATACACGCTTATTATGACCCACTTCTCGCATCCAACCTTTACTTTAATCCACATAATTCTTGAATTTACACATTCATATTCTCTTTTCTCCTTCCATAACTGATCATTTAACATTACTGCTACCCCTTCCTTTGCTCTAACTCTCTCAGATACTCCAGATTTAATCCCATTTATTTCCCCCCACTGAAACTCTCCTACCCCCTTCAGCTTTGTTTCGCTTAGGGCCAGGACATCCAACTTCTTTTCATTCATAACTCAGCAATCATCTGTTTCTTGTCATCCGCACTACATCCACGCACATTTAAGCAACCCAGTTTTATAAAGTTTTTCTTCTTCTCTTTTTTTAGTAATTGTATACAGGAGAAGGGGTTACTAGCCTTGCTCCCGGCATTTTAGTCGCCTCATACGACACGCATGGCTTACGGAGGAAAAGATTCTTTTCCACTTCCCCATGGACAATAGAAGAAATAAAAAAGAACAAGAGCTATTTAGAAAAAAGGAGAAAAACCTAGATGTATGTATATATATATATGCATGTGCGTGTCTGTGAAGTGTGACCAAAGTGTAAGTAGGAGTAGCAAGATATCCCTGTTATCTTAGCGTGTTTTATGAGACAGAAAAAGAAGCCAGCAATCCTACCATCATGCAAAACAGTTACAGGTTTTTGTTTCACAGTCATCTGGCAGGACGGTAGTACTTCCCTGGGTGGTTGCTGTCTACCAACCTACTACCTACTATATACATATATATATATATATATAATGTCTTGCCGAACAGGTAAAATTTGCTATTTTGGCTTAAATAGCAATGCTTTTCTTGCCGAATAAGGCAAACGAAAATTTGTGAATGCAGTAATTTTGCAAAAATCATTCTGAACCTAACGAAAAAAGAATATATTTCATTGTTTTTGTTTATTATTAAATTATTGTAAACTTATCTAAAATATATTTAGTTGGATTAGGCTAAATTAAATTGCGCTTGTTATAATAAGGTTAGGTAAGTTTTCTAATGTTCTTTTGGTACAAAATTATTAATTTTTACATCAACATAAATGACGAAAATATATCTATATACGTATAAGAGAAAATTTTAGAAAGGGCTTAATTTTAAATGAGTTCTTGCTAATTGACCAATTTTACCTAAAATTATAAATATATATAATTATATATAATATATATAAATATATATATATATATATATATATATATTATATAATATATATTATTATAATGTATATATATATAAACAATGTATACATGATAAAGAAAAGTAAAACTTAAGCCTAGACAACCTCCTTAAGATGTTTAAAGTTACATCAGCCAGAGGCCACAGCAAGAAGCTTGCCAACAACTCATCACGAAGAAGAAAAGACGGAAGAAAGAACGTCTCGTCTTGGTGAATAAAAGATCACAAGAATAATTGACACACTGAAATTATTGAAGCAAGAACACGAGCCAGTATTAAAACACAGCTTCAGAAAAAATAGTTGAATGAAAAGGGGGGAGGTGGTGAGAGAGGGAAGGGTAAGGAAAAGTGTGAAGGGGAGTGGGAGAGAAACGAGGGATGGGTAGAGGATGGATAAAGACTTAGCTGAGGCACGTTACTTTTCCCCGAACAAGGTCTAACGTTAGACAGAGTCGTCAGGAGTGTACGTTTACACTGACAAAACAATCATGAAGGAGAAGAAAGAAAAAGAGGAGGAAAAACAAGGAGAGAAGTAGAAAAGGAGAAGAGAAGATGAGGAGGAGGAGTAGGAGGAGAAGGCTACTGGAGCGCAGGCAAAGCAGGAAGGGAAGAAGGAGTAAATGGTATGGATGCGGTGTTACCGGAGGAAAAGGAGGAGAGGAAAAGGAGGAAAGGAGGATGAACGAAAAAGAAAAGGAAGAGGAAGATTAAGTGTGTTGACCTACTTGTCCTCTCCTTCAACAGAACTAGAAACAGAACCTTCGAGGGAGGTACCTGGATGCTGGTGAAGTGCTCTTGATCCGAAGAATTGGAGCTAACTTCTCCTTCCTTGTATCAAACACGCTTAACACCCCTTTCCCAGTAGCTGTATGGTCCCTACGGTTTTAACGCATCCATGACTAAAATAATAAAAATAAATCAACAGAGAATGATACCAGTAAACTACTGTAGTACTACTGTATTAAATAAAATAAATTTATTAACAGATAATACTTTATTGCATCTTGTATATTATTTTTAATATTGTTAATTCAAGGGAAATGGAAAGCAATCACGTTTGATCCGAGGAAGGGAAACTTTGATCCAATGCCCTGAATCAAGAGCCTCTCATCGGCGTCGAGGAACCTTCCTTGAGGGGGTCCAGCAAGTCAACAGACAATCCAATCCCAATCGTCCTCTTCCTTCTCTTCTCTTTTTTCCCCTCCCACTACCACTACTACTACTACTACTACTACAACGTACTACTACCGCTACTACTACTACTGCTATCATCACTGTCTGCCCTTACGTCCCTCTCCGCCCACATAGATTCTCCATCAGCTATCCCACACCACAGCCCAAATATAGCTTTGAGTTTACATCACTGATATACACTCCCAGATCTGCAGCTACCTTCCCTTGCCCCAGCTTTCTCTACATTATACTTTGCTCTGCTTCCCCTCCTTTCACTCTCTGCTCCCCTCCCTGCTTCACTCTCTGCTCCCCTCCCTGCTTCACTCTCTGCTCCCCTCCTGCTTCACCCTCTGCTCCCTCCCTGCTTCACTCTCTGCTCCCCTCCCTCTTCACTTTTCTGCTTCCCCTCCCTGCTTCACTCTCTGCTCCCCTTTCTGCTTCAGTCTCTGCTCCCCTTTCTGCTTCAGTCTCTGCTCCCCTTTCTGCTTCAGTCTCTGCTCCCCTTTCTGCTTCAGTCTCTGCTCCCCTCCCTGCTTCACTCACTGATTCATTCACTGCTTTGCCCTCTGATTAACTTTTTTTTGCTTCATTATTTGCTTTTATTTCCTCCGCTCCATTCAGTGCTTCGCTCTCTGTTTTATTCACTGATTCACCTCCTTTGCCTACTGCTTCCCTCTCTGCTTCAGTCTGTTTCAAACTCAGCTTTAATTTCTGATTCACTCTGTATCATTCTTTGCTTCACTTGGGATCACGCTCCGCATCACTCACTGCTTCCCTCACTGTTCCATTCACCGTTTCACCCACTCTTTAACTTATTGTTTCACTCACTGCCTAATACTTTGCCTCACCCTCAGCTTCATATTCTGCCTCATCTGCTTCACATACTGCTTCAATGGTTTGGTTAGGTTTACAGCCTATCGACTACACGAGGGTCATTAAGGCTACATATCAACTGCACAACACCAGGCAAGGATAATATAATCTCTAATAAAGGAGATTAGAGTAAACTCTCAGTGTATATACACTGAGAATTATACACCTCTTGGTGTATATACACTATGACATACTTACTCTCGGTGTATAGAGGACGGCTCCGCTGCCTCTCTGTACCTTATTTAATGCCTCTCACTCATTGACTCATTTAGCTACTCACCCATTCAGTGACTTAGCGATTCATTCATTCAATGACACTGTAACTCATTTAATTAGTGACTCGATGACTTTTTCATGATGTTACTAAGTGACTCGCTTAATTAGTGGATTTATTCATTCAGTGGCTCAGCAATTAATTTGTAACTCATTCACCGACACTCAGTGTCGTAGACTCGTAGGGCAGCGTTGAATGACCCTAGTGGGTTTAGCGTTTCTTTGCTATTGTAATAATCACAGTATCGTATTTTTAGTCTCACCCAACCTCTTCTCTCTCTCTCTCTCTCTCTCTCTCTCTCTCTCTCTCTCTCTCTCTCTCTCTCTCTCTCTCTCTCTCTCTCTCTCTCTCTCTCTCTCTCTCTTCCTTTCTCTCTTCCTTTCTCCCCCTCTGTGTGTGTTAATCTTCGATTCCTTTCACTTTACCCTTCTCTCCTGGGATGCACCTTTGACTACCGACCCCTCACAGGTGGAAACCCTCTTTCAAGCCAGCATTTTCAATGGCCTATTTTGAAGCACCTTTTCTTATTCGGTCTTTTCAGAACGTTCTTGATATCTATCTCTGGATTCCTCACATGTGTGTTTTGGATTTAAGTTAACGTATGAAGAGACGGGCAAAGATTGGGGGGCAGAAAACTGAGGCAGGAACATGAACAAATAAAGGAACCACGAGAAAAAGATCTCGTGGGACAAGTCTGGTCAGAAATTCTATCTGAAACAAGCAACGGGTTATATATATTGACCAACAGTGCCACACCGTCACTGAGTGGACTGAGAGAAATGCCGATAATTTCTAAGGAAAATTGTACATAAGAATAAGAGCTAAACAAGCTAAAATTCTTCCAGTGAACTACTGAAAATTAATGGTGTTTTGGCAATAGGCTCCCTCCCCTCAGTTCTCAAATCAGCCGTCGTGATTTATATACCTAAACCAAGGAAAAGCCAATACATTACTAGTAACTATCAACCCATTTCTTTAACTGAAACCATAGATTAAATATGAGAAAAAATGTAATGCCGAATACTTTAGCTGTTACATAGATTACGGACACATGTTCAATGACAAAAAAATTGTATTCAAAGTCCACCGACCAACACACCATGCAATAATCATCGATGCAGTGGGATGCATAAGCAAGGAGTGATAAACTAAATTAATAACAGCGAGAGATGTAAATAAAGCATTTGGCAGTTCACGGCACGATTACCTGATTTTTAAGCTCTCAGATATTCCTGACCCTATTTAGACTTTTCTGAGACTGATCCGTAACTTCTCCAACAAAAGTATTGCTCAGCGTATCAACAAAAATTCTGCTGAAACTTTTACCCAAACAGTGAGAGTCCCGTAAGGGCCATAACTCAGCTATTTATATATATATATATATATATAATATATATATATATATATATATATATATATATATATATATATATATATATAATATATATATATATATATATATATAAACTACCCCTCACCATTAATCTGTGATGACACATTTACTGAACAGTTTGCTGATGTTATCCACGTAGTGACGTCTATGTCAGCTAGTCGAAGCAAGGGGAAAAAGCCTACAAAAGTCTTCAGTAAAATACTTAGATACGAAGTGCAGAGGCTATTGTTCTCTATTAAACAGTTAAAAAAAATAATATGTTAACTGCGCCGATTCTTATCAGCCCCAGAGCACATAAAATTACGCATTTATAGAATGTTATTCCACCTCTTTGCTAAAATATACTTTTACTCATGTATCCCTCACATCAGTTACAAATATTATAGCTCTTCAGAGAGTGAAAAAGGGGCTTTCAGAGTGTGAGTATCAAGATGGATAAGTGCCTCAGAGAATACATTGTTGAACCTATGAATTTGCAGACTCCACCGACTCATGCAGAGACAAATGCACAGAATGAAAGAGCTATATAACCCAGATAGAGATCCTTTCATAATTAAAAATACCACAGACTATGAGATCCAAGAACCGTCTCTCAGGACTCACTGAATCACAAGATACACGCACAAACGAGGATTCCCAAGACAAGAAAATCGAATCATGTACCAGAGGAACATGCGGAATAGGACATACCCATCCCCATACACTTAGCTCCAAGGAATTAAATTAAAATAACTAATGTTAAGCGCTAAACCCATATGAGTATGCCGCTCAATACATGGTGGAGGATTGATCCTCCGTCTGCTGAGCTCGAGACAGACGCACTCCAAGAAACTAAAAGCAAGAAACAGGTGACCTGATGTGATCAAATAGGGGCTCGTCCCTTTCAGGAAGGTAATGACGCCACGACCCTGACTCACAACAGAGCATAACAACGGAAACAAACTGAAACATTCAGGAGAATTAGCAGTATTAACAGATGACAGTCGATCTCACCACCGTAGAAGACAATAACACCACATATAAGATAATGTCAAGGTAACCAGAAATAATCAAGGCCTACAGTTTATTCATGACATCTGCCTATTTGCAAAGGCAAACAACAGCAGCCCAATCAAGCTGTTTGCAACCAGTATTTGTATAAAGCAAACTTTCCGGCAACGGCCAAATTAAACCAAGTGTAAACACCAGATGTTAAATAAATCTTATGGTGACCACTACCTCCCGGAATTATCGCAAGACAAGGGATATATATGTGTATATACACTATGTGTATGAATACCTATGTTAATGTACGTAAATGTATAAATGTACAAAAACTCTCTAATATTCACTCTTCACAAACTACCAGTCCAAGTAATGTCTCCGCTCTATTCTGTACCTCTGTCTCTCTTTCACTGAATGCAATTGCCCTATTCCTTATCTAAGTGACAGAGAGAGAGAGACAGAGAGAGAGAGAGAGAGAGAGAGAGAGAGAGAGAGAGAGAGAGAGCTTGTTCCATACTGCCTCAACTCCATTTTTTTTATCTAAGGTTTATCTGCATTTTTACTGAGACAACATTTATCTACTCTGATACACTTTTAAGAGATTTAATCAGTTCGAGTGAGGATGGATGTCTTCATGCAGTTTAAAGGCTCTTGGAACTGTTCTCCCTTTCCTCGATCAAACCTCATTACCTCCCATTCCCCAGAAGCTGGGTGACATAAGTTTCGTGTCTTTCAATATATATTAATAATAATAACAACAATAATCAAAATACAAATTTTGCTTTAATTTTTTCTCAATTGTGAACATCCTCTCCTTATATTTTTTTCATCAACATGTAAACATCAATCCTAACATCTCTCATTTGGCGCGTATCGGGGATACGAGGTTTCATTGTCTATGTACTGAATGGTACGACGTCCTGAGGTCATTTTCAGTTCGTTGGGTCATTGTGAGTTTCTCCAGCTACCGTAATGTTCCTTGTATTGTTCTCTTTTCTCGAGCTATCGTCGTTAAAAGAAGAAAAATTTTAGAGTGATTATTTTATTTTTAAGTGTTCTATGCATGATTTCAAAGAGGATTTATTGTAGATATAAGCGCTACCGTCCACAGGATGGATATGGGGTGCACAATAAACTAGCCACTTCGGTGGCAAAATCTCAATCTTTCAAAGAGGCTTTTAGTGAGGTGAGCAAAAGTACGCAGCATATTGTAAATAAGGTCGTCTTACAACATGAGTGTTCCTGACTCTCGAACTTGTTGATATGTGTGTTGTATTATGAGTCTTTCTTTCATAGTTCGTCTTGATATGAATTTCGACACGGGTTTCCCCCTATCACTGGGGACTTCTTGATATGTGTTTCAACATGAGTGTTCCTGTCACCGTGGTTCAATATATTATTAAAAAAAAAACATAATCGATGTTGGGGGAAATTTGGTCAAATATCTGATGGTCATTACCACATGACTAGTTTATTAATTAACTAGTTTAACTAGTTGGCCTAATGTAGATAGGTTTAATACATTGTTTAAAAAACAGAGGATGAGCACCTAGTAGTAACGTATAATTAGCACTGCCGTCTTGGGTTTCGGTCCTTTGGGGCAGGGTGCCCTTAATGCTGCTGAAGGTCTCCTCATCCACGGAAACGAAGCCACCATCCACTCCCTCGACTCAAGCCTGATTTTCTTCGGAGTTCCCAGGGTTGTATAATCCATACAGGTTAAGCACTTTTCCCAATGATTATGATAATATGAGATGTGATGCTCCACTTTACAGTACAGCGGTAGGATGTACCAAGATTAATGTAAATAAGACACGATGCTGGTTTTCGACGTTGTATTGTTTATGACGTTCCCTCCACCAGCGACTAGATGAATTGACGTGAATTGATAAAGTCGCTGGTGGAGGACACCTCGGTTTCCCCTTTCCACAGTGTTTTAAATGAATGCTGATAAAAACATAAACAATGTTCTCTGAGGAAGCAGATGTGTTATAAATTGAACCTGGCGATGACTGTTTCTTCCACACTATCAGCCACCAACCTCTCGATAAGGCGGAAATATTATTTAAGATAACTGCTAAGATCTTTACTGCCTTGTTATCTTGTAAAATATACTGTCTTTTTTATTGCCTCGTTCGTAGTCCTGAGCTCTTTCAAGTAGCCTTAAGCGGCTACTTAATACAAATTTGAGTTGAAAAAACTGTAAGAATAAAAATTGGCATTTTTGTTAAATTACGACTAATGTAAACAATAATATATGACATTAATATTAATTTATAAGAGAAAATCTATAGACATTGGTCTCAGAAATGTGATAACCCGCTTATATCGGACTTAAGTACACATGAAAAACATTGAAGTAAGTTGTTCCAAATCTACGCACAAAAAAACGGGAAGTACCTTGATGCCGGTGAGGGGCTCTTGATCCAAGGAATTGACTTATCCTTCCCTTCCTTGAATCGAACCTGAATGCCTCCAATTCCCAGGCCCTCAGTGATATCTATAGGTTTAGTGCTTTCCGCTGATGAAAACAGACAAATAAAATTCACAAAGAATACGAAGGCACAACACCGTGACTATAACAATACACAAACAACCCGCACATAGGAGAAAGAAAATTAAGACGAAGTTTGGGTGACCCAGTTCGTTTTTGAGTGTCGTTAACGCCCCAAAGACGGACCGAAACTCCGCTAATTTTTTCTTTTCCTGTGTGGGGGTTTATTTGTGTAAATAAAATTCACCACAAAATGTCTATTCAAAAAGGGAAAATTTAATGAAAAAAAGGTTCCACTGAAATGCCGAGGGTAATTGCACACTAAAAATAGGGGGAAAAAAAATACACTTAATTTTATCTTTAATTTTTAAAGGGGTGGACTGGTAACCATTTCGAGGCCCGCTCCCCACCAAAAGTTAGTGGCGAGTCACGCTATGCCAGGGCCCCCAGTCGGGAAATTGTCCCTTTTTCCTGACAATTTCATTTTTTTCCCCTAATTTATTTATAAGGGAATGATGTCAAGGGGCCCCCCATGTATTTTCAAGGGAAAACTTACGTGTTCGGTGGTGAATAAACCCGGCCCCCCAGTGACTTGTTCAAGTGAATGAATTTGGAAACCCACTTGAAGTAGTTTCAAAAAGGGGGAAACCTAGAAACCCCCTTCACATTCCAGAATAGACCTGAAAAAAATGTGATATAGTTCCAGTGAGCCCTAAAATCAATGTGTTATTTCCCAGTGAGATTGGGAACCAATGTTATCTATTTCCCAGGAAAACCCTCGAATCAATGTCCCCTAGTTCCATTTTAAACCTATGTGATCTATTACTGTGAGACCCTAGCCCCAATGTGATCTATTTTCCCACTTGCCCGGGGAATCAATAGATTTATTTACAGTGAGGTTTATCCCCAATATGACTGTTCCAGTAAGTGAGACTGGAATCAATGTGATTTTGTTCCAGTAAGGAGCCCGGATTAACGTGATCTATTTTTCCAGCGAGACCTGGAACTCAGTAACCTGCTTCAGAGGCGGCCCTGGAAAACCTCGACCTAGTTCAATGAATGAGGTTGGAAAAACAATCGTGCCCCAAAAAACGAACAATTTAGGGTGGTGTTTCGTGGCGTCGGGGCAAACAACCAAAGACAGACCAGGAATAATTTAGCCAATGGGGGTTTTGTGCTCAAGTCCCATAGGTTCCGCGAGACAGCTGATAATATCAGCCCCTCGCTACCTTCCTTGTTTTAGCCGGGAAGTAGTAGGGGAGAAGGTTGCAATACCTTAGCAAGGAGAAGTTCGACCCGTTCCGCTTCTTGTCCTCAAACACTTTAGTATCGTGTCCTTTGCGTGTGATAGAGGGAGTTCTCTTGTCTTCGGGGATTCTTTTAACAAGTGTAACTGGCAAAGTCTGAGAGTCAGATGTGTTTCAGCAGCGCCCGAGTATTCTTTTTATGATAAATGTGTTACTTTTTATCTGTCTCTTTAGTACCTTTTCTTTAAGATGTGTATGAAAACAAATGAAAGCTTTCTGTATTTTTTCGCTGTGGTATTTTCCTATACTTTTAGTCAGTAGTAGAAGACCTCAGTTGGATGTCTGAACACAACGAAATACATCATTGACTTAAAATCTGACTGACATAAAATATGTTTAAAGAGGTTAGACTAAGGTTTATCTCGTTCATTTTAGCAAGGTTAAGTAAGATGTCTAAGGTTTTGGTTTAGTATTTAAATTTTTATATTGTTTTAAATAGGAAAGTATGTCAATGAATGAAGAAAATAAAATTAAAAAAATATATGTATCTATTGATAGCTATATTACGTAAGCAAAAGCTTAAAATGGTTCTCCATCATATTTCTTCAGGATGGGTTTCACACATGACGTAACAAAGCAGTCAGCCTGAGCTAGGATACTTTAGCAGAGACAAGTATATCGCTACCGCAACTTAAAAAAAAAAAAAAAAAAAAAACTTTAATCACAACGAATATTGTTGACAAGACTAATTAGACCCCTGTGGTGAAATACCAGAACGATGATATTTGCATTTCTACATCGCTTTAAACAAATAAAAAAATAAAAAATAATGAGTAGGAAGATTCTTAACTATTGATAAGATTAATGTGAGAAGACAGTGGAAGAAAAAAAGAATGTGATCACTGATATGACTCATGGATGTAAAATGAAAACTGTCGAATACAAGGGGAAGAGAAGTGTAATTCATCTCTTCCGGCATGACAGTCGTGCTCGAAGGTCCTTGTGAAGAGCCATTAGCCGTTTTTTTACCCTTAGCTTTTTTTTCGGGGTAAGCTCGGACGAGTGCTGATTCCAAGAGAAGGTGAGACAGGCCTGGAATACTAATGTGAAGAAAATCGTGTTAGAAGGGTTGTTGAGAATGAGAGACAGCTGAGGACCGCCTGACACTGCCATCAGAAGTGAACAGGAGATACTTAGATATCCTGGAAGGGATACCATTAAGAGGGTACCCAAATCTTTGTTTTTCTTCCTCCAAATTATTGTTATTATTTCACTCATAACTCGAGAACGCCATATCCAATCGGCTTCAAATTTCCAACAAATTCTTGGAGCAATTGTCATGTTCACGAGTTCTTTGACCAAAATTGTCGAACGTATTCCCAGCATCCTGGAATGGCTTGTATTACTTCCAATATCCTCAGTGACGGAGCTTCAAACGTTCAACAAAGGTGCCAAAAATTCGACAGCGGCAGAGAGTGAAATTCAAATGTATTGGCGCAGATTTAACCATTTTATGTGTAAAACAGTGTGATTTTTTTTTATTTCCATTAAATCACGTTAAATCATTTTAGTTTACCTCTTCCGAACGACTTCAATAATTAGTGGCTGCTATGTCTTAGAGCCAGAATAATACACGTTAAGTTACCTTTGCTTGCAGGCACATTTGCTGAGGTATCAAAATAATAAAAGAACTGTTGGAATCACTGAAATAATCGGAGAATTACTTTTTTGATCGGCTTCAAATTTTGACCAATGGTGTGATTTCCTTAACACAAAAGTTACCATTTGCCAATTTTATTGAATAAGCAATATTTATAATTCAATAACTAAAAAACGCTTCTTGTGATTGGTTTCAAAAATATTATAATAACCTGTAAGTTCTGAAGAGTTGCAAATTTGAAATTTTAATGAAACAGTTAAAAAACTAGTTGGAATCAGGTCAAGTACCGAAAAATATATTTTCAGATTTTCAAATTTTGCCATTGATGACCTTTATTAAAAACACAGCTGGTTACTCACTTTAAGCTGTGTAAATTTCAATTTGCCAATTTTATTAAACACACTGTATCAAATGTCATAACTGGAGAATGCCTCTTCTGATCAGCTTCAAACCCTAATAGGAACTATTTTGCATTTGGAGCCGTGTGGGTGCCAATTTGCCATTTTTTTTTTTTTTTTTTTTGGGGGGGGGGGGGGGATCGTAAATCTCAACTTAAATAGAATTTAAATAAGACAAGTGGGGAAAAAAAATCCGTGATTTCTATGATGTTTTTAAATTTAACAAGGGGAAACTTTCCTATTTTTCGTAACATTCTCGGCAACATTTTCTTTTGCTTTCTCACAAATTTTCGTTTATTACGCGAAAATGCCTTATTTGATAGGCTTCAAATTTTCAACACCTGTGTAATGTATCTTGGGCAAGATTCATGGGACTATTTACGTGTGTGGGTTCCCTATGTGCAATGCTACATAGGTCATTCCCAAGTTTTGTTTGTGTGTGATAGCTGGAGACAGGCTCCTCTGATCGGCTTCAAAATTTAAATACACGTGTATCCTACTTAGAAGAAGGTTGTTATATATTATATATTATATATATATATATATATATATATATATAAAAAATATATATATATATATATATATATATATATATATATTATATTATATATTTAATTATGTAGATGCCATTTTGCCGCTTTTAATAGACACATGTGCAACGTCTGGGTATCTTTATTGTAGACATGTCGCCATCCAGTGGTTTTATCAATAGAAATTTAAGGACATAATTGGAAGACAGCAGAATTATATACATAAGATGAGGTAATCAGTCCTTCAGCCTTGAAGTTGGTGAACAGCACCGTAGTCGTGAAGAGTCTGAACTAAAGGCATGAAGATAAATCTTCATGCCTTTATAACCCCTAAGGGCTTAGCGCTTTCCTCTGATTAAAATATAACAATTGTGAACGGCATCAGTCTTCAGTGGCTGATGCCGTCCACAGATTCGGCGTATGTCCAACACCTATATAGGCATACTCTCCCGACCAGCGAACCAGGCGCTGAGAGCTGAAATGAGTAGGGACCCTCTCGTCATGCTAAGCATCTTGGTTCAACCAGCCAATGACAAGGAAGCCCGCCAGAGTTGTGAAGCGATGTGGTACATTCGTGAATCAACATTCAGACTTACCTCCAAGTCTGGTCGCAACGGCTTTCACCGTGTCTCTTGTTTACATTTTACTTATTGTACGTATTCTCTGTATATACTGTACATACCTACTCGCTGTTCGGTGAATTAATTATAAGTATTTACTCTGCGGCCTTATTGCACATTACTACCTTGATTAATGTGCTACAGCCAGGTGTGCAGGCCACTAACTACATCTGTGTTTACATCTTTCTTTCTTTCGTTCCTTTCTTACTGATTTGAAAGATAGCCAGTCTTACCTAGAGAAAGTTTGGATTTTAGCCTGTGTGTGTAGGTCCCAATTTTCACTTTTTTTGGTAACTGAAAAATTTGAAATATTGCTTTTCATGTGATCATTTATGAGTGTCACATCTGATTAGCTTCAACCTTTCCAAGTTGGTAACTTGATAATGCAACTTCTGAGCAGCTTCAACCCTAATGGGCTAGTATATTTTTTAGGATATTGGTCTTTTTGTGGTCTCTGTGAAAAGGTGGAATCACATTTAGGTTGTGTAATATCCTAATATCCCATTTCTTTTGCTGGAAAAAAATTGGATATTAGTTTCCATATGATGACTTGTGAAGGTATCTTCTGAGTCCCTTTAAATCTTCAACGTTAATATTTACCTGCGTTATCAACTTATGCCACACTCTGCACTATTCCAATCGCGTGCAGTGAGGCACAGGAGACTGGGGTTATGGTGTACAGGGAGAGCTTCATCGGATCGTACAGAGACCGAAGTGCATCTAGTTGGTACTGAGATTCACATGTATCCACTATAGTTGATGTGGAACCGTTGATGCAAGACCTGCAACCTGCTGCCATGGAACCGTTGACCAAAGACCTGCAACTTGCTGCCATGGAACCGTTGATGCAAGTCCTGCTACTGCTGCCATGGAACCGTTGATCCAAGACCTGCAACTTGCTGCCATGGAACCGTTGATGCAAGTCCTGCTACTGCTGCCATGGAACCGTTGATCCAAGACCTGCAACTTGCTTCCATGGAACCGTTGATGCAAGTCCTGCTACTGCTGTAATGGAACCGTTCACACAAGAATTACTGCAGAGGGAAGCAGATGGTGTCAGAAATATGGAAAAAAAAACTTTTAGTAGCCACCGATTCAGCACATTTTTTATGCTAATGAAAATTCTTATCTAAGACAGACAATTTACTGAAAGCCAGTTTGCGGAGATTAGGAAAAATGATTTAGAAATAGACTTTTGGTATGGGTTGTGAAGGAAGACTGGCATTTACTAGTATTGTAGGATTGTATTGTAGGCTGGTGTGTGAAGGCATCTAGGAGCCTTTTTGAAGAAAAAGACGGTCAAATATCTAGTTAGGTTTATTAGTGAATGAAATAAGATCAATAAAGACGTGCATTGTAGTTCTTTCAAAATAAATTGATGTACTAATCCCCACTAAGATTCTTATCCTTGAGAATAACACTCTCAGATGATTGAAGGTTTTCAAGATAGAACGTGATATTTTGATGGAGAGAACGTCAAGAAATGAGGGATTACCATTTTCTGGGGAATTACAAAGGCAGAAAAGGCCAGAATATTTGTTTGAAGGAGATTTCCAGGCAGAGCGTAAGTCTGTGTAGATGTTTGTAGTTGCAGGACTTGGGAAAAAACCCAAAACCCCCACACACACACACCACACCTTGTTGAAAACCTTTGTCTTTCTCTAGTTTCTGACGGTTTATAAAGTGGGGTTCCAAACAGGTGCTGATACCCCAGTATGGCCGAATAAGGGTGTACAGTGTCTTGAATGATTCTTACTAAGGTTCGGAATCTGTTCTCAGGTTTCCCAGGCGCCATATGCTGCAGAGTTATCTGTTTGATGGTGTTTCCCGGAGACATGCTCGGTTTTATACTCCCCCCAAGATCTTTTTCCTTGAGTGGGTTTGCAGTTTTTTGGGCCCCTAGATTACTCGTCGGGTTCCTTGCCTTCCCCATCTTCATGACTTTGCATTTTGGGGATTAAATTTAGAAACCATTGTGGACCCTTTTTCCCGCTGTCCAGGTCCTTTGAAATCCCGCCTGGCTCTCGATTAAATTTTCCTCAATTTTCACTCATCGCAAAAAGGGGCACTCTAGTCTAACCTTCCCTCATGTCGTTTTCCCAAAACCAAAAATAGCCTGGGCCCAGGACCGACCCCTGGGGACCCCCCTGTCACGGGGCCCATTGAACTCAAAGTACCATGACTCGTTGTTGCCTCCTGTCAGGTATTCTCTGATCCATTGCAGTCCCCTTCCTGTTATATGCGCCTGATCCTCTAGCTTCTGCACTAATCTCTTGTGAGGAACTGTGTAAAAGGCCTTCTTGCAGTCCAAGAAGATCCCAATCAACCCACCCCTCTCTCTCTTGTTTACTTCTGTTATTTTTTTTCTTTAAAACTCCAGAAGGGTTTTTGTGACACAGGATTTGCCTTCCGTGAATCCGTGCTGGTTGGCATTTATACCCCTGTTCCGTTCCAGGTGCTCCACCACTCTCCTCCTGATAATCTTCTCCTTAATTTTGCATACTATACACGTCAATGACACAGGTCTATAGTTTAGTCCCTCTTTTCTGTCCCCTTTTTTTGAAATGGGAAACTACATTTGCTGTCTTCATACCTCAGGTAGTTGCCCAGTTTCCAGGGATGTGTTGAAGATTGTGGTAAGTGGTACGCACAACATATCTGCTCCCTCTCAAGGACCATGGAGAGTTGTTGTGGTCCCATTGCCTTTGAGGTTATCGATGTCCCTTAGCAGTTTCTTCACCCCCTCCTCATCTGTATGTATGTCGTCCAACATTTGTTGGTGTATTCCTTGTTGGTTGTCCCATTGGTCTGCCCCCCCAGATTTCCTTTCCCTGTCTTACTGAAAATTTACTTCCTTAAATCTCGTGTTGAGCTCCTCACTTTACCTCTTGATCGTTTTTTGTGAGTTCCCCACCTTTTTTCCCTCAGCCTTTTCACCTGGTCCTTGACTGTGGTCTTCTTCCTAATGTGGCTATTACAGCGTGTGTGTGTGTGTGTGTGTGTGTGTCCTCACCTAGTTGTACTCACCTAGTTGAGGTTGCGGGGGTCGAGTCCGAGCTCCTGGCCCCCCTCTTCACTGATCGCTATTTAGGTCACTCTCCCGGGAGCCGTGAGCTTTATCATACCTCTGCTTAAAGCTATGTATGGATCTGCCTCCACTACATCGCTTCCCAAACTAAATTCCCCTTACTGACTACTCTGTGGCTGAAGAATACTTCTAACATTCCCTGTGATTCATCTGTGTCTTTAGCTTTCAACTGTGTCCCCTTGTTACTGTGTCCAAACTCTGGAACATTTCCCGTCTTTGTCCACTTGTCAATTCCTTCAGTATTTTTGTATGTTGTTATCATGTCCCCCTTTTCTCTCCTGTCCTCCAGTGTCGTCAGGTTGATTTCCCTTAACCTCTCCTCGTAGGACATACCTCTTGCTCTTGGGACTAGTCTTGTTGCAAACCTTTGCCCCTTTCTCTAGTTTCTTTACGTGCTTGGCTAGGTGTGGGTTCCAAACTGGTGCCGCATACTCAATATGGGCCTAACGTATACGGTGTACAGGGTCCTGAACGATTCCTTATTAAGATGTCGGAATGCTGTTCTGAGGTTTGCTAGGGCCCATATTTCTGCAGCAGTTAAATTTTGGTTGATGTGCGCTTCAGGAGATGTGCCCGGTGTTATACTCACCCAAGATCTTTTTCCCTTTAGTGAGGTTTGCAGTCTCTGACCCCTAGACTGTACTCCGTCTGCGGCCTTCTTTGCCCTTCCCCAATCTTCATGACTTTGCACTTGGTGGGATTGAACTCCAGGGCCAATTGCTGGACCAGTTCTGCAGCCTGTCCGATCCCTTTGTAGTTCTGCCTGGTTTTTCGATCGAGGGGTATTCTTTCACAATTCACGTCATCTGCAAACAGGGACACCTCAGAGTCTATTCCTTCCCTCATGTCGTTCACAAATACCAGAAACAGCACTGGTCCTAGGACTGGGCCCCCGCGGGACCCGTTGGTCACAGGTGCCCATCTGACACCCCGCCGTACCCTGACTCGGGTGTCTTTCCCCGAAAAGTATTCCCCGATCCATTTTATGCCTTCCCCTTTTTTTTCCCCCCTTCGTATATCGCCCTGTTTCCCTTTGTCCACCAAACTACTAATCGCTCTGTTTGCCCTTTCACCTCCTACAGTAATCCCCGTTTGCCTTTGTCTCCCTCCCCATACAGTTTTGCTCTGTTTCCCCAGTTACCTACCATACAGTATTCGCTTTGTTTCCCCTTGTCCCCCTCCATACATTTTCATTTTTTTGCCTTGCCTCACTAATCAGTATATCGCTCTTTTTGCCGTTCCCCCACCATACAGTATATCGCTCTGTTTCCCCGTTCAACCCCCCAAGATATCGCTCTTTTTGCCTGTTACTCCCAACAGTTAATCGCTCTGTTTGGTTGTTTACCTACCTACAGTATTCGCTCTGTTTGCCCTGTCTCCCTACCATATAGTATTGCTCTTTTTTGCCCTGTCTCACCCCAACGTTATCCCCGTTTTCCCTTTCTCAAACCAACGTATACGCTCTTTTTGCCCTGTTCACCTACCACAGTATATCGCTCGGTTTTGCCTTTTTCTCACCTCCCATATTTTAAAATCGTCTGTTTACCTTGTTTTCACCTCCATCAAAAATCGTCCTGTTTACCTTGTCTCCCCTCCCATACAGTTAAATCGCCTGTTTCCCCTTGTCTCACTACCATACGTATATCGCTCTGTTGCCTTGTCTCACCACCAAAAAGTACTCGCTTTTTGCCCGTCTCACCTACCAAAAGTATATGCTTTTTTTTCCCTTGTCCCCCACCTACGTAATCGTCGTTTCCCTTGTCTCACCTCCTACGTATATCGCTTACCTTGTTTCACCAAATCCCGTTATCGCCTGTTTGCCTTGTCTAACCTCCATCAGTATATCGCTCTTTTGCCTTGTCTCCCACCATACAAAAACATCGCTCTGTTTACCTTGTCTCACCACCTCAGTAAATCGTCTTTTTCCCCTTGTCTCCCCTACCATACAGTATATGCTCTGTTTTTTTTTTGTCCCCTACCTACATACATCGCTCTGTTTACCTTATTCACCTACCAAACAGTATACCCTCTTTTTCCCCCGTTACCTACCATACATATATCGTTTCGTTTGCCTTGTCTCACCATTACAGACATCCTATGTTTACCTTGTCTCACCTAACCAACGTATACGCTCTGTTTGCCCTGTCCACTACATCCCGTTATCGCTCTGTTTGCCTTTTCTAAACCCCCCCTACAGTACCGCTTGTTTTTTGGGCTCACCTCCCAGTATATCGCTCTGTTTCCCCGGTCCCCTCCCATACAGTTTCGCTCTGTTTCCCTTGCTCACTCCATACAGTACTCCCTTGTTTGCCCTGTCCACCTACCATACGTTTTCCCCTCTGTTTCCCTTGCCCAACCACCTACAGTATATTGTTTTTTTGCCATGTCCCACCTACCAAGTTATTCGTTTTTTTCCCCCTTGCCCCCTCCCATACGTATATCCTGTTTGCCTTGCCCTTTCCCCATACGTTATCCTCTTTTTCCCTTTTTAAACCCTCCCATACAGTAACGCTCTGTTTCCCCGCCACCTACCATACATATATCGCTCTGTTTCCCTTGCTCACCTCCCTCTTTATCCTTTTGTTTTCCCTTGTTCCCCTCCCAAACATATACGCTCTGTTTGCCCTGTCTCACCTACCTTAGTATTTCGCTCTTTTTGCCCTGCTCACCAAAACCATACGTATATCGCTCGTTTGCTTGTCTCACCTACATACAGTTTCACTTGTTTCCCTTCTCACCCTACAGATATCGCTCTTTTTGCCTTGTCTCACCTCCCCTCGTATACGCTCTGTTTCCCTTGTTCAACCATCAGTTTATCGCTTTGTTGCCTTGCTCACAAAATACGTATATCACTTTTTCCCCTTTGCCCTCACTAACCATCGAATCCTTGTTTCCTTGCTCACCTCCCCTACATATATCGCTCTGTTTGCCCTTTTCACTTACCAACGTTATCGCCCCTTTTTCCCCTTTTCCCCTCCAACAGTAACCTTTTTTCCCTTGTCTCACCTACCATACAGATATCCCTTGTTTCCCCTTCCTCACCTCCAAAAGTATACGCTCTGTTTCCCTTGTCCCCCTATCTACTGTATATCCAATTTTTGGGGCCTTGTTCACCCCATACAGTATATGTTGTTTTGCTTGTTCACCTACCAATAAGTAATCGCTCTGTTTGCCTTGTCCACCTCCCAAAAACAGTTTCCTCTTTTTGCCTTGTCTCCCTCCCATAAATATTCGCTTTTTTCCCCTTGTCTCCCCTCCCAACAGTATATCGCTTGTTTCCTTGTCTCCCCTACCATAAGTATATCGCTCTGTTTACCTTGTTCACTCCCATACAGTTTCACGTTTGCCTTGTCTCACCTCCCCAAAACAGTATTCGCTTTTTTGTTTTGTCTCCCCCTACCATACGTTATCGCTTGTTTCCTTTTCCTTACAGTATTACTTTTTGGGCCTTGCCCTCCCCCACCAACATATATCGTCTTTTGCTTTGTTCCCTACATCCCGTATACGCTCTTTTTTCCCTTGTCCACCTACCATACAGTATTCGCTCTGTTTCCCTTGCTCCCCTCCCATTAGATATGCTTGTTTAAATTGCCCCACCTACCTACAGTATTCGCTTGTTTGCTTGTCTCACTCCCCATACAGTTATCGCTCTTTTTTGCTTGTCCCCCTTCCTTTCAAATATCCTCTGTTTCCCCTTCTCAACCTACCATCTTATATCGCTCTGTTTGCCTTGTCTCCCCTACCATACGTATATGCTCTTTTTTGCCTTTTCTCACCTAAAAAGATATCGCTCGTTTCCCTTGTCACCTACCAAAATAATCCTCGTTTCCTTGTCTCACCCCCATACAGTATATCACTGTTTGCCTTGCCTCACTTTCCATAAGTAATTCCTCTTTTTGCCTTTCCCCTACCTACAGTATTCGCTCTTTTTGCCTTCCCTACCATACAGTATACCCTCTGTTTCCCTTGTCTACCCCTACGATATGCTTGTTTGCCTTGTCTCCCTACCAACAGTATATCGCTCTTTTTTCCCCTTTTCCCCTACCACACGGTATATCCTTGTTTCCCTTGTCTCACCTCCAAAAGTATATATTTTTTGGGCCTTCCCCTACCATACAGTAAATCGCTTGTTTCCCCTGAAAAAACCCCTCCCCTACAGTATTCGCTCGTTTGCCTTGTCTACCTCCATACAGTATACACTGTTTCCCTTTGTCTCACCTACCATACAGTAATCCCCTTTTTTTGCCTTTTTCCCTACCAAACTTTAAATCGTTTTTTGCCTTTCCCCCTTTTCCATACAGTATATCGCTTTTTTTTGCCTTGTCTCCCCTCCCATACAGTTATCATTTTTTTCCTGTCTCACCCCTTACAGTTTATCGCTCTGTTTGCTTGTCTCCCTCCCATAAAGTTTACCTCTTTTTTCCCTTTTTCCCATTTACCTACAGTATACACTGCCTTGTCTCACTACCATAAATACCCCTTGCTTTGCTCACCTACCAACAGTATATGCTCTGCCTTTGTTACCTACCATACACATAGTACAAGAATAAAAATAAACAAAAAGGAAAAACCTTGCGGTATACTTTAAAAAATTATTTGAAAAACAGTAAGGGGAAAGTGAATAGGCCTGCTCGATGGCTAAGGTGGGAGGCCTAGCATGGGGCAGTAGCCCTGCATTGTCTTGACCTATAAGCCACCTAGCAGTGCCAAAAGGGGTTAAAAACATTTTTTCCTTTTATGTCTTTATATCAAAAATTTCCCATTTTAGAGAAAAAAGGCTTCCCTAGAATCCATCTTACAAAGGGTGGGCATTATCAAGCTTGTAAAAAATTAAATTTCTTAAAACTCGCCTCCGTCCTTCTTCCATTTAACCCCCCTTCCTATTTTTCCTTTCTTGCCTCTTTTCTTCGTTCCTCCCTTTTATCCCCCCTTCTCTCTCTTCTCCCATTTTTTCCTTTTTGCCCCCTTTCCTCTTGGTTTTTTTCCCCCGCTTATTTTTCTTCCTCCCCCTTACGTCTAAGAATGAAAAATTATATTTTCCCAATTTTTTTTCGGGTTTATTAGATTTTTCAAGTGGATGGAAAATTGGGTTAAAAGGTCAAAAATATTCTTTATTATATTTTTACTTGGGAAATTTTTCTCTTTCTTTCAGAGTGGTTTTTTTGCATATTTGAAACCCCCTGTTCACAGTGATCTTATTGCTTTAAATTATATAAAAAGAAATTTTTTATTATATATATTTAAAAATATATATATTATTTATAAAAATATATAAATTTATATATTGGTGATATGCTTTCTCTTTTTAAGAATTTTAATGTCAAAGTTATATTTAAAAATCTTGATATAGGTAAAAAACTTTTGATAAAAAATCCCCCAGAAATAATGACTTGTGTCTACAAGATAAAGTTTATTACGGTCAAACTGGTAAAAGTCTTGAAGTAAGATCAAATCAAATCAAATCAAGTTTATTCTCTATAAGGGTTACAATGTGGGGTTTACAGGATTTGGATATTGTGTGGTTTACTTGTTATAAAATACTAATTACAGAGGGGGCCATTAGAACACCTAGCATGGCTAGGCATTTCGGGCAGACTTAGATTAATTCTTAACATTAAATCCTTACAGATTATGGTATTAAGGCTAGGTGACTACATTATAATTTGTGAGTTTAACAATGTGAAGGCTTTTGCTTTAGTACAATAAAATGTGTCTATATTGGAGTATCATAGGCAAACTTATGACTAGTTAGGATTCATTATTTTAAGATTAAGATTAGTATTTCTGTGTTTATAGTCAGTGGGTGAGTGAGTGTAATTGTGAACCACCAGGTGGTTATCATGTAGTTGGTTGTCGGGGTGTATCAGGGAGATAAGATGTTTTCTAACTGTAGTTTTGAAAGTGATGAATGTGTCTGCAGTTCTAGAGTTTTCAGGTAGGGTGTTCGAGATTTTAGGTCCTTTGAAATACATTGAATTTTTGTGAAGGTTTAGTCGGACACGGGGAAGCTCTATTTATTCATGTGAGAGATTTTAACCATCCAATTGATTTTCAAAAGACTGAGAAAGTTGTATCTAGCAAGTCCATGGTCGACAGGAATATAATAGAATCAAATTTCATAAAAAAAATACTTTTGAAATAATATGAATATTGCTTTTGGGTTATACATATAGGATTCATTTATAATTAACAAAATTTAGGAAGAATTTAAGATACATTAGCCAAGTTAAACACTGAATGTTTGAGTAGATTATAAGGACACTATTAGATTTTTCACGGTGAGTTTAAATGCATATTGTCGAGGACATTTTTTTATTTCTAGTAAATACTTTATCTAGAAAAAAGTTATGCTACCATTTATCTCACAAGTTATAAATAATACATAGAAACCCATGATGTTTCATATAAAACCTTAAAACGCATGTAAATGATAAAACTCCCTAAAAACATAAGAGAAAAAACAGGAAAATAAAAAGCCATATAAGATATGTATAAACTCATAAAAACCAATAAAAATTTAAAAACTCTCATTAAAACTCAGCGCATCTAGTAATTAAGTTGACCATGAAATTTCTGTTCCAGCCACATAATTAATCATATTAGTTCGTGGGTAATTAAAATCCCCAGATATAATGAGTTCTGCTTTCTCTGTATCAACTTTTATTAATAAATTCTTTACTCTTTTATGAATTATTCCCTATTTACCGAATTATTCGTTATTCCCCTTTTCATTGAAAAGTTGTTTTATACAAACACATTATAAATTAATTTAAAGCTCTTAGTTCGAATTTTTATCTTCCAAATTTATGCATTTACTTATATTTTCATCTTCCCGGATTGTACATATTTTTATTTTTGCAGTTGCATTGATATTTCGCTTACCATTTTTTTATTAGTTTCTGGCCTTTCCTACAAGGGGTTTGAGAGTGATTTATGGGTCATTTAGGATGAGGTTCCAGGGGCTGAGCCTGCCAGTGTAGGTCAGGGCCACACGTGACCTGACTAGAGAAGCCACGACAGCAAGCATGAAACCGGTTTTGTCTCCTGTGTCAATTTGGGACAACAGTAATGGCTCTTCTTGATGAGCAAGATCCAAGTTGTTGTTAGTCTTGTAGCACTGGTGCTACAAGACTGACAGCTACTACTACTACTACTACTTTTACTATTACTACAGCCACTATTTCTACTACAATATAAATTGCTACTAAAAAACCACCGCTACAGCAATTACTGCTGCTGCAATAACTTTTACCGCTACTACTACTTCTACAATAGCTACTATAGTTTCTACAAAAGAAACTAATGCTGAAGCAACTTCTGCTCCAACTACTACTACTACTACTACTACTACTACAGTAACTACAAATGCTCTAAAATTAACGACTTCTACTACAACGGACACTATTGTTACTACATTAGAAACTGTTGCTACAACGACTTCTGCTTCAGCAACTATTACTATTGCTACAGTATTAACAACTACTACTATTGCTACAGTATTAACAACTACTACTACTACTACTGCAGCTACAGCTACAAATACAATAAAAACTGCTATTAAAATAACTACTGCATCAAATAACAACAATAGCATTTACTTCTAGCCACAATTTATATGATAACTGATACTATTGTTTGAATTTTTATTAATAATAACATTTAATAAAAATACACAGGAACGACTTTATTAGTAACTATTATTGCACCTTCAACAACTACTTATACAACAACAATTACTGTTGCATCTATAACGACCATTACCAACCACGACAACAACAACAGTAATGAATTGTAATAATGTTGGTAGAATTACCGACAATATGCAAAGTAAAAGGACACAAGTGCAACTAATGTGACATTTCACTGTGGCAACGTTTCGCTCTCCAGGAGCTTTGTCAAGCTTGACAAAGCTCCTGGAGAGCGAAACGTTGCCACAGTGAAATGTCACATTAGTTGCCCTTGTGTCCTTTTACTTTGCACACAGTAATGAAGGGGAAACTTGAAAAGATAGATGACAATATTTTCCTTCATTATTTTGGAGGTTTGTTAAGCACTGGCTTGAAAAAAGAGTTCAAGATGAGTGGAACAAATTGTCCAGTGGCATCCTATTTCAAATAACCCACACATATAAAGGAGAAACGAAACTTTATGACGACATTTCGGTCTGACTTGGACCATTGTTCATTATTCCAGTCACGGTATTGTGCCTTTGTGTTATTTCTAGACGGAGTATGGCAAAAAGCTCATTCTTTAGTACGGAGTATAAGGAAAAAACATCCAGTGGGATGGAATATGTAAAAAAAAAAAAACTGTATAAAGAGTGTCTCACGTAAACACGGTTCTTGCATTAACAGTGTGCAAGCTATTGAGAATACAGTGGTTCCCAACCTTTCCCAGTTGGAGGACTCCTTTATTAAAAAAAAAAAAAACTGATCCCTACATAATAGCAGATTTAAGGCTTTCTTAGCTGAGAAATTCAAGAGCAGGTTAGGGGAGCAATTGCAACTTTCTGGTGAAAACCTGGGTAAACTTAGCAGCTTTCCAGGGGTCCGCGACCCTTAGATTGGGAACCAGTGACCTAGATCACAGTAGCCACAGCACATTGCTGTATATAATTCTAATTAAAATAGATTAGTATACAAATATGAGAATGGCTAGATATGATTAGAACCTGCCTAGCATAGGCCAGTAGGCCTAGAGCAGGGCTTCTCTCCTCTTGGTTAGCGAAGACTAGAGCACTTGTGGTCAAGACCAGACACAAGTTTGACAGATGCTGACCAGGTCATAAATCGAGGAACATACGTTATTTCCGTCGAACTAATAGAGCAAATCCATTTTTCAGATCCATTAATTCTGAAAGGCAGGTGAGGACACCCGATACATGACCGAACGTGCAACGGGTGCCATCCACGGGTCACTGTGTGTGAGACACGGGTCACTTTGTGTGAAACACGGGTTACTGTGTGTGAGACACGGGTCACTTTGTGTGAGATTCGGGTCGCTTTGTGGGTTCGACGGATTGCTTTGTGTGAATGATGAGTCACCATCTGTGAATGGTGGGTCGCTTTATGTGAAGACGAATGAGATAGCTGAATGATCGATGGGTCATTAGAGTGAATGATGACCCATTTGTGTCAACGATGGATCTCCGTTTTGTGAATGATGATTTTCATTGTGTGAACGATGAATCAGTGTGAGTGACCAATGATTCACTCTGTGAACGATGAATCACTAGGACTGAACAATGTTTCACTTCGTGTGTTCACGATGAATCGACATATGTGAACGATATTTTTCTTTGGGTGAATGGTGGATAGATTTTGGTTGCGTGGCCACGCGTGGCTGTAGAACGGAAATGGCAGTGTGGAGTAGTTGGGTGAGTTGTCTTTGTCAAAAAAAAAAAAATGCCTGTGTTTAATAATGTGTAAAAGAAAATATGTGTACTACAACCTGGAAATATTTTTAGGTATAATACAGCAACATTTATTGTACCAGTCACCAACACTTATTATACCAATCATGGTCATATCTCCACTTTGTGTGTGTGTGTGTGTGTGTGTGTGTGTGTGTGCGCTCTCTCTCTCTCGTCAAAATAAA
Organism: Cherax quadricarinatus; assembly: GCF_026875155.1. Taxonomy (NCBI): domain Eukaryota; kingdom Metazoa; phylum Arthropoda; class Malacostraca; order Decapoda; family Parastacidae; genus Cherax; species Cherax quadricarinatus. The sequence continues at coordinate 62,287,570 of NC_069413.1, forward strand.
ACTGCAAAGTTTTACATCATTACAGTAGCCTCAAAGTAATTTTTATAAGTTATTTCACACGATAAACGCATCGTCAAAGAAAAAAGTGCTTTACCACGAGCCTTTGTTGATATTAACAAACATCACATGAAAAACGTATCTTTAATCTTTGATTCTAATACCAAAAATAATCTGTGATTACACATCTAGTGACAAAGTCTGTGATGGAATTTAATTATGCAACAATTAATTGATATTTCTGCAGTGAAAAAATGCAGAACCGTGTATACTCTCACTGGCTCAGTCAGTGAGAGCATACAGTTATTTTGAAGCAAGTTAGTCACGTCGATGTAAAATACAGACATGTAGATTCAGAATGCAGTCTTTGGACACCATCATGTCGATTTAGGACACAGGCACAACGATTCAGGACACAGGTACGATGATTCAAGACACAGGCACGATGATTCAGGACACAGGCACAGCGTTACAGGACACGGACACGATGACTCAGGGCACAGGACGACGATTCTGGACACAGGCAGAACGATTCATAACACAGGCAGAACGATTCAGGACACAGGAACGACGATTCAGGACACAGGCACAACGATTCAGGACACAGGAACGACCGTTCAGGACACAGGCAGAACGATTCAGGACACAGGCAGAACGATTCAGGACACTGGAACGACGATTCAGAACACAGGAAAGACAATTCAGAACACAACAAGAACGATTCAGGACACAGGCACAACGATTCAGGACACAGGAACGACCGTTCAGGACACAGGCAGAACGATTCAGGACACAGGCAGAACGATTCAGGACACAGGCAGAACGATTCAGGACACTGGAACGACGATTCAGAACACAGGAAAGACAATTCAGAACACAACAAGAACGATTCAGGACACAGGAACAACGATTCAGGACACAGGCGCAATGATTCAGGACACAGGAACGACGATTTACGATGCAGTCATGTCGATTTATGTGGCATTCGTCTAAAACAAGATCCAGCGACCTAAACTGTAAAGAATTCCTCATATTTTGAGGTTTTTAACATTATTATACATATATAATATATATATATATATTTATATTATATATATATATATATATATATATATATATATATATATATATACATATATATATATATATACATAATATATATATATATATATATATATATATATATATATATATATATATATATATATATATATATAAAATATAGGGAGGTACCACCTCTAGAACTGTTATGGGGACCCTCATCCTCAGAGAAAAGAATAAACTTGCTTCAGGGAAAACTCAAGATTCTCCCTGAAGCTGTTTGAGAATTTTCTCCTACCACCCCCTATATTATGTATATATATTTTATTTAAAGACAAAATACATTGACGAAACATTCACAAAAATATGATACAAAGTAAAACAACATAGGTAACTCAGAGCTACATCTCGAATACTTCGTCCAGCTCCCCTGCGGTGGGCCGCGTGCCCAGAATGCTGCAGGCATTTCCTCTCTGGATCGCAACACTGAGTCTCTGAAAGAGGAAGCTGGTCGCCCTGTGGTCCTTGGTTTCTATGATGAGCTTTTCACCCAGCTCTTTGAGGAACTTTAGAGCACACTTGCCCCATGCTCCAAGGGTCTCCGACCCTATTGGAATGAAGTTATAGCAAGGGGGAAGGTCTTCATATTTTCGGATCTTCTGGGTCTCCCTGTGGCTGGCAGCTCCACCCCCTTCCACTACAGAGTATGGCAAGTGGGTGTCTGCCAATGTGGCAGCACAAGTGTAGTCCCAGGCAATCTGCTTTCCATCCTTCCAGGGTAGCATAGTGGCTCCATCAGGACGCTTTTGACTTCCATCAGACCTCTGTACTTGGGGTTCCCGTTGAGCTGGGCAACGGGCTGTGGCGAGGCTTCTCTTTATTATGTCATTGATCTCCTCATGTCTGGCATACTTCCCTTCTGCTGTGTGACACACGAGACCATGGAGTCCGAATTGATCAGCTGTCGCCCTGCCGCAAATACACCTATGTTCGGTGAGGATGGGGGCGGCTAGGCGAAGAACAACACCAATCCGAATGGCCTGTGGGTCGAGACGGGTGCCCAGGGAGGAATTGGGAACAGCTAACAGGAAATATCCTGAGTGTGGTGCCTTCACTGCCAGGAGACGAGCTTTGTTCTTTCCTGAAGCATTGGAGAGCATTATATGATATATATATATATATATTATATATATATAATATATATATATATATATATATATATATATATATATATATATATATATATATATTATATATATATATGCAAAACAACCACTCTGAAAGAATAGAGAAATTCCAAGCGCTTTCGTGACTACTCACATTATCAAGGAACTATGAATGTAAAGCATCCAAGGAAGCTATATAAGGGGTCTGGTCGGCACCTCACTATCAGATCCCACAACGGTTTAAACACGTGACGCGCGGCGAGCCAACTTGGAAAGGTCCTTGGCACAACTCACCCCACAAACTATTCTACCCAAGAAATAAGAAATTTTAAAGATTATTTGTCCAGTGTATTATTAATATATATATATATATATATATATATATATATATATATATATATATATATATATATATATATATATATATATATATTAATATATATATATATATTTATATATATATATATATTATATATATATATATATATATATATATATATATATATATATATATATATATCAGACGAATCAACGAATATATGAATGTGAAAGCCAGTTGTGTATGAAATGATGAGGCGGAATATGTTGCTGCAGCATATTATTCAAACCATCTCCAAAATGAAGTGAGGTATGTCATAGTACCTTGACTAGAACAATGTATATTGTTGTTCTTATTATTTTTTCATTGCGAAGCACTAAACCCGTGAGGGATCACATAGCACCTTGGAAATAGGAGGAAAAAACGTTATATAAACCAACTATCGGGAGGGTAGTTTTGATTCATTAGATCAAGAGCCTTTCACCGGTACCAAGACACTTGTTCTTCCTCTCCTCCAAGGGAAAAGAGTGTACTACTAACCTACGAACTGATAATATGAATCTAGACGATGCATCAGTCCGCCCCGGACCATCACGTCTCGCTTCCGTCCTGAATCATTATCAAGAAGCGAGCATCAACTTCGTGGCTGTGAATTAGTGGTGGTCAGCCCAAAGTACTAGTATAATATTATTAGAAATGCTAGAGAAGCTTTTATTGGGACGATGTTTTCCTGTATAGAATTATGACTTGATCAGGGTCTAAAAACAGCGAAACGTCGACTGTAATATAACGTTAGTTCTTCACCAAGTGACCTGCCACATACACTTCTTCATTGCACTGACTTCAGATTTGCAACACTGCTATATATTAAGAGATCAAGATTTCCTGTGGAACGTAGGCACCGTATACACTATTTTATTATTATTATTATTATTGATAAATTAGACACATGTGCAACTCTTGGGTATCTTTATTGAAGAAACGTTTCGCCACACAGTGGCTTCATCAGTCAATACAGAGGAGAATCTTGAAGAACAGGAGAAGAATGAGGTAATCAGTCCCTCAACCTTGAGTCGATGTGGTCAGTCCATCAATCTTGAATAGAATACGGCATAAGTGTGGAGAAGGAGCTTATAAACCGTATGGCAGGAGAGGTGCAGCAGTCGTAGGTGATGCCACATTTGTTCAATGTGGAAGTAGGTCGTGCCCAAGGGTTAGGCAAGCGAAGAATTCCCCAGTATTAAGATCCCAAGAAGTTGCAGTGTCTGACAGGATTGTAGATTCTCCTCTGTATGGACTGATGAAGCCACTGTGTGGCGAAACGTTTCCTCAATAAAGATACCCAAGAGTTGCACATGTGTCTAATTTATCAACATGTCGGTTCTCTGAACCATTCGTCTACAAACCATTATTATTATTATTATTATTATTATTATTATTATTATTATTATTATTATTATGATTATTATTACTGAAGATTTGACGTGCTGTTGGAGTGCGAGCAAGGGAACATTTACTAAGGAACTCAAGGAAACCGATTAGCCAGACTTGAATCCTGGAGGTGCAGTACAGTTCTTGCATTGTGAAGGACAGGAAGAGATGTTGCGGTTTGGAGAATTACTTTAATTTTTGAAATGAGATGCCTGGTCACTTCTGGCAAGACAGCTGTTAAATGAATGATGATGAATATTTTTTTTAAGGGTCACCCTACCTTGGTGGGAGACGGCCAAATCGATAAAAATAACATTAAAAATATTATTATTACTAGTATTTTTATTGGTGATGTTAGTAGTAGTAGTACATGTTGTAATGTGTACTAGCACTACTAGAAGCAGCAGCAGCACTAACAGCTTCAAGAATATTAACAAGCAAACTCTGTCTTCCCTTTTCCTACTCTGTATCCGAGAACATGAACATTTATCCACAATAGCATGGTAAATCCCTTCAACCACGTTTGCAGGTTAACAGTGTAGCTCAGTGGAGTGCATAGTGGAAATAGAATCTTCTGCTCCGCTATCCTGACTTCATGACTTCAACCAGTTAGACAGAAGCAACGATAATTAGAGAGTAGCGTAATCCTCAATAAATAACCATGTAAAATTAAAAAACAAATGCAGTATAATGCAATTGTTTATTGACTACGTTTCTCCCACACAGTGGACTTTATCAAGTCACAAACAGATAACAGATGTAGCGTTTATCTCCATATAACTGTGTAACCAGTAAACCGTTCTGTAATCTCTCTTTCCAATTTACTCTCAAGTTCTTTTAGAAATTGTAGCCTTTGGGCTACCGAGCGAAGTTGCATATAACTCTGTACATAAGGATATACTGTATATTGGGACTCTGCATTTTTTGGTCAATATCTACAAGGTGCTTTTACTGAAAAGCTTCATAAAATGCTATGCAGTTGTGGCACAAAAATAGTTCTGTATTGGAAGTTTCAAGTTCTAATTTTATTGCTACAAATCAAAGTTTCCACTAATACTTCGGAAATGTATTATAAAATGACTTCAAAATATATAAATTACCCTCTAACACACACACACACACACACACACACACACACACACACACACACACACACACACACACACACACACACATACACACACACACAGGCTGAGGAAGGAAGGAGGGGAGATCACAAGAAACGACCGTGAAGTATGTGAGGAGCTCAATATGAGATTCAAAGAAGTGTTCACAGAGGAGACAGAAGGGACTCCAGAAAGACGGAGAGGTGGGTACACCATCGAGAATTGAACACAATACATACAACCCAGGAAGAAGTGCAGAGGCTACTAAGCGAGTTGGATACCTCAAAGGTAATGGAGCCGGATAAAATCTCTCCATGGGTCCTGAGAGAGGGAGCAGAGGCTCTATGTGTACCATTAACAACAATCTTCAACACATCTATCGAAATAGGGCGACTACCTGAGGTATGGAAGACAGCAAATTTAGTCCCAGTTTTTAAAAAAAGAGACATATACGAAGCACTAAACTACAGACCAGTGTCACTGACATGTATGTTATGTAAAGTCATGGAAAAGATGATCAGGAGAAGAGTGGTGGAGCACCTAGAAAGGAATGAGCTTATCATCGACAGCCAGCACGGTTTCAGGGACGGGAAATCCTGTGTCACAAACCTACCGGAGTTCTATTACAGGGTGACAGAAGTAAGACAAGAGAGAGAGGGAGGGTGGGTAGACTGCATTTTCTTGGACTGTAAGAAGGCGTTTGACACAGTTCCACACAAGAAATTAGTGTAAAAGCTGGAGGACCAGGCAAGGAAAACAGGGAAGGCACTACAATGAATCAGGGAATACCTGTCAGGAAGACAACAACGGGTCATGGTACGTAGCGAGGGTCAGAGTGAGCGCCTGTGATGAGCGGGGTTCCACAGGAGTCAGTCCTAGGATCAGTGCTGTTTCTGGTAATTGTGAACGACATGACGGAAGGAATAAACTCCGAAGTATCGCTGTTTGCAGATGATGTGAAGTTGATGAGACGAATTCAATTGGACGGGGACAAGGCAGAACTACAAAGGGATCTGGACAGGCTGCAGGCCTGGTCCAGCAACTGACTCCTGGAGTTCAACCCCACCAAGTGCAAAGTCATGAAGATTTGGTGAGGGCAAAGAAGACTTTAGACGGAGTACAGTCTAGGGGGGCCAGAGACTACAAACCTCACTCAAGGAAAAAGGACCTTGGGGTGAGTATAACACCAGGCACATCTCCTGAGGCGCATATCAACCAAATAACTGTGGTACCTTACAGGCTACTAGAAAACTTAAGAATAGCATTCCGACATCTTAATAAGGAATCGTTCAAGACCTTGTACACTGTATACGGTAGGCCCATATTGGAATATGGAGCACCAGTTTGGAACCCACACCTAGCCAAGCACGTCAGGAGACTAGAGAAAGTGCAAAGGTTTGCAACTAGACTGGTCTCGGAACAAAGGGGTATGTCCTACGAGGAGAAGTTAAGAGAAATCGACCTGACAACACTGGAGGACTGGAGAGATAGGGGGGATATGATAATGACATACAAAATACTGAGAGGAATTGACAAGGTGGACAGAGACAGGATGTTCTAGAGATGTGACACAGCAACAAGGGGTCACAGTTGGAAACTGAAGACTCAGATGAATCATAGGGATGTTAGGAAGTATTTCTTCAGTCACAGAGTTGTCGGGAAGTGGCATGATAAAGCTCATGGAGCGAGAAGAGTGACCTAGTAGCGGCAAGCGAAGAGGCGGGGCCAGGAACTGTGACTCAACGGTCAGGGGAGACATGATAACGACATACAAGATACTGCGGGGAATAGACAAGGTGGACAGAGATAGGATGTTCCAGAGAGGGGACACAGGGACAAGGGGTCACAACTGGAAGCTGAAGACTCAGACGAGTCACAGGGACGTTAGGAAGTATTTCTTCAGTCATAGAGTTGTCAGCAAGTGGAATAGCCTAGCAAGTGAAGTAGTGGTGGCAGGAACCATACATAGTTTTAAGAAGAGGTATGATAAAGCTCAGGAAGCAGAGAGAGAGAGAGGATCCAGTAGCAATCAGTGAAGAGGCGGGGCCAGGAGCTGAGTCTCGACCCCTGCAACCACAATTAGGTGAGCACAATTAGGTGAGTACACACACACACACACACACACACACACACACACACACACACACACACACACACACACACACGCACATACTCACACACACACACACACACACACACACACACACACACACACACACACACACACACACACACACACACACACCACACACACACACACACACACACAACACATACACACACAACACACAGGACACACAACACTCACACAACACACACATAGCACACACACACACACACACACACAACACACACACAACACACGCACACACACACACACACACACCACACACACACACACACACACACACACATACACACACACACACACACACACACACACAACACACAACATACACACACAACACACACACACACACACACACACACACACACACACACACATTGCCAGACTCACACATACACCTCCCCCTCCCCCACCGACGTCTCACTCCTTCACCTGATCCCTCCCCTCCCTCTTTTCACCCTCCCCCTCCCCACCTCTCCCTCCTTCCCCTCTCCCTCTCCCACTCACCCAATAGCTTCTCCCTCCTTCCCCCGTCCCCCCCACTACTCTCCCATATAGCCACAGTTTCTCCTCTGCCTCCCCCCCCCCACACTCTGACATACACAATACTAACCTAACATACAGAATTACATAGGTTTCCCACTCTGAGGCAATCAGGATAAAACAAAAATGGGTTGCCAGAGAGCAACAAGAAAAACCAAGGGACAGGAGGAGGAAACTGCAAAGGAAGCTTGGGTAGCAGAGCTCACAAAAAGGGAACATGAATGGGAAAAGAAACTAGAAGAACTTAGCATGAGAATGGAAGAGAGGATAGACATGGAAAGCAGGAAGTGGGAGGTGCAAGTCAAAGCAGCAGAGGCCAGGATACAGAGTTCAGAAGAGGAACTGAAAAATCTGAAAAAGCCTAAAGAACTAAAGAACATTTTGGGATTGACAACAGAGACTGCTACCTCAGTCACAAATAAGGGGACTGTAGGGAAAGAAGGAGGAAAACTGCAAGTAGAAGCTCAATCAGTGGAGACTGTAGTAAATGAAAGAGCTAAGCTATATGTGGAGGCCCTAACAGACCACAGCAGAGCCCAGGGAAAGCCGAGAAAGGAAAATGACAGGCCACTGAGCCCAAGTACATTAGCTAGTGAAACTGAAGAAAGGAAAGCTGAAATGGAGGAAATCAAATTGAATGAGGGGATACACAGGTATATGCAGTGGGAGAATGAAAGGGTGAGGTCAGTCTTTGTGTATGGGCTCCAGGAAGTTGAAGGGGAAACATATGAAGCAAGAAAACAAGGGATAAAAAGAGCAATTGAAAGCATCATGAAAGCAATAGGAGAAAACAACATGACCCAGCTGGAAAATTTTCAGAGAATAGGGGGGTTTGTAAAAAAAAGAACCCGGCCAGTGAAAGTGACCTTCAAGGCAGAATCGACTCGGAACAGGATCCTGCAGGAGAAAGCACGATTAAGGGACATGCTGGCATACAGGAAGGTGTATCTCGACTGCAACAGAACACAAAAAGAAAGGCAGACACTGAGAGAGATGGTACAAAGGCGAAAGGAGGAAAGAGGGGGGATGGAGAAGACAGACAGGAGATCCCAGACACAGGAAGATCAAATACAGCCTCCCTCACAACTTCCTATAGAAGCCTCCCAACCAGGTCAACCCCAGTGCAACCAAACACTCTAAACCAAAACACCCATACCACATCCAATGCCCCCACCCACTGCATTACAAACTCCACCCCCACAGAAACCACCCATAGTTCCTTATCAGGTCACCCACTTCCCCAACCCCAATACACCTCCCAGACCACTATCTTAGAAAAGAAGTTGAAGGTGTGGTATACAAATGCAGATGGAATAACAAATAAGTATGAGGAGTGGCACGAAAGAATCAAGGAGACATCCCCAGACATAATAGCACTCACAGAAACAAAACTCACCAGAATAATAACAGATTCAATCTTTCCATCCGGATATCAAATCCTCAGGAAAGACAGAGGGAGGAGAGGGGAAGGAGGAGTTGCACTGCTCATTAAAAACCAGTGGGGGTTTGAGAAAATGGAAGGAATGGACGGCACGGACGAAAGGGACTACTTAGTAGGAACAATCCAGTCTGAGGGACATAGGGTGATAATTGCAGTAATGTACAACCCACCACAGACTTGCAGGAGGCCAAGAGAAGAATACGATGAGAGCAACAGAGCAATGGTCGACACACTAGCCGAGGTGGCCAGGAGAGCACACATGGGGGGAGCAAAGTTACTAGTTATGGGTGATTTCAATCACAAGGAGATTGACTGGGAAAACCTGGAGCCCCATGGGGGTCCCGAAACATGGAGAGCCAAGATGATGGATGTGGTACTGGAAAACCTCATGCATCAACATGTTAGAGACACTACCAGAGAGAGAGAGGAGAGGATGAACCAGCAAGGACTGGACCTTGTATTCAACCTTGAGTAGTTCTGACATCGAGGATATCATGTATGAAAGGCCCCTGGGAGCTAGTGATCATGTGGTTCTGTGCTTCAACTACATAGTTGAGCTCCAAGTGGAGCGAGCAGCAGGAATAGGGTGGGAAAAACCAAACTACAAAAGGGGGAACTACTCAGGCTTGAGGAACTTCTTTCAAGACATTCAGTGGGAGAGGGAACTGACAGGAAAACTAGTACAAGAAATGATGGACTATGTGGCAACAAAATGCAAGGAGGCAGAGGAGAGGTTTGTTCCCAAGGGAAACATAAATAATGGGAAGAACAGAACGAGTCCTTGGTTCACCCAAAGGAGTAGGGAGGCAAAAACTAGGTGTACTAGAGAATTGAAAAGGTGCAGAAGACAGAGAACTCAGGAAAATAAAAAGATTAGCCGAAGAGCCAGAAACGAATATGCACAGATGAGAAGGGAGGCTCAGCGGCAATACGAAAATGACATAGCATCGAAAGTCAAGACTGACCCGAAGCTGTTGTACAGCCACATCAGGAGGAAAACAACAGTCAAGGACCAGGTAATCAGTACACAAGGACCAGGTAATCAGACTGAGGAAGGGTGATGGGGAATTCACAAGAAACGACCGGGAGGTATGTCAGGAGCTCAACACGAGATTCAAAGAAGTATTTACAGTGGAAACCAGTAGGACTCCAGGAAATCAGAGAAGGGGGGTGCACCAGCAAGTGCTGGATGAGGTACATATAACCAAGGAGGAGGTGAAGAAGCTGCTATGCGAACTTGACACCTCAAAGGCGGTGGGACCAGACAACATCTCTCCGTGGGTCCTTAAAGAGGGAGCAGAGATATTGTGTGTACCATTAACAAAGATCTTCAACACATCATTTGAAACTGGGCAACTCCCCGAGGTATGGAAGATGGCAAATGTAGTCCCAATTTTTATAAAGGGAGACAGACATGAGGCACTAAACTACAGACCTGTATCACTAACGTGTATAGTATGCAAGGTCATGGAGAAGATCATCAGGAGGAGAGTGGTGGAGCTCCTGGAAAGAAAAACAAGTGTATAATTGACAACCAGCATGGTTTCAGGGAGGGAAAATCCTGTGTCACAAACCTACTAGAGTTTTATGACAAGGTGACAGAAGTAAAACAAGAGAGAGAAGGGTGGATCGACTGCATTTTTTTGGACTGCAAGAAGGCCTTCGACACAGTTCCTCACAAGAGGTTACTGCAAAAGCTAGAGGATCAGGCACACATAACAGGAAAGGCACTGCAATGGATCAGAGAATACCCGACAGGGAGGCAACAACGAGTCATGGTACGTGACGAGGTGTCAGAGTGGGAGCCTGTGACAAGCGGGGTTCCACAGGGGTCAGTCCTAGGATCTGTGCTGTTCTTGGTTTACGTGAATGACATAACGGAAGGGATAGACTCAGAAGTGTCCTTGTTTGCGGATGATGTGAAGTTAATGAGAAGAATCAAATCGGATGAGGATCAGGCAGGACTATAAAGAGACCTGGACAGGCTCCAAGCCTGGTCCAGCAACTGGCTCCTTGAGTTTAACCCTGCCAAATGCAAAGTCATGAAGATTGGGGAAGGGCAAAGAAGACCGCAGACACAATATAGTTTAGATGGCTGCAAACCTCACTCAAGGAAAAAGATCTGGGGGTGAGTATAACACCGAGCATATCTCCTGAGGCGCACATCAATCAGATAACTGCTGCAGCATACGGGCGCCTGGCAAACCTACGGATAGCGTTCCGATACCTCAGTAAGGAATCGTTCAAGACTCTGTATACCATTTACGTCAGGCCCATACTGGAATATGCAGCACCAGTTTGGAATCCACACCTAGTCAAGCACGTCAACAAATTAGAGAAAGTGCAAAGGTTTGCAACAAGACTAGTCCCAGAGCTACGGGGATTGTCCTACGAAGAAAGGTTGAGGGAAATCGGCCTGACGACACTGGAGGCCAGGATGGTCAGGGGAGGCATGATAACGACATATATAATAATGCGCGGAATAGACGAGGTGGACAAAGAAGGGATGTTCCAGAGATGGGACATAGACACAAGAGGTCACAATTGGAAGTTGAAGACTCAGATGAATCAAAGGGATGTTAGGAAGTATTTCTTCAGTCATAGAGTAGTCAAGCCGTGGAATAGCCTAGAAAGTGAAGCAGTGGAGGCGGGAACCATACATAGTTTTAAGGCGAGGTATGATAAAGCTCATGGAGCAGGGAGAGAGAGGACCTAGTAGCAATCAGTGAAGAGGCGGGGCCAGGAGCTATGACTCGACCCCTGCAACCACAAAGAGGTGAGTATAAATAGGTGAGTACACACACACACACACACACACACACACACACACACACACACATTATATATATATATATATTATATATATATATATATTTATATATATATATTTTTATATATATATTATATATTATATTATCAACACTGCGACTAGCCGGGGAATCGAACCCTTGTTGTTTTAGCCCGCCTCATGTTTCGATCCCCCGGCTAGTCTGTGTTGCTATTGATTATATACCACTCATTCGTGGTTACAGTACTATACACTGGTCAATCGCTAGAAATTTATATCATTAATTATATATAAACTATTTATATTGAGGTTGTGGTCTGTTTTTTATTTTGAAATTATGTAGCTGTACAGGCTCAACAAAGCATCAAGGTCCTAGTAACTCGAAAGCTAGTATACCTTGATTCCTGAAATAAGCCTTAAAGTGGATATGCATAAGGAATGTGCGTTTGTTGTCAACAGAATCGAGAGAGGAATTAACGGCGGAGAGAGAGAGAGAGAGAGAGAGGAGAAGGGTTGAAAAAAATGGAGGAAGAAGGGATCGCAGAAAGGGAAGGGGAGAGAAAGAGCGTAACAGATGGTTGGAGAAAATGAGAAGGGAGGTGTTCAGGATGGGAGAAAGAGAGCTACAATGTTTTCTGGAAAGGAAGACGATGTGGTGTGAACGGTAGGAGGAGAAAACTGAATTAAAGGAGGAACAGGAGGAAGTGGAATAAAACAGTAGTAAAGGAAGCAGGGGAAAATTAAAAG
>NC_069413.1:62310276-62357776 GCF_026875155.1 Cherax quadricarinatus
GGGAGTGTTATGCAGGGTTCTGCATGACATTGTAAGGTGTATACAGTAGAGAAGGGTGCCATAATAGTAGGAATGTTATAATTGTAAAGCATAATTTTATAATTCGTAAGCGTGGCTGGGAGGTGTCACGTGGGGTCAGCATGGTGTGGAGGCTGGCTGTGTACTCCTTTTGTTTAGCTAACTCAAGCCATAGGTTTTTCTATGACTTACCTGTATGCCCACCTAGGCTCTTACATGGTCTGGGTGCTGTGGGATGAGTGAGGAAGTAAGAAATGGGATAGGTAGTGGAGTAGTGACGGCCCGGCGCTGACTAGGCCTGGTGGTTATGGTGGCTGGTCCTCCAGGCAACTGTTTCTTGTGTACCGTCATATGGGCGTTTAGGATAGAAGATAGATGAAAGTGTTTCTAGAGTGTGTATATATTGCTATGTTGAATAAACAGATATATTTTCCTAACTAGGATTTTTGCCTAACCCTCTGTTAACCAACCCACTGAAGTAACAAATACTAGTTTAGCGCTTTCTGTTTTGACTGGGATAGCCCTGGGTGGCCTGTTTATGCTTGAGATGTGTGTAACTTTTACCTTTGCCCTTAGACAAGGCTCTAGCCCGCAGCTGTCCCACCTTTCTATGTAACAGTAAGGTTAGTGGGTCATGTGGAGTTAATGAGTCATGGAGAACTAGTGAGTCATGGGGAAGTTAGTGGGTCATGTGGAGTTAATGAATCATGGGGAGCTAGTGGGTCATGCGGAGGTTAGTGGGTCATGTGGAGTTAATGAATCATGGGGAACTAGTGGGTCATGGGAAGGTTAGTGTAGTGGGTCATATGGAGTTAATGAGTCATGGGGAACTAGTGAGTCATGGGGAGGTTAGTTGGTTATGTGGAGTTAATGAATCATGGGGAGCTAGTGGGTCATGGGAGGTTAGTGGTTCATGAGGAGGTTAGTGGGTCATGTGGAGTTAATGAATCATGGGTAACTATTGCGTCATGGGGAGGTTAGTGGGTCATATATGGTGGGTTAATGGAGGTTGAAGGTTAGTAGGGTCAAGGTAACGAGTGTTGGGGTAGTTGTAGGTTAATGGAGGTTGTAGGCTGGTGTTGGTGTTGGTGTTGGTGTTGGTGTTGGTGTTGGTGTTGGTGTTGGTGGTGGTGGTGTTGGTGGTGGTGGTGGTGGTGGTGGCGGCGGCTCGTGAGGGCTGGTTATTCTTGAAGGGAGAGAGAGACAATGGAAAGAGACAGTAAAAAAAAAATCAAGATAAAGTGAGATAAATAGTAAAAGAAATTAAACAGAAAGGGAAAGGAGGAAAAAAGTAAAAAAAAAAAAAAAAAGTTGTACGCAATAAAAAAAATCAGGATATGTTAACCTACCATTTTTAAAACCCATTTCTTTCCTCAGCAGCATAAAACGTTGAATATATGTACTATCCCGGCCGTTCTGGCAACAGTGTGGCTGGCAGTGTTGCGTAACTTTAAAAATGAATATTTAGGCATAAAAAAATGTATTATTGCATCCTGTGAGGGCAATATTCCGCTATCATACACCACAACTGTTTTCTGGTCGGTGAAAATTCATTTAATTTCGGTCTTGTTTTTATTCTACCTTATTAAATGTTGATGCTGGTGGAGGATGAGAGTAGTGTGGCTGGGTTGGTGAGGATGGTAATGGTGGTAGTAGCTGCGGTGATTCAGGATGGTGTGATTGTGGTGTGGCTGGGATGGTGAGGATGGTAATGGTGGTAGTAGCTGCGGTGATTCAGGATGGTGTGATTGTGGTGTGGCGGGGGGTGAGGATGGTAATGGTGGTAGTAGCTGCGGTGATTCAGGATGGTGTGATTGTGGTGTGGCGGGGATGGTGAGGATGGTAATGGTGGTAGTAGCTGCGATGATTCAGGATGGTGTGATTGTGGTCACTAATCCCTGACCATTAAGCTTAGCTTAATATTATTTCTAAAGCTTCATTTGATCCTTACATCTATTCTGTATATAACGAAACGAGTCTCAGACAGAGCATCTCACTACACTCCGTGACTTAATTGCTCTCTCATGTCAACATACATGATAATTTTGTATCCATAGCTCGCGTCAGGAACCTCATTCATGTGTGTTTGTGTGAACTCTCCAAACATTGCAGTTGCTGCTATGAGGAGCACCGCTTACATCTCTGTTATTTTTTTTTTCTTTCTTATTAACGCCTGAGTGGTAAAGTGGGTAAAAAGGAGGTTTAGCCATTTGGGATGCTCGAGTTACTGGCTTTTGTTTATAATTCTGGCATTGTACCACCTTGTAAAATTTCACTTGGGGTGTTAACCCTGTTCTCTGCTTGTACTTACACACCACGACAAGCAACATATGCTCCTCTGACGGGTACTTACATACCACACAGAGGTCCTTACACAAAACCGGCAGCTCCCTATGTACCACGACAGGCACCTACACATGCCGACAGGTGCCTACGCACCACCGGCAAGTTCCTACACACCACCGGCAGGAACCTACAGCCGTCGACAAGTACCTACACATCAACCCAGGCAAGGCACATGTGCGAAAGTTGTCTCCCCTAAAAGTTCTGATAAATGCCAAATTACATAATAACTTCAGAGAATTTTGTGTTTCGAAAAATTTCCGGATATATTCAGAATTTATTATAATTGCAGACATTTTTAGCACGCGCACCCTAAGTCGTCACCACGCTAGTAAATACACTGTGTTTATCCCCTTGCATATATATATATATTTTATATATTTATATTATTTTATATATATATATATATATATATATATATATATATATATATATATATATATATATATATACCAAATTTGAAGCAGCTCAATTTTAGAGTAACAATATTTAATTTCCAGTCAAGGAAGGTCTTCCTAGAATCCTATTGAAAGTCTTCCTTTCGCGTGCACCCGGAATTAGGGAGACTCCTTCCAGTATACCTGTGTGTGTGTGTACTCACCTAGTTGAGGTTGCGGGGGTCGAGTCCGAGCTCCTGGCCCCGCCTCTTCACTGATCGCTACTAGATCACTCTCCCTGAACCGTGAGCTTTATCATACCTCTGCTTAAAGCTATGTATGGATCCTGCCTCCACTACATCGCTTCCCAAACTATTCCACTTACTGACTACTCTGTGACTGAAGAAATACTTCCTAACATCCCTGTGATTCTTCTGTGTCTTCAACTTCCAACTGTGTCCCCTTGTTACTGTGTCCAATCTCTGGAACATCCTGTCTTTGTCCACCTTGTCAATTCCTCTCAGTATTTTGTATGTCGTTATCATGTCCCCCTATCTCTCCTGTCCTCCAGTGTCGCCCAGGTTGATTTCCCTTAACCTCTCCTCGTATGACATACCTCTTAGCTCTGGGAATAGTCTTGTTGCAAACCTTTGCATTTTTCTCTAGTTTCTTTACGTGCTTGGCTAGGTGTGGGTTCCAAACTGGTGCCACATACTCCAATATGGGCGGCCTAACGTACACGGTGTACAGGGTCCTGAACGATTCCTTATTAAGATGTCGGAATGCTGTTCTGAGGTTTGCTAGGCGCCATATGCTGCAGCAGTTATTTGGTTGATGTGCGTTTCAGGAGATGTGCCTGGTGTTATACTCACCCCAAGATCTTTTTCCTTGAGTGAGGTTTGTAGTCTCTGGCCCCCTAGACTGTACTCCGTCTGCGGTCTTCTTTGCCCTTCCCCAATCTTCATGACTTTGCACTTGGTGGGGTTGAACTCCAGGAGCCAATTGCTGGACCAGGTCTGCAGCCTGTCCAGATCCCTTTGTAGTTCTGCCTGGTCTTCGATCGAGTGAATTCTTCTCATCAACTTCACGTCATCTGCAAACAGGGACACTCAGAGTCTATTCCTTCCGTCATGTCGTTCACAAATACCAGAAACAGCACTGGTCCTAGGACTGACCCCTGTGGGACCCCACTGGTCACAGGTGCCCACTCTGACACCTCGTCACGTACCATGACTCGCTGCTGTCTTCCTGACAAGTATTCCCTGATCCATTGTAGTGCCTTCCCTGTTATCCCTGCTTGGTCCTTCAGTTTTTGCACCAATCTCTTGTGTGGAACTGTGTCAAACGCCTTCTTGCAGTCCAAGAATATGCAATCACCCACCCTCTCTCTCTTGTCTTACTGCTGTCACCATGTCATAGAACTCCAGTAGGTTTGTGACACAGGATTTCCCGTCCCTGAAACCATGTTGGCTGCTGTTGATGAGATTCCTTTCTAGGTGTTCCACCACTCTTCTCCTGATAATCTTCTCCATGATTTTGCATACTATACATGTCAGTGACACTGGTCTGTAGTTTAATGCTTCATGTCTGTCCCCTTTTTTAATGATTGGGACTACATTTGCTGTCTTCCATGCCTCAGGCAATCTCCCTGTTTCGATAGATGTATTGAATATTGTTGTTAGGGGTACACATAGCGCCTCTGCTTCCTTTCTCAATACCCATGGGGAGATGTTATCTGGCCCCATTGCCTTTGAGGAATCTAGCTCACTCAGAAGCCTCTTCACTTCTTCCTCGGTTGTGTGCACTGTGTCCAGCACATTGTGGTGTGCCCCACCTCTCCGTCTTTCTGGAGCCCCTTCTGTCTCCTCTGTGAACACTTCTTTGAATCTCTTGTGTGTGTGTGTGTGTGTGTGTGTGTGTGTGTGTGTGTGTGTGTGTGTGTGTGTGCAGGTCATACCCAGACACCAAGGGATACAAGACAAGGGGTCACAATTGCAATGCGGGACCTAGTAAAAAAGGAGAGCCTATGGACCGTGTCTGGACCCTCGAGAACCAGGAAGCGAAAGAAAAGAAGTGGGTAAAAGACACCCTTGAAACTCCACGCTCTTGAAAATATGAGTTTCAGATTTGCGTAGTTACTTCTGTGCTTCAAACGGGGTTGCAGGGGTTGGTGCTTGTGGTATGGATGTAAGGGGTGGTTGGGATCGGTGCTTGTGGTATGGGGGTAAAGGGAGTGGCAGGGGTCGATATTTGAGGCACGAGGGTAAAGGGTTGGCAAGGGTCGGTTCTTGAGGTATGAGAGCGTGGGGGTGGCAGGGGTCGGTGTTTGAGGTGTAAGAGGTAAGGGGGTTGCAGGGGCTGGTGCTATAAGTATGAGGTAAGGGAGTGTCAAGGGTCGGTGCGGGAGATATCGGGATAGGGAGGTGACAGGGGTGGGTAGGTGAGGGTGTGGCATTGGTGGGAGATTGTGGGGTTTATAACTATATTTTATTACTGATAATATACTTTTGATGGTATACAGTACCGACAAGCTGATATATAAGACACAGTTACATCACTTGGGTGCCTTTACTACCGAAACGTTTCACCTGCACAACAGACTTTTTCAGTCGAATACAAGCATTTGCATGGAAGCAGCAGATGAAGTTTTAGCAAGATCAGTCTGGTAGCCTGCGTACGAGCTGGTCATTCCCTTTAGACTGAAGTTTAAATTCCTCTCTATAAGCTTAAAATTCCATTAGCTTAAAGAGCTTTCTAAAAAATTGAAGGTTATTTTTTTCTTAAGCTTAAATTTACCCTTTCCATAAACTTAAAACTAATTTCTATAGCTTATATAGTTAATAAAACAAATTCCACTGGAATTGACGCTAAAGGTGTTGGTATGTTTATAGAAGAAATCGGGAACTGTCGCAGCTGGAGACGCTGTTCAAGTTTACCCTGACGCGTCCCGTGAAGTTTCTTCAATTAGACGGATGGAAGAGTGGTGACAACAGTGATTGAGAGTGGATGCTCAACTTCAGTTGTTTCTTTAAAACGGTTGTGTGGGAGATGAGAGGAACTGGAGTTGAGGAAGAAAGAGGTAGCGCCGAGGAGGAGGAGAAGGACAAGGAGAGCGAGGAGGAGGAGGAGGATGATAACGCTGAGGAACTGGAGTTGAGGAAGAGAGGGAGAAGGAGGAGGAGGATGAGAAGTAAGGATTATTCTAATTACTGGGAAGCGCTAAGCCCGTAAGAGGCCATACATCCCCATTGTTATTGGATGGTAATCAGGTTTGAACTAAGGAAGGGAGAGTGCTTGTTTGTTAGTTGTGTGCCGTGGGCGGCATCCTAGGGGATGATAATACACTTTAGTTAGGCAGGGGAGTAATCGGGAAGAAGGGGGGTAAGAAAGGTAGGACTATTTTCCTGGGCTCTCATAGTAGGCAGACAAGTTGGTCAGTCAGGACTGTGTCAGACTGCTTGCTGCTCATCTTAAATAATAAAAGCAGCCGAAATTCAAAAGGATCTAATCTTATATAGCCTAGCGAAACTCCTTCAGATTAATGTGCAATTCTCATCTAAAAGAATTCCTCTGAGCTCTTCCGTATGGCTTCAGTTTGAATGAAATTTCTGAATGTTATTGCCAACGGAAACAAGTCATTAATCATGATGGAGGATCGTGTTTATTTAATTACTTAAATAAACACGATCCTCCATCATGGGATGTAATCTCATTAGAATGTACATTTGTTGCTGACTATATTGGATGTTAACAGCCTCAATCAACATCAGAAAAAAGACGAAATTCTAGGAAGAGGTTCGCCCGCAAAATAAACAGCGAGAAAATGGCAGAAAACATTTCAGAAAATCAACTCAAGATTTGTTTTATATATTCATCGGGAATGTCTTATTGGAAACATGACAAGGTGATATGAAGAAACATAACAGCTAAAATAAATTTCAATGTTATGTAGAAATATCTTTCAAAGAGTGTCGATGATGCAAAAAAAAAAAAAAAGCTGGAAAACTGTGCAGATGTGTCCTAGCATCTAATTCACGAAATCGTAATGACACGATTGCTAACGAGTCGGTCTGGAGTTTTATGACTCTCTGATCGCGGGTTCTAACCCCACCCGTGGTATGGTTTCCTAGCATCTAGTAGAGAAATTACAGCATTTAAAAAAAAAAAAACATTAATTCGGGAAATTATTTTTTTTAAACCCTCACGATATATTTCCAAATGTATCCAACTTGCAGAGAATATTTTGCATTCTTCCAGTTACGGTTGCAGAGGCAGAACGCTCTTTAAGTACTGTGGGAAGAGTAAAAAAAAATGTGTGGAGATCATCCGTGTGTCAAAGTCGGCTAAGAATTTAAGTATTTTGGCGGTGGAAGCTGGTATGGCAAGAATACTTAAATGAATGGCATTATTGATTTACTTGGTAGCAATAAATCCTGAAAATACCTTTTAAGAAGTAGGAAAACTCAAGGCTTGCTGCGTAAAACATTTATTAATCCGTTGTTCCCATATTACTCTCATTCTGAAGAACAAAAAGGCACAATACGGTGACTGCAACACAACACAAATAACCTGTGCATAGGAGAGAAACTTATGACGACGTTTCGGTCCAACTTTGAACATTAATCATAAATTTCTTTCTCCTATATGCGAGTTATTCGTGTACCGTGATTCTTATATGTTACGAATTTCGAGTCTTCTGTTGTGTAAATATGTTGTTCGTGTCACGATCATGTGCACTGTAAGGATTATTTGCCATATATCATGTTTTTTAATTAAATCTCTGAGTCTAAAACTTTATTAGTGAATTGTTGTGAACAGCAATATAAAATCGAAAATTTAATGTATATTATTTTGCTTAAATAAAAAAAATGTTAGGACATTGTATTAATGTAATTTCACACTCCACCTTATAAATGTGACAATTTTTTCATTTTTTTTATAGGGGTAGAGGGGGCCCGACAATGTGCTTGGTCCCGGGGCCCGTGCTGGCTTGCTGCGCCCTTGTAAAGACTGCCGGGCGATGAAACGAGCCGAGGAAGGATGAAAGCTCTTTAGCCAGGCATACACTCCGGCAGTGTTAACAGTAATGAAATAAAACACAGTAAAAGAAGCTTTTACTGTAGCAACGTGTGACTCTGTGTAAAGCCCCATCAAGGCACTGGCTTGATAAAGCTTCGAGTAGAGCGAAAGCAAAGCTTGACTTGTTGTCAGTTATTAGCCTGTAAATTCAACAGTGCAAAGACAAAAATAAAAGGTAAGTGCTGGCCCAACACTAGTATCATAAAAACATTGACATACACTTAATACATATTGTTTGCATGACTGCGTCCACTTAATTTTCTTGAGGATGAAGAGCGATCGGGTGATATTTTGCCGGTATGTGTATGCAAAATCCGGTTACACGCCTGCGAACCCTGCTTACTCTGGTAAATCCATTAATCCGGAGAGGGTATCCAGATTTTTAAACATAAGCCCTCTCCCCAGTTTACGCTGAGGGCCGCATCGTAAATCTTAAAATTACGACACAGGAAAATGAAGATGCAGCCTTTAGTGAGGCTAATATTTCTGGGTTATAGATTTTATGAATGGATGAGTGTTTGTGTGTGTGTGTGTGTGTGTATGTGTGTTTATACACATCATAGCCGACTCGTTAAGGACTCGAACACGCACTCCTCCTACCCTAGTCAGGCAGTAACTGGGATGTTGGCTATGAGATACAAATATATTTTGAAATATTCCACTCCTTCTTGGAGTCGTATCATCCTTAAAAAATGATGATTGAAATTGACAACATACAGAGTTGGACTAGATGTAATTAATCTGGTAGTTTTACTGTAGGAGAGACGGGAAATATTATAACAGTCCCCCCTGGATTCAGTGTAACTGCAACTTGAATACACTTAATGGATCCACAGGAGGTGAAACTCATTAGATAAAATACGGAGACTGTTATTCTCTGGTAAAGTTGTGACACACGCACACTCAGAAATAATGAATCTCTCTCTCTCTCTCTCTCTCTCTCTCTCTCTCTCTCTCTCTCTCTCTCTCTCTCTCTCTCTCTCTCTCTCTCTCTCTCTCTCTCTCTCTCTCTCTCTCTCTCTCTCTTTCTCTCTCTCTCACACACACACACACACACACACACACACTAGGACAAAAATGGTAACTTACACACACACACTAGGACAAAAATGGTAACTTACACACACACAGAAATGAAATGTGAAAGGGACATGCGGAGAGCGTCGGTCCATTACATGAGAGACAGACGCAGAAAAATGCCCCACGAGGGTACAGAAAGATTCTTTATAACCATGAGAAATAAAAAGTGGAGACACAAAAAGAGTCCCTCTACACGGACACTGTGTAGAGGGACTTAACACACATAGATAAAGAAAAATATGCACGCAGACAGCATATAGGAAGGACGACAGAAACAGAGAAGTAATTACGATAGGCAGAAACAATTTTGCCAGGATTCGAATGGAGGCTGAAAGGAAAAGTCTAAGAACGACACAGCTTCTAAGGCTAAAAACCAGAGCTGAAACCTTACAGCTGTTTTACGAGAAGGATAATGATAAACCATTACCATTTCGTGAGACAGGATAATGAGAGTTTAAGACCAAGTGGTAAGGCTAAAGAGAGGTGAAGTATTCACTGAAGGTAATAGAAAAAATATATGTGAAGAACTGCCCATAAGATTCAAATGAAGTACTCACCAAGGATGCAGAACTGGGACCCCGAAGACACTAAGGGTTTAACGAATCATTGAAAATGGATAACACTGAAACGTATGAAGGGGAAAGTGATAAAGCCGCTTAGAGACTGAATACTACAGAAGTTAAAGGATCTGACAATATTGTTTCATGGATACTGAAAGAAGGAGCAGAAACACTGAACTAACTCATAACAACGAATATATAATAAAAATGCAACCGAGAAGAGGCAAGAATTAGATAACATGCATAGCCTCTAAAGTGCTGGAAAAGATAATCGGAGAGAGACTAGTGAAGAACTTTGTTATAGGAAGTCAACAGAGATTTAGGGAAGGGAATTCCTTCCTTACGATGCTGCAAAAGAAAGCAGAATAAGTTGAGTATATTTTTTTGAACCGCAGCAAGGCACATGGCACAGTACCACACTGAAGATTGATCTACAAACCGGAAGAGCAGGCAGGGGTTCCAGAGAAGATACTCCAGTGAATCAAAAAGTTCTAAGGAAGTACACAACAAGATAGGGGAAAGTAACATGGGGGAGGGGAGAGGCTCCACAATGATTTGTACTAGTGATCTTGATTTTCTTAATACAGGTATACGTAAATGTTTTTTCTGGGAGGTTCATATCGTATATATCGTCATTTGCTGAAGAGGTGAAACTATAGAAAAGAATAAGAACAGGAGAGGATAGAGACAAGCTACAAGAACACCTGGAGAAGCTGTAAAAGTGGTTAAATACATAACGTTTGAGAGGGAATAAAATAAAATAAAAACGAGCACTGAGAAAGATCTAAACGTAATCATTACACGGAACATGTCATCGGAGGTGCATACAATCTCACACCATTGATAGTGTATGCGAAACTAACCAATTTTTAATTTACCTTCCAAGAATTATGTATGTAGAACTCTCAGATATTGTACACGACGTAAGTCAGGATTATTTTGCAATATGCAGCACTAGTATGGAGTTCACATCTGAAGAAGCATTCTCACAAGCTAGAGAAGGTTCAGAGGTTGATAATTAGGTTAATTCCAGAATTGAGAGAGTTGAATTATGAGGAGAAGGTCTAAGAAATTAAATCTTATAGTGTTATAAGATTAAACGGCCAGGTAAGACATGATGACAACGTACAAGATACTCAAAAGATACGATAGAGCAGAAGTGGGGGTTACTGATAGTTTGAAATGCGAGTCATAGATGGAAGATAAAAATGCCAACCAGTCTGGGAATGTCAGGAAATACTTCCTCAGTCTTTGGATAGCAAAAAAGAGAAATGAATCAGAATGAGAAGTTGGCAGAGGTAAATTACAAACACAGTTTCAAGATCAGGTATGATGGGAATCAAGACTCCAGGAACCAGTAAATGCAAGAAAAGTTTGAGATTAAGAGACAGGGCTATGAGTGGGGCTCAACCCATGTTAGCACAGCTCGGCGAGCACACACACACAAACACATACACATATACACAAACACACACACACACACACACACACACACACACACACACACACACACACACGCACACCACACACACACACACACACACACACACACACACACACTCACACTCACCAAACCTGTTGCTTTCAAGAGTTTACAAGACGACCTTCCTCACTCCCACGTCTTAGTGTCTAGCCTCGTAATCTTCTTAGTATTCTCTCCAACACGCTCTCTCCCTCACTCTCCAGCACTCTACCCCTACTCACCATCACTTTCCAATACCCCCCCCCCTTTCCCTATTTTCCAGCTCTTTCCCCTCATTCTCCAGCACTCCTTCATTCGCCAACTCTCCCTCACTCTTCAACACACTTCCTCATTCTCCAGCAAGTTCTAAAACTCATTTTTAGCCTCCCATTGCTCATTCTCCTCATCTCTCTACCTTATTCTTCGTCATACCTCCTTCCTTATTCCTCATCACGCTCTCTCCCTCATTCTCCGGCACGTTTTCTTCCTCTTGTCATAATTGGACTCTCCATCTCCTCTCTCATCTCTCCCTCACTGTTCAAGAATTCATAACTGTGATAATTCCCAGTGTATCGTTCCATTCACGGTATTGTGCCTTTTTTTGTTATTGATAATTCCCAGTTGTGAGTGAGGAGCAGTTTTTTTTCAGTGTTTATGTTCTTAATTATTCTTATAAATTAATATTATTATTATTATGATTATTATTATTTTCATTGTTGTTGTTGTTGTTGCTTTAAAAGAAAGAGCTAAATCCGTACAGTACAGAAAGGCTTCCTATTTAATCCTGCATCTGATTTTATGATGCTTCTCAGAGAGACAGTTTCCCTGACGGGATATTGCTCCCCATCCCTGTTGTTAATCCAAATGGTTGTGCTGTTAATCCAAAGGGTTGTGCTGTTAATCAATAGGGTTGTGCTATTAATCCAAAGGGTTTGTGCTGTTAATCCAAAGGGTTGTGCTGTTATATCCTCAATGGGTTGTGCTGTTAATCCAAAGGGTTGTGCTGTTAATCCAAAGGGTTGTGCTGTTAATCCAAAGGGTTGTGCTGTTAATCCAAAGGGTTGTGCTGTTAATCCAAAGGGTTGTGCTGTTAATCCAAAGGGTTGTGCTGTTAATCCAAAAGGTTGTGCTGTTAATCCATATATATATATATATATATATTATATATATATATATATATATATATATATATATATATATATATATATATTATATATATATATATATATATATATATATATATATATATATATATATATAACAAAAAAAGGCACAATACCGTGACTGGAACGACACACAAATAACCCGCACATAGTAGATAGGAGCTTACGACGACGTTTCGGTCTGACTTGGACCATTTATATAAAGACATTTTTTTCATTTATGTTAATGTAAAAATATTAATAATTTTGTATCAAAAGAACCTTAGAAAACTTACCTAACGTTAATATAACAAACGCAATTTAATTTATCTTAATCCAACCAAATATATTTTAGATAAGTTAACAATAACTTAATAATAAACAAACACAATGAAAAATATTTTTCTTCGTTAGGTTCAGAATGATTTTTGCAAAATTACTGCATGCACAAATTTTTGCTTGCCTTATTCGGCAAGAAGACCGCTGCTATTTAAGCCAAAATCGCAAGTTCTACCTATTCAGCACGACATATGTATTATAAATATACATATGAGGCAATTCCCGCTACTCTCACCGCCACCTGACAGAGCTGGCGCACATAAATCAGTGAATAAAAAAAAATTAGATTGCATCTTTCGTATTAATTCTCAGCGCAGTGTCCTTCATCTTTTCCAATATTCCGGATATGGAAAGAACGATAGCAACAAAAATGTCATTCATAAGTGGCTGTCTCACAGAGAGACGCAGTCAATGTAGCTCTTACAGAAACTCTTTGTGAACGCCATTTGTAATATCTTCAGATATGATGCGACACACATGGAGGAGGAATTTTTGTATACAGATTTTATTTATAAGAAGAGCTAGGTCAGTGTGGGTCATGCAGAACAAGGGGTAGTGGAGTCTTGATCCTCCTCCGTCCATGAGGATCATTCAGCACAAGTAGTGTTGGGGAGTCCTGATCCTCCTCCGTCCATGAGGATCATTCAGCACAAGTAGTGTTGGGGAGTCCTGATGTCCCTCCGTCCTTGTGGGTCATTGAGTACAATCATTGGGGGAATTATTATCCTCCGTCAACTAATCGCGAAATAAGACCCGTTACCCAACTGTCCTCGCCGAATATACCCAAAGAAGACATTTGAAATGCTTGAAATTTAAGTAGAAAAAGCATAATATTAGTATTAAC
This sequence comes from Cherax quadricarinatus, assembly GCF_026875155.1. Lineage (NCBI taxonomy): Eukaryota > Metazoa > Arthropoda > Malacostraca > Decapoda > Parastacidae > Cherax > Cherax quadricarinatus. The sequence goes on from NC_069413.1 coordinate 62,323,521, forward strand.
ATATCTTTAAATCAAATGAAAGTAGTGACCTCAACATTAATTGAAGAAATAAAGTACAGGGAAAGCTGCGGCGAGAGTCTTTGAGATATCTTACGTAGAATATTATAATCCAGTAATTCAAAGACACTTTATCACTCACACTGAGACTTCTTTAAACACTTGGTGAACTGACGGGCTGGAGTTTTGAGACTCTATGACCGCGGGTTCAATCCCGGCCGGGGGTATGGTTCACTTGGTGAAGTTCCACTTGATGAAGCTCTGCCTCTGTCTACCATCATGATCACCTAGTGAGACTGTTCTTTGAGGAACCACCAACCAGCAGAACCGACACCTAACCACACAGATACGCAGCAAAACCAACACCTTGGGAACCTACGCCTAACGGAACCAGCAGATGCGGAGTCAACGCCCAACAGAACCTAGATGTAGGAAGACCAACGCCTCACGTAGCCAACACGTAGTTCAGCTGACAGCTTGGGGATTCTTAAATATAAATACTGACGATGGCAACGTCACGGTTAACGAAAAATTAAATGAGAGGAATTGTTTTTCCTCTAGTATGGTAAAGCTGCCTGGCTTTATATTCCTAAGTTAGTTATATATAGGCAAGACTTTCGACATATATCTACTGATTAATAAGTCAAAACATAACTTACTTGTAATTTAAGGACTTATTACCTTCTAAGTGCTTTTATAAACTTATTGCTGTTTCACTGATCTCAATTACTCCCCAGAATGCTTAGCATGAGTTAACGAGATCAAACGAATCTAACATAACATATGCTAACCTAAGCTAACCTAACTAATGTTTGTAGATAAGTTATAAGCGATTTGATTTGATAAACACATATACAACTTACGTATAAAAACAATGAAATTTTTTACAACTTGAATGAGCAATGTTTGTATGTTAAAATTCTTACTTTTGTTAGTAACTAACTTAAGAAAGGCTGGACTAACGAGAAATTTAATGAGTGCATTCGTACAATTCATCAGGTAGGAGAATCAAATAAAATAACGGGATCCTACTTAGATAAGATGCAATAGCGTATATTTCCTTATATGTCTCGGTCGAGAACTAACATATGTAGCTCATTTTTTTGGGAAGATGATTGGTCAATTTATATATATAAAAAAAATCTCATCAAAGGAAATCAGAAACATGGAACGACCTTGTCACAGGTCTGAAAATATCAGTGAATGATTCTGCGAGCTTTTCCTTTCCCCGTCTCTGTCTGTCTGTCTGTCTCTCTGTCTCTGTCTCTGTCTCTCTCTCTCTCTCTCTCTCTCTCTCTCTCTCTCTCTCTCTCTCTCTCTCTCTCTCTCTCTCTCTCTCTCTCTCTCCCTCCCTTTCTGATTGTAAATTACCTTTTTATTCACGCGTTGGGAATCGAATCTTTTTTGACTCTCAAATAATTTCAGGAATTTAAACGCGATTTTGAATCAAAGCGGAAATTCCCAGATACTGAATGTCCTTGTGGGGGAAGAGCAGGTGAAAGAGTAGAGAGCAGGAGAATGAATGAGGAAAGAGAGATAGAAAGGAGAGGGGTGAAGAAATGATTAGGGACAAAGCAAAGGGTAACAGAAAATGGTAGAGGCGTAGAAGAATGAGACAAAGCATACAAAGGAGGGCATGAGATGAGGGAAGGTATTAGATGAGAAAGGGTAATTTGGAAAGTGGAAGACGTGTGAGAGAGCAAGAAAAGGGAAGAAGAAGAGGGAGTGCGTAAATGGCAGAGAAAGGGAGGGGGGTTTAAAGAGAAAAAATTGGGAGAAGGGACATTGATAATGGGGAGAGGAGAGAGTAAGAGAAACGCAGGCAGGGTGAGATGAGAGGGTCAGAGAAAAAAGTTAGAGAGTAGGGAATATATAGAAGGGATGAAAGAGAGAGAGAGAGAGAGAGAGAGAGAGAGAGACGTAAACATTCTCAGCACATCAATAAAGAAACATCAGGATAACACCGAGAAAAGATTTAAGAGCTGCAAAAATGCTTCTGCTACAAAAAATTATGCATTCTCGGAAACAATTTAGACGATGGATGCTGAAACTGAAGACACGATTGAGGAATTGGAACGAAGAGAGCGGAAAGAAGACGAAATAAAATGAAATCTGAGTTAAAAAAGATGCTCTTTCTGCTTTTAATACTTAATTCACACAATCTCCGGGAAGAGTTGGCAACATTTACAGCACAACTCTGTTGACACGGGAATAATATTTTCATGACAATGTTGTTGACATGACACGGAAGTTGACACGGAAATGTATTTCACACACGACCCAAAATTGTTGACGCATAACCAGAATGTGACTAACAACATTCTTAGAAAGGTTACAACACCACCAAACATACCATACATACATTACATTAAGAGCGGAATATGCTTAGGTAGATCGATGTTTACTTTTCGAAATCATATCCAAGACAAGATTCAAAACTGCTCTATAATTATGATTTACGAATGCCATCACTGACTGAAGCAAACGAGAAGAATTTAAAACCACAATTAAGAACGTGTATTACTTGCTTACTGATTGTCAATGGTAACCGTCGATAGACGCTTAGCTTCTTGTGGAGTGTGTCTGTGTACACACACGTAACATTCTCATAGAAACGCCAATACAAGCAACACCCGTAACATAGTTTTTCGACCTGACCGAACACCTGTGTATCAGCTAATGGAAATGTGGTAGTCTCTGTGTGCTAGTTACAACCATAAGAGCAAACGAGAGTGTGTGAAGCAGAGAGAGAGAGAGAGAGAGAGAGAGAGAGAGAGAGAGAGAGAAAGAGATGATGATGATCGTCTCTAGGCACCGTGATGGTAATGCTGGTGCAGTAGTAAGGATGAATGGGAGGGTGTTGGCACCTGGAGAAGAAGTTGATATCCTTGGGGTGAAATTTGACTCCAAACTAACCATGAAGAACCATGTTGTAAATCTTGCAAACAAGGCAGCCAGGAAGCTTACAGCACTTCGCCGTATCTCCCATCTGCTTGACAGTAGGGGTTGCAAGATCCTGTACGAGGTACAAGTACGCTCACGCCTTGAGTATGCTCCACTTTCTTGGTTTGCCTGCCCCCCCTCTCATCTGCGACTGCTTGACAGAGTAGAGAACAGAGCAAGACGTCTCATCTCTCGCCTGGACCCATCTTGGATAGATCTGTCATTTCAGCAGAGCCTTCAACATAGAAGGGATGTGGGTGGCCTTACTGGTATTGTCAAAATACCACACTTGGATCCACTTCGAGGACAGCATGAAACAAGCTTTTATGCCACAAGACGGGCAGAAAGCAGCAACTTCACTCTGGCTGTACCCTTCTCCAGAACATCACTCCATCTGAGATCATACATACCCAGGATGACTCGAGTATGGAACACATTCGTACAGCATAATGATGTCAACGAGATAAAGTCAGTTGATCAAATGAAAATGCTGGCCCACAGATGGCTCCAACTTCATCCTGTTCCCTACTTGTATGTCTCATAACAATAAAAATGCTTTCAAATGAGCTGATGTAGGTAACAGCTCTTAGCTTGCCAATAAAGTTACGAAACCTTAACCTGTAAATAGCTTGTCAATAAAGCTAGGGATCCTTAACCTTGTCAAACCCTGTGTAAAAAAAAAGAGAGAGAGAGAGAGAGAGAGAGAGAGAGAGAGAGAGAGAGAGAGAGAGAGAGAGAGAGAGAGAGAGAGAGAGAGAGAGAGGAGAGAGAGAGAGAGAGGGAGAGAGAGAGAGAGAGAGAGAGAGAGAGAGAGGGAGAGAGAGGGCAAGTGTTCCACAAGGAAGCGTTCTGTAACCATTGTTATGGAATGTCTACTTCAACAACCTTCTTCATCTCATCCCAGAATCACATGCATATGCAGATGACTGTACACTGACATTCACTTATCCAAGAGAAGAAATGCCAGCTGCTCTAAGCTACATCAATCACCAGCTAAGAGCTATATCAGCTTGGGGAAATAGATGGCAAGTAACATTTGCACCTGAGAAAACGCAAATGATGATCGTCTCTAGGCACCATGATGGTAATGCTGGTGCAGCAGTAAGGATGAATGGGAGGGTGTTGGCACTTGGAGAAGAAGTTGATATCCTTGGGGTGAAATTTGACTCCAAACTAACCATGAAGAACCATGTTGTAAATCTAGCAAACAAGGCAGCCAGGAAGCTTACAGCACTTCGCCGTATCTCGCATCTGCTTGACAGTAGGGGTTGCAAGATTCTGTACGAGGCACAAGTACGCTCACACTTTGAGTAAGCTCCACTTTCTTGGTTTGCCTGTCCCCATCTCCTCTCATCTGCGACTGCTTGACAGAGTAGAGAACAGAGCAAGACGTCTCATCTCTCGCCTGGACCCATCCTGGATAGATCTGTCATTTCAGTAGAGCCTTCAACACAGGAGGGATGTGGGTGGCCTTACTGTTATGTATAAGGCCAATATTGTCAAAGTACCACACTTGGATTCACGTCGAGGACAGCGTGAAAAAAGCTTTTATGCCACAGGACGGGCAGAAAGCAGCAACTTCACTCTGGCTGTACCCTTCTCCAAAACATCACTCCATCTGAGATCATATATACCCAGGATGACTCGAGTATGGAACACATTCGTACAGCATAATGGTGTCAACGAGATAACGTCAGTTGATCAAACGAAAATGCTGGCCCACAGATGGCTCCAACTTCATCCTGTTCCCTACTTGTATGTCTCATAACAATAAAAATGCTTTCAAATTAGCTGATGTAGGTAACAGCTCTTAGCTTGTCAATAAAGTTAGGAATCCTTAACCTGTAAATAGCTTGTCAATAAAACTAGGGATTCTTAACCTTGTCAAACCCTGTGTAAAAAAAAAAAAAAAAAAAAAGAGAGACAGAGAGCACACAATGAAGAGTCTTATCACATTACAATCACATATAATGCTTTATGTTCGTACTCTCAATGGGTTTAAATCTTGTATCATTGTCATACAAAGCCACTATATCAGCAATCAGTCAGTGGTAGAAAAGAGACGCTCAACAATGCGTGGTGTGGTCACAGTAAGTCTAGGTCATGTCACTCGGGGAGTGAAAATCCCGTTGGACATTGTGGAGGTTGGAACAACCTGTTAAGAGATTATCCAACACGCAACAATTATCGATCCTTTGTGTGGAGCTGAAGCTGTTGATTCTACTGCTGCTGCTATTACTGCTGTTGCTGCTGCTGCTAATGTTGCTGCTGCTGCCTCACTAATGATGTCAACTACCCTCTGAGCTGCGTGAAAAGAAAAATAAATTCGTTTTATCACATTATGTTGCACAGAGGCAGGAAGGTGCATATCTAAGTGAGTCTGCTTGTTAGCGAGAAACTGTTGTCTTCCCACAGATGCATTGTAAGTTTCTCAGGAGATGCCAGAGCTGTGAGAGTCATACCTCAAGAAGTCCCAGAGCTATGAGAGTCATCCTTCAGGAGGTGCCAGAGCTATGAGAGCTTTCGGATAGGTCGTCAGAGCTACGGGTCATTCTTAAGTAGGTTTCAGAGCTACGAAAATCATTCTTTAGTAAGAACCAGACCTATAAGTTATTTTTCATTCCTGCCACTAGATACTTTCCTCTTGTTGATGGTGGTGTTGTTGTCGGACGATCCTGAAAGATATTTTGCCACGTGTAACTATATGCAAAGGCTGTTGACTATTTCCCTAGTGTAAGTGTGATTTATGTCACTCAGTGGGCTATATTCAAAAGGCTATTCGATTGTTCAACTAATATATTATTCTTTGTGTAGTATATATATAGCTGTCAAGGCAGGCCAAGGTGACTTCAGACACAGCTGCAGAGCAAGATTTTATTGTGATATTAGCTTTATTAGACTAGAAAAGCAAAACATTTTCACAAAAGATGCTCTGCGTGTGTGTGTGTTTCCTACATTACTCCTGGCGAGACACATTCGTATCAAAAGGCGAATATATTTCCAAACACATGTCAGCGTGACGCCTACCCACTGTCTTCCACTACGAGGCTGCTGGTCTCTCCAAATACTTTTGTGGTGGTTAATCCACAACATGAACCACTTGGGCCAACAGTGACAGCTATTTCTGACTAGATGAGAGAGATTGCCGCTTTCTTCTATTATTGTCAGACTATTGGGAACCTTTTTTCTTCACAGCTAGCAGTTGTTAAGGTATATTTTGGGAAGTTTTCTTACATTAGTGTATTATTATTTATCATTACTGTAGATTATAAATATTTGTACGTAAGAGGTACAAGTGTAAATTCTTTTATATAACTATATAAGAACGATTGAAACCAAAATGAATATCAATAAAACGTCTCATTTTATAGCCATTCGAACCTGAACACGAACCCATGAGCCATCAACCCCAGTCGTGTTCATTAAAAATAGGATTCAGCGTTGGCTGGTAAGACCTATTCTTTTTCTCCACTATGTGGATCATTAGCCACCAGAAACTAACCTCTAAAGTGGTGTGTTCTTGGACGAATATCTGATGGAGTTGCTTGACTTTCTTCCCTAAGACAAAGAACTTTCTTCACTCAGAGCAGGGACACCTGTCCACCTCCTGCTCAACCTCTCAGCATCTTCCAGGATTATGAGGAGAGAATCTTAAAGTTTGTTTGAGTTACTCGAGTTATCGTAGCCCAGCTGGTCAAACGTTTAGGCTATAAAGATGAAGACTCGACCTGCCTTTCAATGAACTTAAGAGTTTTACAGCCGTAACTCCGAACACATGACTTCGTAACGTTGAATACTTGACTTCGTTTACTCTGAAAGCTTGACTTCGCAGCTCTGAGAGCCTTACTTCTTTCATTTCAACAGATCGAAAAACAATTTGCAGCCGTAAACTCCAGCTAACGGCAGATTGAAAAGAAACTTTCCATATCGATAAATTTTCAGTTTTTGTTCGTGGATATTGAATATCATAAGTAATAAATTCCACAATACATTTGGGATCAATGTATAAAGGAACATACCACCTGCAGCATCAGCATGCGTCTTGATGTTTCTCTCTCTCTTCTACTTATCTCTCTCTCTTATCTCTCTGTCACTATATCTCCCCATTTATCTATCTTTTTCTTCCTATCTCTGTCACTCTCTCTGTCAGTCCCTTTGTCTCTCTCTCTCTTCCCGCACTTACTGTGAAAAAAAAAACGTTTTGCTCTGCGTAGACTGATAAAAAGCTCTACACGGCGCTAAACGTTGTCCCGATTAAAAAAAAAAAACAGTTCTGCATAAGGACCTGATGTGTGACGTCACACCAGACACCAGTGTGATTGGCTGCATGCTGTGTGACGTCACACCACACAGTGGTGCTATTGGCTGCTTCGTGAAGCCACATGGGTTACCAACAAGTCACATTGTTCTATATCAAGACTTGTCAACAGATCGTATCCAGTGCGTTTTTTTTTTTAATGACTATTACAAACATTGAATTAAACTAAAATGCACAAATATTTGAAAAAAAAAAATCCACTTCAAATTACGAAGTATAAAAATAACTTGTCTATAGGTAATGGAAACTTTTCTATGGTAAAGATAACCTTGTCCATATGTAAAATAAAATCTTATAGATAGGAAACCTTGTTTATAGGTAAAGAAATTTTGTCAACAACGATAAATATAAGTTAAGATAAAATTTATCGAACAAGCTTCGTTCTTCTGTTGCTGTTTTATTTGATGTTCTTGCATGTCAGTAAGTTATGATGCTTCTCCAGTATCCATATAATTTATTTTCTTTCACATACTGTTGTTGATACTTATTTAAGAGAAACTCTGTTTAGTGTTGCTAGATCTTAATGCAAACATCGTAGTGGTTTTAGCATGGGTGCATTTCAAGGGGTGAGAGATGGCATTTCAGGGGGTGTGAGATGGTATTTCAGGGGGTGTGAGATGGTATTTCAGGGGGTGTGAGATGGCATTTCAGTGGGTGTGAGATGGCATTTCAGTGGGTGTGAGATGGCATTTCAGGGGGTGTGAGATGGTATTTCAGGGGGTGTGAGATGGCATTTCAGGGGGTGTGAGATGGCATTTCAGTGGGTGTGAGATGGCATTTCAGTGGGTGTGAGATGGGATTTCAGGGGGTGTGAGATGGCATTTCAGGGGTGTGTAAGATGGCATTTCAGGGGTGTGATGATGGCATTTCAGGGGGTGAGAGATAGGCATTTCATGTGGGTGTGAGACGGCATTTCAGGAGGTGAGAGATGGCATTTCAGTGGGTGTGAGATGGCATTTCAGGGGGTGTGAGATGGCATTTCAGGGGGTGAGAGATGGCATTTCAGTGGGTGTGAGACGGCATTTCAGGAGGTGAGAGATGGCATTTCAGTGGGTGTGAGATGGCATTTCAGGGGGTGTGAGATGGCATTTCAGGGGGTGTGAGATGGCATTTCACTGGGTGAGAGATGGCATTTCAGTGGGTGTGAGGGGCATTCAGGGGGGGTGTGAGATGGTGTTCAGGGGGTGAGAGATGGCATTTCAGGGGGTGGAGATAGCATTTCAGGGGGTGAGAGATGGCATTTCAGTGGTGTGTGAGACGGATTTCAGGAGGTGAGAGAGATGGCATTTCAGTGGGGTGTGAGATGGCATTTCAGGGGGTGTGAGATGGCATTTCAGTGGAGTGTGAGATGTCATTTCAGGGGTGAGAGATGGATTTCAGGGGTGAGAAATGGTATTATCAGGGGGTGAGTGATGGCATTTCAGGGGGGTGTGAGATGGCATTTCAGTGGGTGTGAGACGGCATTCAGGGGGTGTGAGATGGTATTTCAGGGGTGAGTGATGGCTTTCAGGGGTTGTGAGATGGCATTTCAGGGGTGAGTGAGGCATTTCAGGGGGTGTGGATGGCATTTCACGGGTGAGAGATGGCATTTCGGGGGGGTGATTGATGGCATTTCGGGGGTGTGAGATGGCATTTCAGGCGGTGAGAGATGGCATTTCAGGGGGTGATTGATGGATTTCAGGGGTGAGAGATGGCATTTCAGGGGTGAGAGATGGCATTTCATGGGGTGTGAGGTTGTATTTCAGGGGTATGAGGATGGCATTTCAGGGGGTGAGAGATGGTATTTCATTGGGGTGTGAGATTGCATTTCAGGGGGTGAGAGGATTGCATTTCAGGGGGTGGAGATGGCATTTCAGGGATGGAGGAGATGGCATTTCAGGGGGTGAGATGGCATTTCAGGGGGTGTGAGATTGCATTTCAGGGGGTGGTGAGATGCATTTCAGGGGGTGAGAGATGGCATTTCAGGGGTGTGGAGATGGCATTTCAGGGGGGTGGAGATGGCATTTCAGGGGGTGTGAGATGGCATTTCAGGGGGTGAGAGACGTCATTTCAGGGGTGTGAGATGCATTTCAGGGGGGTGAGAGATGGCATTTCAGGGGGTGAGAGATGGCATTTCAGGGGTGGAGAGATGGCATTCAGGGGGTGAGAGATGGCGATTAGGGGGTGAGAGATTGGCATTTCAGGGGGTGAGAGATGGCATCAGGGGGTGAGAGATGGCATTTCAGGGGGTGAGAGATGGCATTCAGGGGGTGAGAGATGGCATTTCAGGGGGTGAGAGATGGCATTCAGGGGGTGAGAGATGGATTCAGGGGGTGAGAGATGGCATTTCAGGGGTGAGAGATGGCATTTCAGGAGGGTGAGAGATGGCATTCAGGGGTGAGAGATGGCATTTCAGGGGGTGCGAGATGGTATTCAGGGGTGAGAGATGGCATTTCAGGGAGAGAGATGGCCTTCAGGAGGTGAGGAGATGGCATTCCAGTGGGTGAGAGATGGCATTTCAGGGGGTGAGAGATGGCATTTCAGGGGTGAGAGATGCATTTCAGGGGATGTGAGAGATGGCATTTCAGGGGTGAGAGATGGCATTTCAGGGGGTGAGAGATGGCATTTCAGGGGGTGAGAGATGGGCATTCAGGTGGTGAGGATGGCATTTCAGGGGGTGATGAGATGGCTTCAGGGGGTGAGAGATGGCATTTCAGGGGGTGAGAGATGGCATTCAGGGGTGTGAGAGAGTGGCATTCAGGGGGTGAGAGATTGGCATTCAGGGGGTGAGAGATGGCATTCAGGGGGGAGAGATGGCTTTTTCAGGGGGTGAGAGATGGCCAATTCAGGGGTGAGAGATGGCATTCAGGGGTGAGAATGGCATTCAGGGGTGAGAGATGGCATTCAGGGGGTGAGAGATGGCATTTTAGGGGTGTGAGGATGGCATTCAGGGGGTGAGAGATGACATTTCAGGGGTGAGAGATGGCATTTCAGGGGGTGAGAGATGGCATTTCAGGGGGTGAGAGATGGCATTTCAGTGGGTGTGAGGCGGCATTTCAGGGGGTGTGAGATGGTGTTTCAGGGGGTGAGATGATGGCATTTCAGGGGGTGAGGATGGCATTTCAGGGGGTGAGAGATGCATTTCAGTGGGTGTGAGACGGCATTTCAGGAGGTGAGAGATGGCATTTCAGTGGGTGTGAGATGGCATTTCAGGGGGTGTGAGATGGCATTTCAGGGAGTGTGAGATGTCATTTCAGGGTGAGAGATGGATTTCAGGGGGTGAGAATGGTATATCAGGGGTGAGTGATGCATTTCAGGGGTGTGAGATGGCATTTCAGTGGGTGTGAGACGGCATTTCAGGGGGTGTGAGATGGTATTTCAGGGGTGAGTGATGGCATTTTCAGGGGTTGTGAGATGGCATTTCAGGGTGTGAGTGATGGCATTTCAGGGGGGTGTGAATGGCATTTCACGGGGTGAGAGATGGCATTTCGGGGGGTGATTGATGGCATTTCAGGGGGTGTGTGATGGCATTTGGGGCGGTGAGAGATGGCATTTAGGGGGTGATTGATGGCATTCAGGGGGTGAGAGATGGCATTTCAGGAGGTGAGAGATGGCATTTCATGGGGTGTGAGGTTGTATTTCAGGGGGTATGAGATGGCATTTCAGGGGGTGAGAGATGGTATTTCATGGGGTGTGAGATTGCATTTCAGGGGGTGAGAGATGGCATTTCAGGGGGTGTGAGATGGCATTTCAGGGGATGAGAGATGGCATTTCAGGGGGTGAGAGATGGCATTTCAGGGGTGTGAGATTGCATTTAGGGGGTGTGAGATTGCATTTCAGGGGGTGAGAGATGGCAATTTCTAGGGGTGTGAGATGGCATTTCTGGGGGTGTGAGATGGCATTTCAGGGGGGTGTGAGATGGCATTTCAGGGGGTGAGGGAGATCATTTCAGGGGGTGTGAGATTGGCATTTCAGGGGGTGAGAGATGGCATTTCAGGGGTGAGAGATGGCATTTCAGGGGTGAGAGATGGCATTCGGGGGTGTGAGAGATGGCATTCAGGGGGGAGAGATGGCATTTCAGGGGGGTGAGAGATGGCATTCAGGGGGTGAGAGTGGCATTTCAGGGGGTGAGAGATGGCATTCAGGGGGGAGAGTGATGGCATTTCAGGGGGTGAGAGATGGCATTCAGGGAGGTGAGAGATGGCATTCAGGGGGTGAGAGATGGCATTTAGTGGGTGAGAGATGGCATTTAGGGGTGAGAGATGGCATTCAGGGGGTGAGAGATGGCATTTCAGGGGGTGCGAGATGGTATTCAGGGGGTGAGAGATGGCATTTCATGGGGAGAGATGGCTTCAGGTGAGAGTGGCATTCAAGGGGTGAGAGATGGCATTTCAGGGGGTGAGAGATGGCATTTCAGGGGTGAGAGATGGCATTTCAGGGGGTGAGAGATGGCATTTCAGGGGTGAGAGATGGCATTCAGGGGGTGAGAGATGGCATTTCAGGGGGTGAGAGATGGCATTCAGGTGGTGAGAGATGGCATTTCAGGGGGTGAGAGATGGCATTCAGGGGGTGAGAGATGCATTTCAGGGGGTGAGAGATGGCATTCAGGGGTGAGAGATGCATTCAGGGGGTGAGAGATGGCATTCAGGGGGTGAGAGATGGCATCAGGGGTGAGAGATGGCATTCAGGGGGTGAGAGATGGCAATCAGGGGGTGAGAGATGGCATTCAGGGGGTGGAGAATGGCATTTCAGGGGGTGAGAGATGGCATTCAGGGGGTGAGAGATGGGCATTTTCAGGGGGTGAGAGATGGCATTTCAGGGGGTGAGAGATGACATTTCAGGGGTGAGAGATGGCATTCAGGGGGTGAGAGATGGCATTTCAGGGGGTGAGAGATGGCATTCAGGAGGTGAGAGATGGCATTTCAGGGGGTGAGAGATGGCATTCAGGGGTGAGAGAATGGCATTCAGGGGGTGAGAGATGGCATTTAGGGGGTGAGAGGATGGCATTCAGGGGGTGAGAGATGGCATTCAGGGGGTGTGAAGAGAGATGGCATTCAGGGGGTGAGGAGATGGCATTTCATGGAGGTGAGAGATGGCATTCAGGGGGTGAGAGATGGCATTCAGGGGGTGAGAGATGGCTTCAGGGGGTGAGAGATGGCATTCACGGGGGTGAGAGATGGCATTCAGGGGGTGAGAGATGGCATTCAGGGGGTGAGAGATGGCATTCAGGGGTGAGAGATGGCATTCAGGGGGTGAGAGATGCATTCAGGGGGTGAGAGATGGCATTCCAGGGGGTGAGAGATGGCATTCAGGGGGTGAAAGTGAAGTGGCATTCAGGGGGTGAGAGATGGCATTCAGGGGGTGAGAGATGGCATTCAGGGGTGAGAGATGGCATTCAGGGGTGTGAGAGATGGCATTCAGGGGTGTGAGAGATGGCATTCAGGGGGTGAGAGATGGCATTCAGGGGGTGGAGAGATGGCATTCAGGGGTGAGAGATGGCATTCAGGGGGTGAGAGATGGCATTTCAGGGGGTGAGAGATGGCATTCAGGGGGTGAGAGATGGCATTCAGGGGGTGAGAGATGGCATTTTCAGGGGGTGGAGAGGGGCATTCAGGGGGGTTGAGAGATGGCATTAGGGGGTGAGAGATGGCATTCAGGGGGTTGAGAGATGGCATTCAGGGGTGAGAGATGGCATCCAGGGGGTGAGAGATGGATCAGGGGGTGAGAGATGGCATTCAGGGGGTGAGAGATGGCATTCAGGGGGTGAGAGATGGCATTCAGGGGGTGAGAGATGGCATTCAGGGGTGAGAGATGTCTTCAGGGGGTTGAGAGATGGCATTCAGGGGGTGAGAGATGGCATTCAGGGGGTGAGAGATGGCATTCAGGGGGTGAGAGATGGCATTCAGGGGGGTGAGAGATGGCATCAGAGGGTGAGAGATGGCTTCAGGGGTGAGAGATGGCATTCAGGGGTGAGAGATGGCATTCAGGGGGTGAGAGATGGCATTCAGGAGGTGAGAGATGGCATTCAGGGGGTGAGAGATGGCATTCAGGGGGTGAGAGATGGCATTCAGGGGGTGAGAGATGGCATTCAGGGGGTGAGAGATGGCACTTCAGGGGGTGAGAGATGGCTTTCAGGGGGTGAGAGATGGCATTCAGGGGGTGAGAGATGGCATTCAGGGGGTGAGAGATGACATTCAGGGGTTGGAGAGATGGCATTCAGGGGGTGAGAGATGGCATTCAGGGGGTGAGAGATGACATTCAGGGGGTGAGAGATGGCTTCAGGGGGTGAAAGTGGCATTCAGGGGGTGAAAGATGGCATTCAGGGGGTGAAAGATGGCATTCATGGGGTGAGAGATGGCATTTCAGGGGGTGAGGATGGCTTCAGGGGGTGAGAGATGGCATTCAGGGGGTGAGAGATGACATTCAGGGGGTGAGAGATGGCATTCAGGGGTGAAGAGAATGGCATTTCAGGGGGTGAGAGATGGCATTCAGGAGGTGAGAGATGGGCATTTCAGGGGGTGAGAGATGGCATTCAGGGGGTGAGAGATGGCATTCAGGGGGTGAGAGATGGCATTCAGGGGGTGAGAGATGGCATTCAGGGGGTGAGAGATGGCATTCAGGGGGTGAGAGATGGCATTCAGGGGGTGAGAGATGGCATTCAGGGGGTGAGAGGATGGCATTCAGGGGGTGAGAGAGATGGCATTCAGGGGGTGAGAGATGGCATTCAGGGGGTGAGAGATGGCATTCAGGGGGTGAGAGATGGCATTCAGGGGGTGAGAGTGGCATTCAGGGGGTGAGAGATGCATTCAGGGGGTGAGAGATGGCATTCAGGGGTGAGAGAGATGGCATTTCAGGGGGTGAGAGATGGCATTCAGGAGGTGAGAGATGGCATTTCAGGGGGTTGAGAGATGGCATTCAGGGGTGAGAGATGGCATTCAGGGGGTGGAGAGATGGCATTCAGGGGGTGAGAGATGGCATTTCAGGGGTGGAGAGATGGCATTCAGGGGGTGAGAGATGGCATTCAGGGGGTGAGAGATGGCATTCAGGGGGTGAGAGATGGCATTCAGGGGGTGAGAGATGGCATTCAGGGGGTGAGAGATGGCATTCAGGGGGTGAGAGATGGCATTCAGGGGGTGAGAGATGGCATTCAGGGGGTGGAGAGATGACATTCAGGGGGTGAGAGATGGCATTCAGGGGGTGAGAGATGGCATTCAGGGGGTGAGAGATGGCATTCAGGGGGTGAGAGATGGCATTCAGGGGGTGAGAGATGACATTCAGGGGGTGGAGAGATGGCATTCAGGGGGTGAGAGATGGCATTCAGGGGGTGAGAGATGACATTCAGGGGGTGTGACAAAGAGTGCTAATGGATAGCACAGTTCTGTTTATTTTTACAAAAAGGTTTTTAAACTACTCAGTTTATATTTACATTTTATGCACTGAATTAAAAGTTTATTTTCTTTAGTTCAGTTTATTCAGCCTCAGTACTGTGTGTGGCTCAGTTGTTTATTCTAAATTAAAAATTTGATTTCTTCATCTTCAAATGTGTTATTACTTTTGTACGGAGTGCAACATTTATAATAATAATGATAATAATAATAATAATAATAATAATAATAATAATAATAATAATAATAATATCAATAATAATATCTTTATTACCATAAGACATGTACAAAATATACAGGCCTAACTGACAATAATGACGAATATTGTATAGAAAACCCCTTGTTATGCAGAGTATTTAGGTCAGTTTTGTCTCAGGATGCGACCCATACTAGTCGACTAATTTCCCAGGTACCTATTTTACTGATGGGTGAACAGGGACAGCAGGTGTCTTATGGAAACACGTCCTCATGTTTTTCAGCCGTATCGAGGTATCGATCCCCGAACCTCAGTGTGTGTGAGCTGAGTGCGCTAGAGTTCGAGTTACAGGCATAGAAAAGGTTGGGAACCTCTGCACTACTAAATTTTATTGAAAACGTTTTGAACCTGAGGCCTTAATCACTCCAGATGAGACAGGATACAAAAAAAATAGTGGATAGTGGAGCAATGTGGCAGATGTTGCAAGTGTATGAAGTAAGTGTTAGGTTACTACAAGCACTTAAGAGTTTAACGAGGACCAAGGTCATAGGTCCGAAACATTTTCCTGTCGTTATCACATATCATTTTTGACCGGAATTTCACTGTAACTACAATACATAACCTTCCATTAACTCAAGGAGACAATTCACTATCTGGTTGATTGACTTCTGAAGAACGTACGGAGGATTTACGATAATCTCTTAAATCCAGAGAAGGGTTTAACCTAAAACTTTACTGGAATATGCTGTTCACTTTGTCGAAAGAACGTAAGCAATTTCGGAACGTTCTACCTTTTCCTGTTACGAAACTGTGGGAATATATGGAACATCGCCGTCACTGTGGGAAAACAGAAAGAAATATCTGGCATTCTGAATTTAAAATACATTGAGAAATATGACCCGTATGGGATTACCGCTTGTTCTTTATGAAGATGATGATGATGATGATGATGATGATGATGATGATGATGATGATGATGATGATGATGATAATAATAATAATAACAGTAATAGTAATAGTAATAATAACCATACTAATATTACTTCTGCTACTACTACTACTTATAATGATAAAAACAATCATAATAATAATATCAATAATAATAATAATTAGAAGTAGTAGCGGTAGTAATAATAATAATAGTAGAGTAGTAGCAGTAGTAGTAGACTAATAGTAGTAGTAGTAGTAGTAGCAGTAGATGTTAGAAGTAGAAGTAATATCAGCAGTAGTAGAGTAGTAGTAGTAGAGTAGTAGTACCAGTAGTAGTAATAGTAGTAATAGTAGTAGTAGTAGTAGTAGTAGTATAGTAGTAGCAAAATAGTAGTAATAGTAAAATAATTATAATAGTGTCACTAGTGTGAACAAATCAGTGCAACTAGGCTCAATTCAGGTTTAATAAATGGAGAAATCCCAGTTTCACTAGGCCTACCCCCGCTCTTGTCATTTATAAAAACTGACAACCCCGAGGTACAAATTCTCCCGGCCAAAAAAAAAAAAAAATAGTTATATTTCTGTTTCCAATGGAAGGAAAAAAAGTAGAAAAAATAAAAGCTGGACTAAAAATCAAGGACTCACGGATGTTGTCAGTGTAAATTGCTGGAAAAATTGGGGTGTTTTTTGTATCCTTGCATAGATCTGAGAAACAAAAGGCAGTCCAGGTCTCGCTAACACAGCTTCGTTAGTTTTCGTTAATCACTGTAGGTGTTTTGCCCGTCAGGAGGCAGGAAAGTGTCTGATAAACGAGACACTTGTGCAGGATTTTGGCGTATTTTTATTCCGGAAACGTTTCGCTAACCAGTGGCTTTTTCAGTCCAACGTTCCGCCAGTGGCTGGTGAAACGTTTCCAGAATAAACCCCATATGTTGCACAAGTGGGTTTCTCAAGTCACTTAATCAAAGAAAAGTGGTTCCCGACGCGAGTCCATGTTCAGTTATCGAAGTCGACTACGGTCGAAGTGGTGTAGGGGATATCAAGAATTAGTCGTAGACCTTACCGGGTCTACGACTCTACGTACTCATAGTCACGTATTCACTTAATGTATGTATCACGCAAGATATGTATTGCATAAGGTGCGTATTACACAGGGTATGTCACAAGGTACGTATAACACAAAGTATCACACAAGGTATGTATCACAAAATGTACGTATTCCACAAGACATTTGTCACACAAAGTATGGATCATACAATGTATCACACAAGTTATGTATTCAACAAGACATGTATCATACAAAGTATGTATCACACAAAGTATGTATCACAAGGTATATTATGCCCACATGATGTTTAAAACAGACCCATTTACCACTTTATGAAACTGTTAATAAGATACATTTTGCTCACCAAGAGGTTCATCAGTCCAGTCAATGTTTTGTTCACCAGGAGTTTTATAAATCCACTGCTTCTCTCGCCAAATGAAAGCTTTTAGCGTTACACGCGTCTGTCATTCGTATAGGTCTTAGACAGGGGTGTGTAATGTCACCGTGGTTCATCGCAAGCCAGTGCACAGTGGCAAGAACATTCACTACTTTTCTCACCATGCTCTCTCTGTAAAAAAACGTGCTCTTGTTTCTCTCTTTCTCCATGCCCTCCGCATTTGGGATCCTCGGTTTCTTGACTCAGAAATTTCCACTGTTTGTAGTTCGTTCTCTAGCTACCCTACCAATTTCATAAACTCTGCCTACTCACACGATAAACAGACTTTCTTCTTCCCTAAACTCTCTTCTGTGAAATCTCTTAACCTTTAAAGAATGAAAAGGCACAATACTCTAAGCTCCTCTCTCCTGTGTGTGGGTTATTTGTGAATTACTCTTATCCTTTCCTTCCCCATATTTTCAGTCTCATAAATCTTTACAACATTCTCCGTTCTTTAGACATCAAACTTACTTTTCGCCAAGCTAATATTCTGCGTAGTAATCTTGTTCGTACCTCTCATCCAGCCACTGACACTTCCGGAGTCTACTCCATTTCTTGTTTTTCCCTTCAGTATTTTAAAGAAACTGCCGCTCACTTTATGACAGAATTAAAGAGCACAAAAGAAGTGTGAGACTTGCCGAAACTAACAATGGTCTTTTCTGTCATGTTAAAGATCACAGTCATCCTAGTAACTGGTCCTCTGCCAAAGCTGTCCACCCTTCTTGCCTTCACAGACACCATCTTGTTGAAGCGTCCCTTATATACAACATTCCTAATATAAATCCTAGTCCTGGTTTTGTCTCTGTAGATGCCTTCCAGTCTCACTACATTATCAATTGCCCCATACTTCATAACACTCGTGACTTAACCTGATCTTCATCTCTTTCTCTACCTGCCTCTTCACTTTTCCTAAATTTTCATTTCCTTTCGTGTCTTCTGCCTAGGTGGGTTTTGTCCTGCAGGGATTTTTTCCTATCCCTGTGAGCCATTAGCTATCCTTCAGTGCTCCTCTGTTCTTTTGTTTATTAGACTACTTCCACTATTATTACTCCTACTGCTGCTACTTTTTTGCTAACACTCCACTTTCTGTCCCTTTTAACACTACCAATACTACCTTCTTATTGTCAACTCTATCATTATTGTACTTCTTTTACTACTACTACTACTATTCTACTGCTACTACTTCTACTACTAACTACCACTACTATTAGAATATTACTGCTCCCTCCTCCCGTTCCTCGCCCTCTCTCGTATATATTCTGGCTCCCTTCCCTTTGCACTTCTGTGTGTAACTAGTTAATAGTCAAGGTCGGATTGAAACGTCGTTATAAGTTTGTCTCCTAAGTGCAGGTTATTTGCGCGTTGTTCCAGTCACGGTACTGTGCCTTTTTCATTTTTTCTTGATAGAAGTCATGCATTCAGAGTTACGTCACGAGATTGTAGAGCTGATTAAAAAGCAGCTTTATATTGCTTAAAAGTCTCGACAACTCATTTATGATAACTCGGGTAATTTAAACAAACTTTGAGATTCGCTTCTCATATCTTGGAAGATGCTGAGAGGCTGGGGAGGAGGTGGACAGGTGTCCCTGCTCTGAGTGAAGAAAGTTCCTTGTCTTAGGGAGGAAAGTTCAAGCAACCCCATTAGAGATTCATTCAAGAACACACACTTTAGAAGTTGGTTTCTCGTGGCTAATGATCCATACAGTGGCGAAAAAAAGTAGATCTTACCAGACAACACTGAATATTATAATGAATACCTCTGGGGTTGATGGCTCAGTGTTTCTTGTTCAGGGATAATATTCTGGTACCTCGGGTTCGAATGCATGACTTCCACAGCTCTGGCACTTTCTGAAGTATAGCTCTCACGGTTTGGCACCTCCTGAAGAATGACTCTCATAGTTCTGGCATCAGTGGGAAGACAAGTTTCTCGCTAACAAGCAGACACACTAAGTTATATACATTCCTGCCTCTGCACAACAACATACTGTGATAAAACGAATTTACTTTTCTTTTCATGCAGCTCAGAAGGTGATGGACATCATTAGTGAGGCAGCAGCAGCAGCAGCAGTAATAGTATCAAAAGCAGCACCAGTGACAGAAGCAGCAGTACCAGGAGCAGTAGTAATAGCAGCAGCAGAATAAACAACAACAACAGCATCAGCACCACGCAAACCATCCATCATTGTTGCGTGTTGGATAATCTCTTAACAGGTTCTACCAACCTCCATAGTGTCCACGATTTTCACTCTCAGAGTGACATGACCTACACTTGCCGTGACCACATCACCCCTTGTTGAGCATCTTTACCACTATGCTGACGATACTCTAAGTATGATCCAGCCTCCTAGCCTGGTGACTGATTCACTCTTCTTGAATGGCGATTGTTCTACCTTCCCAACACCTTATCTGTATGATCATCAGTGCATGATCCATCCTCTCTGCACGGTGTCATTCTTTTTCGTGGCACGTTATTAATTTAAATTATCCTCAATGCTGGATCAGTAAGCCATCCTATGTGCATGATCCGTTCTCCCTGCATTATCCATCCTTCCTGCATGATGACAGGACATGTAGGAGAATTCATCCCCTACGCATGTTGGAGACAGAACAGGCATCTTGGAAAGATGCGTGTTCTATCTCCTACATGCGAAGAGGATGAATTGCGTGTATGGAGACGGAGCAACACAGTGATAGGACGCTGTTCTGGTAACTGTAACATCGGTAATTCGAAGTTCTTTGCTGAGAGGTGGAGGAGACAAGGTGAATGATTATTTTAACTTGCAGTGTAACGAAAATAGGAAAAGTAGAAAGGAGGGAGAACATATGAAAAGATAGGGAGAGTAAGGGAGACAACATAGCATATATCACTGAGGAGAGGTCGATGTTCTTAATGCTATATGAAATCGTATATTCTCAAGGTATTCACCCCAACTTAGGAGATAACGAGAAGACAGCAACTGCACAACAAGACAGACAGCCTTCATTGACTTTTCCTAGACACACATTTAAACATCTTTTCATAATTCGAATTCAAGAAATCTGGCAGACTCAACAAATAAAGCTATGGCTCACAGACAGCTCCAACTTCACCCTGTACTCAGTAAATAAAATAAATATTAGAGTAAATAAAACGTCTTTTAAATCCCATTATAATAAAAATAACATGTATCTCAAAACGCTTTTTATAATGATTACTTTTGTAAGATCATATTGAAATAATAGCAAAGGAAAGAAAGTTTTAGAGTGAGCTGAGACGTCAACTCTCAGCTTCTTAAGAATATTAAGCACTATTCCTCAAAGTCCGGGGGGGCTTTGATTTAGATTACTTGCTATGATTAAGATCAAGCGCTGTATAATCCTCCGGGTTTGAGCTTCCCCCTTGATTATAATAATAATCAAGCACTATTATTCTTAACGATCTTGAATCATGAATATTCAAGCCGTAAAGGAGATCAGTTTTTTTTTTTATCAAGAAATTATCTTCTAAAAATAATTTCTTCTACAACTCTTAAAAAAAGAACAAACCTTTTAGGTAAGGCAAGATTACTTAAGTAGAAGACATACATACCATGGACACTGTTCACTGTCTTTTGCACTCTGCCGGATGGACAAAATTACGGATTAAGGAAAATAGTACCACAGAGAACAAGTGTATATGACAGTTTTATAGGAAAGGTGAATCATTAAATTTATTCTTACTACTAATACTACTGCTACTATTACTACTGTTACTGCTACCATCACTACTACTACTATTATTTCTACTACTACTACATACAGCTACTACTTCTAATACTACTACTATTACTACTAATACTACTACTATTAAATTACTACTGCTATTACTAATATTGCTACTGCTACTACTACTACTTCTAATACTACTATTATTACTTCTAATACTACTACTATTACAGCTACTACTACTATTACTACTACTACTTCTATTACTACTACTACTTCTACTATTACTGCTACTACTTCTACTATTACTACTACTACTACTACTACTACTACTACTACTATTGCTACCAGTATTACTAACACTACACTGAGCATGTGATAATTTACAGAACATAAACAGAGGCAGTCCTTATTATAAGTCTATTCATGTTTGTCCCTGATGCTACTTATTTTTTCGTAATTTAAAATGTTATATTGAAAGGAAATATTAATATTCTCATAAAAAGCTGAACAATTTACCAATGTCGTGGTAGGAAACCGAATAAAAAATACTTATATAACACTTCTTAATAGTTTTTTTTATTATTATCGTTTGTGACACTGGAAAAAAAATATCTCAATATTTGTGTTATATTTTCTCCTACGTTTTTAATATTGGCATTTATTAATGATTATTTTTTTTTGTACGTCGATGAATTCCTTGTCTTCTAGTATATATAGACAACAAAAATACCTTGGAAGCTAGAGTTAGGTTTATTCAAAGCCTTTTATATATTTAGTGCAGTCGCTGTTCTCTGCGTTATTCAATTTATGTTCATCTCTTATTTAATTCGAGGATAATTCGGTCGAATAAACATTCGAGTGTTTTATAATAAATTTCTAGCATTGGAGTATGTAGAAGAAAAAAAGATATTGTTTTCTGTACCTGAGTCTCTGTTAATAATTAATCTCTCCAGGGCTCTGCCACAATCTTTACTCACATTTATTTACATGTAAATTAGGGCTACAAGTCTATGAACCGCGGTTCTGGTTGTCTAAAATCCGGTTCTTGAGCGGCAGAGAAGAGAAGAAATGGAGGTAGGGATGGAAAAATGAGAGAGGCAAAGAGGGGAAACAAGAGGGGGAGGAAAGATAGAGGGGAAGTGAGGGAAGGTGAAGGGAAAGGGATGAAAGGAGGGAGAGGTAGAAAGAGAGGGAGTGAAGGAGAGATGGTAGACAAGGGGGTAAAGGAGAAGAGGGAGGACAAGGGAATAGGAGAAGAAGAGGACAAGGCGCAAAGAGAGTAAGAAGGAAAAGAGGCAAGAGAGATTGACAGAGTGAAGGGTTAGAGGAGGGTTAGTGAAAAGAGGGAGAGAGAAGGACAGAGAAAAGGAGAGAGGAAGGGAGGGAAGTAGAGAGAATCAAAAAAGAGAATAGTAACCTTATCACACACATACACACACACACACACACACACACACACACACACACACACACACACACACACACACACACACACACACACACACACACAGTATAAAAAAATTTCAATGAAATAAACTAATCAATTAAATTTATTTACCTCTGAATTAAAAAAAATACAGGGATGCATGAATAACAAATTTTATTTAATATTTTATCAAAAAAATTTTTTTGAGTGAAAATATCTCTCTTGAGAACATGACTAAGGCGACTCTCACTCTCATCTATTTTTCTCACTTTCATCCCAGCTCATTGCACGATAATGATCTTTTATCTATCGAATCTATCAACACAAAATAATGATAGTTTTCCATAAAATGGAGAACAAAAGGAGCCATCACATATCAAAATAAGAGAATATGAATTATTTTTTTTTAATTATTTACTGCGCTTTCTGGTACAAGATAATTTTGTCACGTTAATGTCAACGATACATCTCGAGCGTCAACATTTCTTGTCTTTTTTTGTCAATGAATTTTCCTGCCTAACTAAAAGGCTCTCTGTCGTGATAATATTCTGAGTTAGGCCATAGTTCTCCGCCCTTTATCTGGTGTTAGATCCTAGCTCTCCACCCCCCTCGGTGTTAGATCCTAGCTCTCCACCCCCTCGGTGTTAGATCCTAGCTCTCTACCCCCTCAGTGTTTAATACTAGCTTAAAGTTCATAATATTCAAATTCTAGAAGATCTTTCAGTCTGTTGTTCTCATTGTTGTAACTGGTGTTTTGATTTTGATTTTTGCTGTTGCTACTGCTGCAGCGACAGCTGCTGCTGTTGATCTCACTGTTGCTGCTCTTCGCTTAAGAGCTAAGTAATGTTTTTCCTCACAGACCTCACTCGCACCCAATTTAAGGACGTTTTCCTTGCCAGCCCAAGATATATTAAGTTACTCAGTTTCGCCAGTGTGCCAGCATCCTCCCTCAGGGAGGGAGAGAGAGAGAGCATCTTCCTGCTAAGGAAGGGAGGAAACATCATTCACCATTTACTTATCTTTCTAAGACAGGAATCGAGGGATGAGCGCCGTCATGATGCAATGAGTGTCTGGTGGGGGGAATTGGATGGTCTAGGAGGCTTTTGGTGTAGAGGTGGTGTTGCTCGCTGTGTTCTTACATTATGGTGAGGGGGAATGTGTCGTGAGGGTAAGGTATCATTAGGTGTCATGTTGTACAGGTGTCATGTTGTAGAGGTGCCGTGTTGTAGAGGTGTCGTGTTGTAGAGGAGTCATGTTGTAGAGTTGTCTTTCTGTAGAGGTGTCATGAGGGAGAGATGTCAAGAGAGAGGACAATATTATATTTCCACTCACATTACAAAATAGCATGATAAACCCAAATTTCCAAGGGCTTATTTTGAGCAAATATTGTAGTTAAACAAGATTTTGAAAAGAGATTAAGTTGAGTAATAGAAAGCTCTCAAACATTTCCCGTAAACAACACCGGCAAGTTGATGATTTAAACATGTGAAACACCTGGGTATTTTTATTTTGAAGACATTTCGCCTACTAGTGGCTCCATCAGTTCATTACAGAGTTTATTAACTGGAGAGAGTAGATGATGAGGTAATCGGTCCCTCAGCCTCTATAGATGCTGCTGACACCGAGGAGATAAGGTAATCAATCCCCTGATCCTTGAAGGTGCTAGCAATGAAGAGATGAGGTAATCAGTCCCCTCAGCCTTGAGGTGCTGGCTCTGGAGAGTAGATGAGGTAATCAGTCCCTCAGCCTTGAGGAAAGTGTTTATTATCTTAACCATAGACAGGGAGATGGACGTTAATGTATGTGAGGTCAGATGAGGTGCAGTAGTTGAAGGCTTCGTCACCAGTGGGTGGGGCCCACTAATGGAAGTAGATCAGACCCAAGAGCAATCATACATGGACCTGGGTGTAGGAAATGGCACATTGCAGACAAGTACAAAGATAAAAACACAAACAATATATTTGTTTTCATAGACATTGTCTTCGAGTGTTAAAGACCCCCTGTTCCGTACTGTAGGAATACCACAGATATTACAGCATCCCCGGGGCCAGCGTAGCATCCCTGGCACTTTATTGTAACACTGACTTGATCACGGGTAAGTGCCGACTCCTGGGTGTCCCTTCAACGATGTGTGGCTGTTCTTATTTAATGGCTGTTAATCATTGTTATAGTCTTGGAAGCACGTAAACAAATAAGGGTCACACTGCGCCTACGAAATGGGAGGTAATCAGGCCTGATCTATGGGAGAGTGCAGCTCCAATTCTTTGGATCAGGAGCCCTTCACCGTCTCTATGGATCTAAAATTGTAAATTTTTAATTTTTATGGTACTGGAGAAGATAGGTACACACATACACACACACACACACACACACACACACACACAATATATAATCAAGGTTTAATGTACTATTAACTCTGATTTAAAAAAAATAATAAACCATACACACACAAACAACTCGATACATACTATCCTTGGAGGTGCCGCTGCATGGTACTATTAAAACCTACCGCTTGCTTAGAAAAAGCTTAAAATCTGTACTGATCTATGTCTCAAGGCTCAACGAGTTTTGGCCGAAAATTAATATTCGAGTTGTTTTGGGAAAAAATATCGAAATATTTTATCTTATACAATCTGCTCTAGCTCATATCTCTCATCTTGCGCATTAACCGAAACACTGAGTTACTCGGTTCAGTTTTTAAAAAGAATGAAGTTACAGTAAAGTTGTTGATAAATCACATTGTGAACATATTCTCAGTTAATCAGTTCGAAGAACACTAGGATAATTTCATAAAATGTGTTCTTGTAGAAGAACAAATTGAAAAGAAGCCGAACAAGTTTCGATTCTTTTGACAATTTGGTCACAACTGGAGAGAACAATAGGTCAGTCCGTTTAGTAATGTAATTGTACATAATTAATCGAAACATTGTTCGGCTTCATTTCCAATTTGTTCTTCCTACAAGAACACATTTTATGAAATTATCCTAATATTCTTCCGCAAGATGATTAACTAAATTATTTGTTCACAGTGAGTTTAAAATCCCCGAGTGTAGAAACATAAAAAAAATATGGTCATCACGTCGAATGAATGGAGGTGTAATGCTACGCTGTCTCTGCCTGACTGATGATGAGAGAAATAGTTTGTTGTTGAAGTCGTTCGTCCGGTGTGTCATGTAGCAAGAAATATTGATGACTCGTTAAAGAGAACCCACTAACAATGCACAACCAGCATGATCAATACTTCCTTTCACTCTTCAACGTTGGTAAATTAGAGAACACAATGAGGGCGCCCCGAGGACCTGAGCCTGGCATACTCCACCCCAGAAACCCGTTTGTCCTCTGTGTGTTCACCTGGGGTAGCACCTGAGGACGTGTGTAGCCACCTGAAAAGCGGGTTTGCAGGGGAGAGGAGTGAGGAGTAAGGGGGTTAAGACACAGGAGGGCCCTAGCTCCATAAGTCCCTTCTAACGTAACGCACTCTTTCCCTCCAGCCCGACAACAGCAACATCAGCAACCCGGTAACTCCGCCTCTCCACCACCAGCCTCCGCCTACCTCATCCAATTCCTCTAGCAGACACTCATTGTGCCCTTACAGCGTTTATCCCTCGATTCTTGTCTTAAGAAGGTAAGTAAATGGTGAAAGATGCCGGATCCTTCCTCAATGAGGACGATGCTTCGTCGTTGAGGGTCATACTTTTTTACCTAAGGGAGGTGATGAAGAGACTCTGAGGGAGAATATGTTGTCTTCCTGAGTCAGGGTGATGCCCTCTTCCTGAAGGAGGATTATGCTGCCTCCCTGGGAGAAGATGATGCTGTCTTTCTTAGGGAGGATGATTAACTGTTCCCTAGAGGGAGGATAATTATATATCTCTGAGGAAGGAGGACACTGTCTCCCTGAAGGAAGAACATGATGCGCTGGGAAGGTGAGCTGCTTCGTATATTTTAAGATGGCAAGAAAATACGCCCTTAAAATAGGTGCGAGTGAAGGAGGAGTGTGGAATAAACATTGCTTGGCTCTGGAGAGGAGCAAGAGAAGCAACAGCAGCAACAGCCGTAACAACAGCACGAGTAGGAACTACAATAGCAGCAGAAACAGCAGCAGCAGCGGCAACAGAAAGAACAGGAGCAGTAGCAACAAAAGTGACAGCAAGACCAGGAGCAGCAGCAATAACAAGACCAGGGTCTTGGAGACTCAGTGTATTGTGATGCTGAGGTAAGTATTGATTCCTGATACAACATGCTTAACTGATAGGCCAGGTGGAGAGCTAGGACCTAACACCGAGGACAAGGAGAGCTAGGATCTAAAATAATATAATATAATATAATATATATATATATATAATATATATATATATATATATATATTATATATATATATATAATATATATATATATATATATAATAAATATATTATATATATATAATATAATTTAAACAAGGCCGTCTCCCACCGAGGCAGGGTGACCCAAAAAGAAAGAAAATCCTCAAAAAGAAAAAACTTTCATCATCATTCAACACTTTCACCTCACTCACACATAATCACTGTTTTTGCAGATGTGCTCCGAACACAACAGTTTAGAAGCATATACGTATAAAGATACACAACATATCCATCCAAACTGCTAATATCCCGAACCCCTCCTTTAGAGTGCAGGCATTGTACTTCCCATTTCCAGGACTCAAGTCCGGCTATATAAAAATACCCGGTTTCCCTGAATCCCTTCACTAAATATTACCCTCCTCACACTCCAACAGATCGTCAGGTCCCAAATACCATTCGTCTCCATTCACTCCTATCGAACACGCTCATGCACGCCTACTGGAAGTCCAAACCCCTCGCCCACAAAACCTCCCTTACCCCTTCCTTCCAACCTTCTCGAGGACGACCCCTACTCAGCCTTCCTTCCCCTACAGATTTATGCGCTCTCCATGTCATTCTACTTTGATCCATTCTCTCTAAATGACCAAACCACC
Source organism: Cherax quadricarinatus (assembly GCF_026875155.1). Classification (NCBI taxonomy): domain Eukaryota; kingdom Metazoa; phylum Arthropoda; class Malacostraca; order Decapoda; family Parastacidae; genus Cherax; species Cherax quadricarinatus. Next base: position 62,350,841 of record NC_069413.1, read on the forward strand.
TCAACAACCCCTCTTCAGCCCTCTGACTAATACTTTTATTTACTCCACACCTTCTCCTAATTTCCACACTCCGAATTTTCTGCATAATATTTACTCCACACATTGCCCTTAGACAGGACATCTCCACTGCCTCCAACTGCCTCCTCGCTGCTGCATTCACAACCCAAGCTTCACACCCATACAAGAGTGTTGGTACTACTATACTTTCATACATTCCCTTATTTGCCTCCATAGATAACGTTTTTTTGCCTCCACATATACCTCAACGCACCACTCACCTTTTTTCCTTCATCAATTCTATGATTACCTCATCCTTCATTAATCCATCCGCAGACACGTCATCTCCCAAGTATCTGAAAACATTCACTTCTTCCATACTCCTCTTCCCCAGTTTGATATCCAATTTTTCTTTATCTAAATCATTTGATACCCTCATCACCTTACTCGTTTCTATGTTCATTTTTAACTTTCTACCTTTACACACATTCTCAAACTCATCCACTAGCCTTTGCAATTTTTCTTTAGAATCTCCCATAAGAACAGTATCATCATCAAAAAGCAACTGTGTCAATTCCCATTTTGTATTTGATTCCCCATAATTTAATTCCACCCCTCTCTCGAACACTCTAGCATTTATTTCTTTTACAACCCCATCTATAAATATATTAAACAACCATGGTGACATTACACATCCCTGTCTAAGACCTACTTTTACCGGGAAGTAGTCCCCTCTCTTGTACACACCCTAACCTGTGCCTCACTATCCTCATAAAAACTCTTTACAGCATTAAGTAACTTACTACCTATTCCATATACTTGCAACATCTACCACATTACTCCCCTATCCACTCTATCATATGCCTTTTCTAAATCCATAAATGCAATAAAAACTTCCCTACCTTTATCTAAAAACTGTTCACATATATGCTTCAATGTAAACACTTGATCTACACATCCCCTACCCACTCTGAAACCTCCTTGCTCATCCACAATCCTACATTCTGTCTTACCTCTAATTCTTTCAATTATAACCCTACTGTACACTTTTCCTGGTATACTCAGTAAACTTATTCCTCTTTAATTTTTACAATCTCTTTTGTCCCCCTTCCCTTTATATAAAGGGACTATACATGCTCTCTGCCAATCCCTAGGTACCTTCCCCTGTTTCATACATTTATTAAACAAAAATACCAACCACTCCAACACTATATCTCCCCTCTGCTTTTAACATTTCTGTCATGATCCCGTCAGTTCCAGCTGCTTTACCCCCTTTCATTCTACGTATTGCCTCACGCACCTCCCCCACACTCACATCCTGTTCTTCTTCACTCCTAAAAGATGGTATACCTCCCTGGCCAGTGCATGAATTTGCCGCTTCCCTTTCTTCGTCGACATTAAAAAGTTCCTCAAAATATTTTCGACATCTACCCAAAACCTCCATCTCCCCATCTACTAACTCCCCTACTCTGTTTTTAACTGACAAATCCATTCGTTCTCTAGGCTTTCTTAACTTGTTTAACTCACTCCAAATTTTTTTCTTATTTTCATTAAAATTTCTTGACAGTGCTTCTCCCACTCTATCATCTGCTCTCCTTTTGCACTCTCTCACCACTCTCTTCACCTTTCTCTTATTCTCCATATACTCTACTCTTCTTATAACATTTCTGCTTTGTTAAAACCTCTCTTAAGCTAACTTCTTCTCTTTTATCAAACACTTTACTTCATCATTCCACCAATCACTCCTCTTTCCTCCTGCACCCACCCTCCTATAACCACAAACCTCTGCCCCACATTCTAATACTGCATTTTTAAAACTATTCCAACCCTATTCAACCCCCCCCCCACTACTCATACTTGCACCAGTCCACCTTTCTGCCAATAGTTGCTTATATCTCATCCGAACTTTCTCCTCCCTTAGTTTATACACTTGCACCTCCTTCTTGCTTATTGTTGTCATTTTTCTCTTTTCACATCTACCTCTTACTCTAACTGTAGCTACAACTAAATATATATATATATATATATATATATATATTATATATATATATATATATATATATATATATATATATATATATATATATATATATATATATTAGATAGTCAGTCTCAAATTGCATTTTAAAACTAACGTGAAAAAATAATCTTGTATTTGGTGGCATCGGTGAACGGAAAAATATCTAAACTTTTTTATTTTCAGTTTTCACTACTGATGATTAAATCATTTTCCATCTTAAGGAAAAAGTATCATGAGTTTGTATTGGTTTGTATCGTTATTGTGTATGACACTGTCATGATAGTAAGGATGCTGGAGAGTGATGATAGTAAGGATGCTGGAGAATGGTGATAGGATGCTGGAGGATGGTGATAGTAAGCATACTGGAGGATACTGATAGGATGCTGGAGGATGGTGATAGGATGCTGGAGGATGGTGATAGTAAGGATGCTGGAGGATGGTGATAGTAAGCATGCTGGAGGATGTTGATAGGAGGCTGGAGGATGGTGATAGGATGCTAGAGGATGATGATAGTAAGGATGCTGGAGGATGATGATAGAATGCTGGAGGATGGTGATAGGATGCTGGAGGATGGTGATAGTAAGGATGCTGGAGGATGGTGATAGTGAGGATGCTGGAGGATGGTGATAGTAAGTATGCTGGAGGATGGTGATAGTAAGAATACTGGGGGATGGTTATAGTAAGCATGCTGGACGATGGTGATAGTAAGCATGCTGGAGGATGGTGAAAGTAAGGATGCTGGAGGATGGTGATAGTAAGTATGCTGGAGGATGGTGAAAGTAAAGATGCTGGAGGATGGTGATAGTAAGTATGCTGGAGGATGGTGATAGTAAGGATACTGGGGGATGGTTATAGTAAGCATGCTGGAGGATGGTGATAGTAAGCATGCTGGAGGATGGTGATAGTAAGGATGCTGGAGGATGGTGATAGTAAGTATGCTGGAGGATGGTGATAGTAAGGATACTGGGGGATGGTTATAGTAAGCATGCTGGACGATGGTTATAGTAAGCGTGCTGGAGGATGGTGAAAGGATGCTGGAGGATGGTGATAGTAAGGATGCTGGAGGATGCTTATAGTAAGGATGGTGGAGGATGGTGATAGGATGCTGGAGGATGGTGATAGTAAGCATGCTGGACGATGGTGATAGTAAGTATGCTGGAGGATGGTGAAAGGATGCTGGAGGATGGTGATAGTAAGGATGCTGGAGGATGGTTTTAGTAAGGATGCTGGAGGATAGTGATAGTAAGCATGCTGGAGGATAGTTATAGGAAGCTGGAGGATGGTGATAGGATGCTGGAGGATGTTGATAGTAAGGATGCTGGAGGATGGCTATAGTAAGGATGCTGGAGGATGGTGATAGCAAGCGTGCTGAAGGATGGTGATAGGATGCTGGAGGATGGTGATAGTAAGGATGCTGGAGGATGGCTATAGTAAGGATGCTGGAGGATGGTGATAGTAAGCATGCTGGAGGATTGCTGTAGTAAGGATGCTGGAGGATGGTGATAGTAAGGATGCTGGAGGATGGTGATAGTAAGCATGCAGGAGGATGGTGATAGGATGCTGGAGGATAGTGACAATAAGCATGCTGGAGGATGGTGATAGTAAGCATGCTGGAGGATGGTGATAGTAAGCATGCTGGAGGATGGTGATAGGATGCTGGAGGATGGTGACAATAAGCATGCTGGAGGATGGTGATAGTAAGCATGCTGGAGGATGGTGATAGTAAGCATGCTGGAGGATGGTGATAGTAAGGATGCTGGAGGATGGTAATAGTAAGCATGCTGGCGGATGGTGATAGGATGCTGGAGGATGGTGATAGTAAGCATGCTGGAGGATGGTGATAGTAAGCATACTGGAGGATGGTGATAGTAAGCATGCTGGAGGGTGGTTATAGTAAGGATGCTGGAGGATAGTGATAGTAAGCATGCTGGAGGATGGTGATAGTAAGCATGCTGGATGATAGTTATAGTAAGCATGCTGGAGGATGGTTATAGTAAGCATGCTGGAGGATGGTGATAATAAGCATGCTGGAGGATGGTGATAGTAAGCATGCTGGAGGATGGTTATAGTAAGGATGCTGGAGGATGATGATAGTAAGGATGCTGGAGGATGGTGATAGTAAGCATGCTGGAGGATGGTTGTAGTAAGGATGCTGGAGGATGGATGGTTGTAGTAAGGATGCTGGAGGATGGTTGTAGTAAGGATGCTGGAGGATGGTTGTAGTAAGGATGCTGGAGGATGGTTGTAGTAAGGATGCTGGAGGATGGTGACTGTCACTGTTTAGAGCAATGTTCAATTATTTTTTAATTGTGGGTAATTTAGTGTTAAGTCCATTTAATCGGATTAGGTTGATGATTTGTTTGTGATGTGAGCTTAAATGTTGTGTTTCTGTCTATAACTCTCACTTTTCCCTCTCTAATTCCTCCTATTTCTCTTTCTCCCTCCGTCGCTGTCTCTCACTTCTTTCTATGCCTTCCCTCTCTTCCCCCCTTCCTAATCTCTCATTTCCCCCTTAACAAACCCATTCTCTACCTTCGTTCCTACATATCTTCTTCCCTCTATCCTCTCTCTATCGTTTTCTCTCTCGCTCCCACCTCTCCTTCCCTCCCTTCCACCTCCTCCCCCCCCCCACTTCTCTCCTCTATCTCTCCCCTTCAAGAATCGGAGCTTAGACAAGCAAAACCAGTGGTCAGAGACGTGGAAATCTAATTTACATGCAGATAAATGCAAAATGATCTACATTTTCATCACAAAATGTGACTGCAAATTACTTGGTAAACCAAAGAAGTAAAGAGTGTAGAAGAGCCTTGGAGAGGTTATTAATAACGACTCAAGCACAGAAAACAATACCCTTTTGTTCTAGGTATTCCATGGTTAGATATTTATGTTATAAAACACTAGAACGTCTCCTCACTCGCCACCCGTGAGTTAGACCGCATTCTGAACCGCATTCTGAACCGCATTCTGAACCGCATTCTGAACCACATTCTGAACCGCATTCTGAACCGCATTCTGAGTACAGCGTAAAGACTGTGGTCTCCCAACATTCAACAGAAGGTGAGTATCAACTGACTGCTGTGGGGAATGGTGACTGTACTCAGTAGAATCTAGTATCAAAAACCTAGTATCAGCTTTTCCGAAACATCTACTCTCTCATGAAGTTGCCAATAAAGATGCAACCTTACGGAGGTGAAACGTACTACTAATAAAGGTCTCGTTTCGCCCTGCGTCGTGTCACCACTTGTCCGCTACGCCATAACTTGAACAATAAAGATTTATTTGAGATAAAATAATTCGCCGAGAAATGACTAATTTTTCAGAAGTATATTATCTAATAAAAATACATTTAGAGATGTGTACTTCTTTATAAAGTGACGGTAAATATGTGCACTTTATTTATCTAAAACTTAAACAATTACAATGCGTACAAGTTGAAGTTGATGCCATCACTAAAGATACGCGAATATCTTGCAATTATAAGTCAGTCGAGAAATGAAACGAATGAGTCCAGAATGGAGTGATGTCAGTGATAATGTCAGTAGTGCAGGCTGTTCGCCTTGCCGTATAATAGCTGTCTGTCTTCTGGCTGTCTACAAGGTTTGCTTAGTATGGGGGAAGGGGGGGGGAGGGTTCCAAAACATCATCAGTCTAGTGCATAACAGCGGTTTAGCATTTGCTCTTGCTGCCTCCCTCTCTCCCTTTCGTTTCCTCCTTCCATCTCTCTCTATCCCATTTTTTCCCTCATTCGTCCTCCTTTCCACTCCCTTTTTCTGTCTCTTCCTCATTTCTTTTTCCCTCTTTGCCTCAATCCTTTCTTTCTCACTTCCTCTTTGCCTGTTTCTTCCTCACTTGTTGTCTCTTCTTCAATTCCTGTCTTTCCTCTTTTCCTCTTTATTCCTCCTCTCGGTCTTTCTTCTGCTTATTTTCTTTACTCTTACTGTTTCCTTTCTCTCCCTCTTTCCATTTTCTCATTTCCTGTCTTTCCCTCCTTTCCTTTCTCTCCTTTCTTTCATTTTTCTTCTTCCTTTCTTCTTTCACCATCATTTCCTCTCTTATTTTATTTTTCTTCTCTTCCTCTTTCCTCTCCATCCCTCTTTCTTCCTCATTTTCTGTCCTCAACTTTTTTCCTCTCTTTTCCTCCTTCCCTCTTTCCTCCTTCTCCTCCTCCTCCTTCTTCTTTTTCTCCTCCTCCTCATTCCCTCTTTCCTTTTATCTCTCTCCTCCATCATTTTTTTCTCTCATTTTCTTACCCTGCTATGTTCCGTCTTCTCTCTCCTTTCATTCTTTCCTTTCTCCCTCCTTTCCCTCTTCTTTCTCTTCTCTTTTTTACTCTATTTTTAACTTTAACCCTTCCTACTCTCCCCATCTCCGTTTCCTACCAACAAAAGCATTTTTTACACCTCCTTCACTTCCTTGTACAGAGCTTCGTGTTTGTGACGGACCTTAGCAGCAACAACAGTAGCAGCAATAGTATGCAGCAGTAGTTGCAGCATCTGTAGTAGTTGTAGTATCAACAGTAACAACAGAGTCCTACAGTCTTAGACTTCACGATACTCAGTCTTACGTACACTACTTGACATGCACTCCAACTCCTACAGTAATTGACACGCACTTTGGCCTCCTACAGTTACTGATACGCACTCTGACCCCTACAGTGATTAATACACTAACCTTTTCATTAATCGCTTCATACTTTAACCCTCCTACGGTAACTGCTTCGCAGTTTAGCTCCTTCCTGAATTGACACTACTCTATTCCATACCATTACTGATACGCAGCATCCCATGTGTAAACTGACGCGCACTCTACCCCTAACGACAATTATAACGCAATCGAAACCCTACCTTAAGTGATGCAAGCTCTATCTTCCAGGTTAAACAGTAAACTCTCCTACATTCGCCAAAACACGCTAAACGTTA